>OY757920.1:63878052-63910552 GCA_963585895.1 Sepioteuthis lessoniana | reverse complement strand
CGACCCTCGTACATACAATAATGAGTAAAAAAAATAACGCTTTTTTCTTTACAACAGGAATAATTACCGACACAGAAACATGTATCATATATAAAAATGAAGCTAGTCCTTTGTGGATCACGTCCCTACTTCTCAATATTGTCATTTCAAAGTTAACTGCTGATCAAAGTGACTTCTATAACAAAATTTAGCTCATGAATTTGCTGTGGAATTTACTACGCACACAAGTTCCACCCCTAACCAAGTAATGAAAAAAACATACAATTAGACGAAAAAGAAAACTAACGAAGTTTGAGACAAACAGACAGACAGACAGACCGATTCAGAACTAATGTGGCCGAGTTTGAAGGCAAACGTCATGTGGCTTTCCCTCGATTCTAAGCTTACTGGCCTTGTATCATACAGCCGTAGTGGAAGATTGAAAATAAGTTAATACCTGTCAGTCTTTGAAAGAATTGTATATTGTAAAAAGTTAATGAATGACAATCTCAGTAATATCTTGTTGCAATACGGTGTTGTTTTGTTTATGATCACAGATTTTCTTTTCTTTTCTTTTTTTTCTTTACATAATTTGTGGTGCGGAGCGTAAAATCTCAACGTGGACAGATAGCGGACTAATCCCGTTTGTTCGAAAAATTCCCTGGCTCAGAACGACCAGGGTGTGATCCCAAGAATAAACCCCGTGTTTGTCAAGGTGATTCGGTTATATATATATATATATATATATATATATATATATGCTATAAGTAAACTTGTTGGCTAGAATGGGTCCTCTAGCATTGTTAGGGAACCGGTTTTGTAGAAGGGAAAACTCTGAATTTAAATCATAAGGATTATCATTCCGGAGAATATATTGCAGATTGGTGCATCGTTCATGTGTTATCCAAGCCTGTGGCTGGTTCGAAATAAACCTTCACCACAACAAAACAAATCACCTGCTCGTAGTTTCAATAGTTCATATCTTTAACCGAATATTTGTGCACTCATAAGTCGAAATCATCGTAAGAGTCACTATATATATATATATATATATATATATATATATATATATATATATATATATATGAATTTTGAAATTTAAGTGATCAATATGAATAAAAAAATAGTGTTTATTATATATCAAAGTATTGGATATATTTCCTCAAAACAAATTAGTTTAACACTTTTTCTGGTTATGAAATAAGTGAGAAAAACTGACATTTCTTGTTCATTTAAATGATTGATTCGTTCAGAATTTTGTTGTTTCTAATTTAAAATTCTAAGTTTTTTTTTTTTTTTTACTTTCCTGAGTCATCACTTTTTTTTTTTGCTTTAAATTTAGTTGCTTTTTTTCACGTAAAAGATAGGGATAAAATTTTGAAAAAAAAAATTCAAAATTCGAATTCTTAAACAGTGTTTAACGTAAATAAAAAAATAAAAACCAAGAAAATATTAATAATCAGAAATTGTCCAACAAATTTGTTGACTTCGCTATATATATATATATATATATATATATATATATATATATATATATATATCTTTTCTTTATATATATATATATATATATATACACCTACTTAACCTCATGGTCGGAACGTGTTGGGTTCAGTTTCTTTAGCAAATAAAAAAAAGAAAACCGACGTAGGTAAACTACTTTTGGTACTACCCCGCCCCCGCCCATCCGCAGTTTATTCTCCTTTATAAAAACATACTTGTATTGAAAATTTGCTTGCTGTATTTTCAGAAGCAAATAGATCTTTATAGGGTGGAGTGGATAACCTTACCCCTCCTTGTTTTGAAGTTAGAATTTTTCCTTTTTTGTGATCTATTTACAACGGGTTTTCCGTCTTGATATTTACCTTAACTACCAGGAAAACAGATGGATTCTCGCAACTCCCTACGGCGTGAACGCGAATTAATACTCAAAATGCCTCATCTGTCCTGTAACAGTTTGTAAAGTTCAATATCTTACTGTGCGCCTCATACTTTTGGTCTTGTCATGTATTTAAGCTAAGCTTAGTATATAACTAGTCATATAAACGCTTCGCCCACGCAACCTGTATATATATATATATATATATATATATATATATATATATATATAAACACTCATACCATTGTATAATTATATCCCTGTGTGTATTTAACATAGGATGTGACCAAATGTCAATTTCTATGTTGAGTAAAATTAATTTGAATTCAAAGTTTCCTTCTCTTACACTTGTTGCCTAACCAAGCCAACTAGGATAAATTTACGCCAGTATGCTCTAAACTTTCTTTCTTGTTCAATATATATATATATATATATATATATATATATATATATATATATATATATATATATATATATAGGCTCATTTTTATTACTAATACATTTTCATGGTAATTCTAATATTTTGCCTTTCACTTGTTTGCCCTGTCGGCTTGGGCTGTAGAATACACCGGCTGCTTCTCTGTAGAGAGGTACGACCCCCCAACAAGTATACTGGATATGACTCTAAACTATTTCATGGAGAAGCTTCAGTAAAGCTGGAACTTTAGAGAATGTGGAGATCTCCTTTATTGCCATTGCTCCCAGATCCACTCTGATCTGAAGAGGTAGCATCTGATAGGGTCCTATCTATTGGTCAAATTCATCTAATCTTTAATTACGCTCTTGGGAATTTTTTGAAATTAACTGTTTTTCCATTTAACTGTGTGTAAACAAAAGAAAAACAAAATAAAACAAAACAAAACAACGGTGTACTTATGATAAACTGAATTGTTTCAAATAGAACTGTTTAGATATTTATCTGTGTGTAAACAAACTTGTACTTATCCTATTTACCAACCTCTCCGCTCGGGCAAGATATGACACAAGATCAATTTTTAAGCGGAGTTTAACAGGTTTGAATTCAGAGTTTTCCTGTACTTATACTAACCTCAAACCTTTCAAACTTTTATCAAAATTACTAAATTTGGCATTAAATGACCCGAAAAGGATTGAGACGTAGTAAAACAAAACAACCAACCAACCAACCAACCAACCAATAGCCTCTCACTTATCACATCGAATCAGATATTAGTCTACGCCAATATATTACACTGTCTTTAACTCCAATCTCAAATATTAATAGAATGTTACATTTAATGAGAATTTACTCGAAAAATATAACTTCGAAAACAGTCACAAATTGAATTTACAGTCACTAATAAATTATTTAAGGTGTTCAAATCGCAATACCGATGAAACGTTTT
The DNA here is from genome assembly GCA_963585895.1 of Sepioteuthis lessoniana. Lineage (NCBI taxonomy): Eukaryota > Metazoa > Mollusca > Cephalopoda > Myopsida > Loliginidae > Sepioteuthis > Sepioteuthis lessoniana. The sequence continues at coordinate 63,907,333 of OY757920.1, read as the reverse complement.
AAGTCAATCATTATTGTCGTGTTTACAACTTTCTCAGAAAATTAGAAATTTCATTATTAGTAGATGTTTATAAAAGTTACCAGCAGCCTTTTTAAAAACCGTTAATATGTACGCAGTAAAAAAACTAGGAAAACAAAAACGCAGTGAACTTTTTCACAGAAAAAAAGCATATGGATTTTTCTCGGGATTGTAAAAAAATCTTGTTTTAGTTAACGATATTCAATTTTTTTTATTATTTTTTTGTACACTTGACAAAGCTATACTTTTCTTTTCCTTAATACTGTCACGCTTGGAAATACCTTCCTCTGAGTCGCAGGGAATATTCGTTTCAAATAATTATTTGTTCAGAGAATTGGGAATCTCATTATTATATATGTCCAAAAGTTACTAGCAGTCACTTCAAAAAGAATACTTTTACATTAAAAAAATAAAACAAAACAAAGTTTGAAATTTTACATACAATTAATAGTATAAAAATTTCTCAAACCTTTAAAAGAAAATATTTTAGAAACAATCGTTTTCGATTCTTTCACCATAATATTCAAGTCTTTTTAACTTGATGGAGGTTTGATTTTGTGTTCCTTAATACTGTTGTGCTTCCAAAGTCTAAATGGAAATTTATTACGAATGACTATCAAATCACTACATGGTTCATTCCAAAATGGATAAGAGAAATTCGATTTGGATAGGTTTAAAATCCTGACCATTCAAGTATGAAAAGTGAAAATTTTCCAGGTACACAATGTTTGAATAATATTCAGACATTTCAAATATTAAAAGATCTGAGAACTCGGCCTTGAAATAACTTGGCAATTAATCAAAGGCGATGCAGTTATGCTTGAGTAAACAGTTTCTCTTCTAAGGGTTCCTCAGTCAGCTGTGAGACGTTCTTGTGTGCATGTGCCACACATCCACAAATTGTTTGAAACGGCAATAAAATAATCTCTCAATGTATGGGTTTAAATTTAACCATTTAAATCGTTTACTTTTACGTGCCATATAATTTCAATTTTAGTTCTTCGTAATTGATATTTCCATATTCTAAAATCTATCATTAAATTTGTAGTTAAACATCATAAATCGTATTTCTTTATTTTTAAATTTTCAGTAGTGCTGTGGTTTGGTTTTGAAATCATATTTCTGTGTGTTATTTGAATAAGCAGTTATTCATATGTATACATTTAGATATAAGTTCGGTTCTGTGAGTAAGAAATTTTCTTTGGGTTGAATCATTTTCCTTTTTCCTTTTAAGGTATAGTTTTGAAAAAAATGATGCATTCAGGACTGATTTTGAAATTGAATTTCAGGTTATAATTTTTTTTTGTTGTTTATTTTTTTTTTTAGTTTTGGTCTTTTCGTTCTTATTTTTATTTTCATATATACTGTGTTATTATGGTCGATATTTTTATCATCATCATCATCATCATCATCATCATCATCAAGGTATCTCGATTGCTCAGATTCCTCTGACACTCTCTCAACATCCGTCTCTATCAGTCATCGCTCTTTATAAATATTTTAGACAGTATCGAATGTCCGTACCGATCTGATGAATGTAAGTTTTTGATGGTCAGCAAACATAAACGTGTACAGATGTTATATCACATCGGACGGCGTTTCCTATGAAATCGTCCTTATTTCTTCACCTGTACGCAGCATATTTTGTTCATATTAGATGGATGGCTGATGAATTAAGAGGTAAGTAGTCTTACAGAACCTGTTTTGTAGGGTGCTGCTTCCAGTATTTGTTTAAAACAGCATGCAGTATCCTCTTGTCAGTCGTATCTAGTGTCCAAGTGTTGCAAACATACTATAGTACTGAAACCGCTAAAGCTTTGGAAGAATTGTTTTATTTTCTCATAGAAATCAGATTTGTATATGGTCTATAGCCTATCAATAATAGTCCATGCTTTACTTATGTGTACGTTGACATCGCTTTCTGTAAATGAGATATTGCTACCAAGGTATGACACATATAGTCTGTTTTGCGATGTAAGGCCTTATGTATGGTCATTAGCTTTCTTGTCCTCGGGTCAATTTGTTGAAGTTTTGAGCTCGTCAATTTCCATTTCAAGAATGGTCCCGAGTATCTTACTGGGAGAACAGCTGACATGTCTATCTCTTTGATAAGCTTTCAGCTAAAGAGCTAGATATTTTCTTGTTTGTCTGAGATCCTTTTTTTTTTCTTTTTTTCTTTGAACTCCACTTGTTTGATGTTGTCCGCTTCTAATATTCCTTCGTATTGGTAAGTTTCTTTTTCTCCGAACGTTCTGATACTTACTTAATTTGATCATTCTATTCTTTACGTTATTTGATACTTATTTGATATTTAACACCGGACATTGGTCTAGGGGTTAGAGTGTTCGCCAATGGCCCGGGGGACCTGGGTTCAATCCCAGTTTGAGTCATACCAAAGACTCAAAAAATGGTACTTGATGTCTCCTTGTTTAACACTCAGCATTATAAGGTACGGATCAAGGGTAAAGTAGAGCAATCCAGGGAAGGAGTAGCGCCCTCCCCTACACATTGGTGTAGTAGCTATCGAAAAGGGAGCCTTCGGGTTACCCTCGACTATGGTTGCCAACTTTACTTACTTACTTTACTTACGTTATTTGTCTTTGTCCGCTTTTCATTATTGGCGTGGTGCATTTTTCTTTGCCAAATTCCATTCCTTATATTCTGGCTGCATATTCTTGTTTTTTTCTCCAAAAGATTCTCCAATTATTTTTTTTCTTCGAAAAGCTTGATTTCATCCATGTGGTTAGGTGGTTAATCTTTTCTGTCGATTTAGTATATTTGTAGCTCTCTATGCATTTTCTGAGTAGATGATTTATTGGTTTGGTTTGGTTTGTTTGGTTTTATGGCATATCAACCTTTGTAGGTTATTTAACGCCAAATCCATTTTTATGTAAATAATCTGTTCTATTAAAAACAGTTCAGTTTAGCATAAGTACACAGTTTAATTGTCAAAAACATTTCCATTTCAAACTATTCAAGCAGTTAAATGTAATAATTCAGTTAAGTCTAAATACAATTTTAATGTCGAAAAACAGTTCTATTTGAAATAATTCAGTTAAGCATAAGCATGCAGTTTAAGTGTAAGTACGGTTTAATTGTCAAAAACGTTTCTAATTTAAAGCGATTCAGTTTACTGAATTCATTTTAGCATATGTATGAAGTTAGTTCTATTTAATCCATAGATAGGGCACTATCAGGTGCTACCACTCCGGGCCAGAGTGGATCTGGGAGCGATGGCAATGAAGGGGTACTCCGTATTCCCCAAAGCTCCAGCACTGCTGGAACCTCACCATCAGATTGTTTAGTGTCCTATCCAGGATACTCGTTAGGGGGGGTCTTACCCCTCTGCAGAGGTGCAGTCAGTGTATTCTACAGCCCCAGCTGACTGGGTAAGTAGATAATTGAGTAGCCTTATCGCTATTAGAAATGGTAATAGTGAAATTGCATATTCCAGGAGGATACTTCTCTGGACATTTGCCTCTGCTACATTTTTTCCTCTTGTGGTCAATTATACTTTCCAGTTTTTCATGGCTTCCGTGATGAAGTTTATGACTTTGTCGAATATCTTGTACCAATTTAGTCAGTCTATAATCCAACTTTTCGAGGTCAGATAGTTGGCCTTTTTTAAATCAATCCACGCAGATGCTACATTTTTCCGTCTCATTTTGCTCTCATTAAGGATGTGTCGATCAACGTACAGTCGATCACCTGTTCCTCTTGTCACCTTGTGGCATCCTTTTTGTTCTTCGGGAAACAGTCCACGGCTTACAAGCGAGTTGCAAATCTCCTCCCTAATTTGTGCTGTTAGTATTTTCCTCATGATAGGCAGACACTTATTTGTCTATAGCTGTTTAAGGTACTTCGATTTTAAGGGTTTTTTTTGGATCAGGGTGGTCTTTCTTCGAGTCATTCATTTAGGAATATTTGTTTCTTCTAAGCATCTAACCCTTTCAGGAGTCAATCTGTCGTAGATACAAGTGTTGTTTCTTTTAATCAGAATTCATGTATGCCATAATGGCCTGGCGTTTCGGCTTGTCATTTTTCATGGCTAGTATATTGTGACTATACCAGACCCAGGTATTGTTTTTTTTATCTGCGCTCCTGTCACAGATGTAATCAGGTACTCTCAAAAGAGAACAATTATGCGACTTACACAAATTCGCATTAAATTTGCTAAGTTTTAACTTACTTACTTTTTTAAAAAGCTATTCACTTTTATTTTTTATATTGGCTATTGCTGATTTTATTAATTGTTTAAACCCAGATCAATTTGCGTGCATTTGCTTAATATGATCCTATTTACCAACCCCTCCGCTCGAACAGGATATGAAACAAGGTCAATTTTTAAGCGGAGTTTTGCAGGTTTGAATTCAGAGTTTTCCTTCTCCTAGACTAGTTGCCTCACCAAGGCTGAAAAACCTAGTCTGCCCTACTATTTACCCATAGCTGGAGGGATAATAATTGGATTCATACCTTTCCAAAGAGTATTAGTGCAATGTGAAATGCAATCAGTCTCGTCCAGGATTTGAATTCGTATCGCCGTGTCCATTTCCTACGACGATAACCATTACACCACGGGCACATCCAAGCATTTGCTTAATATGATCCTTTCTTTGCGTTTCACGGAAGTTATATCATTTATATCATCCCTATCTGCTATTGATTAACAGCTTTTGTCAAGATAGTTGTAGACCTGACCTTTCTATATCTTCTGCTGCTATTATCTCTACTTTTGTTAGTATTTTTTCTTTTCCTTCTTTTCAACCTCCGTTCCACTCTCAAACTAACTTTACCTATCAAAAGGATAAGCATTGAACTCTTACTTCGATAATGTAGCACTAAAACTTTAAAACCTATTCGCCAACCGGTGATACTCTTCCTCGTCTCAGTGAAGTTTGTCGTCAAAGTTCAGCTTTGCCTTCATTACGAATTATATATTTCACAACTACATTTTCTTTTGTCTTCTGATCAAAGGAATTTAAAAAAATCTTTTCTTGAAATGGTTCTACTATGGTAACCCTTTATTTCTGCTGCTGCCATTAACCTTACATTTGTAAGCATTTTTTCCATTCCTTCTTTTCAACCTCCATTCTTCTTTTAAACTCACTTACATTTACCATAAGCAGAGAACTTCTACTTCGATAATTTAAGACAAAATTTTACTCCCTATGTGTTTTTATCACCAATTTTAATTCGTGTTCTTTTTCCATTGAAGTTTGTGTGACAGTAGAAATTTACAAAGCTCTTTGCTTCGATGTGGCACAAGGCCGAATGAATGGGGCGCCCAATGAGACTCGAACTCCCTCGTGTAGGTTTGCAAGTCTAGCTTGCTAACCGTTGTTTCGAGGCCTCTTCTAAGTATTCTAATTGATCTCATCAGTACTGTGGTCTGGACGGTCTCGATTTTTATTCTAATTTCCAATTCCTCCAGTTGCTTTTCCAAACTTCTGCGAACTGGTCCAAGTGCTCCAACCCTACACGAAATCAACACTTCATCTTCGTTTTTTTTATGCAAGATCCCACGATTTCCCTTTCTTTTATTTTCACTCTTTTGTCTGCTGGAACAGTAAAATCTACAAGATAATTTTTTTTTCATGTTAATTATCACTTCATATTATTATTATCATTATTATTATTTTACACATTGAGAGTTTCATATACTAACTTAAGCTGATGGTTTCTCATTAGAATTTGAGTAACAGTAAATCTCTTCAAGTCTCCAGGACTCTTCTCGGTATTCTGGCCGATCTTAAAAATGATGTAGTCTCTACTGGTCCTCAGATTTTTAAGTCTAGTCCCTTTATTAATCATTGGGGGATTGTTCGATGTTCACCAGTTACAACTGGTATCATCGTTACCTTCATGTTCTATATTTTCTTTAGTTCTTTGGTAAGGTTTAAATATTTATCCCTCTTTTCGCTTTCTTTTATTGTACTCTGTGGTATACCAGGACGGTAATGTCCACTATTTGGTATTTTCTCTTTTATATATATATATATATATATATATATATATATATATATATATATATATTGGTCGTGACTAGTTTGTCGGTAGATTTATTTTTAAGCGATTTGATAGAGCTCATTTGTTTGCACACAGTTAAATGGTTTCAAATATTGCAATTTAATTCTAATTATTCTATCTAATATAAACCATTTGTTAGCTGACTCTTAAATAATTCAAAGTGTTATTATTTAACATTATTAATTCGATGAATGAACTACTTTTATCTAATATGAACAATTTACTCACAGCTGCATATTTTGAAAGAACTATGACTTATAATCTTTTGTAAATGATTGAACCGTTCTGTTTGACCCTTTAGATGGGATTCTAACAGGTACTATCACTCGAGATCAGAGATGACCTGAGGATAATGGTTATGTTGGGGTACACCACATTCCTGAAACTTTGCTATCAGATGTAATTTATTGCCTTTTTTTTTCAACATTAGTGACACTCAGCAACCACCTTATAGTGCCTTCCAGACTGAAAGAGGCATGCATTTGTTTTCTAAAACAGCAATTCGAAGAATAAGGTAAAAAAAATCATTTAGATGCCAGGGTTCGACCAGTCTAGCTAATTGATCCAATCAGGCCTCTCCGACCGCCCGTCTAGCAAAATGGAGTGTTGCAGGTCACGTGACCACTTTGACTGTTGGGTCACGGACTGCTAAACCACTTGGATCCCGTCCTCAAACATTACGAGTCACCACCTACGGCCAACAAGTAGCCACGTTGATGGGGTTTTACTCCTCTGTAGACACACAATCAGATAATGTGGCAACTGACAAAAATAATTAATTTTAGCTATGCCACTTACAAGATCATTCAATACTTTTTTCTCAATATTCACTTTTTCCATAATATTTTCCCCTACTTGGCTTAGGAAAGAAATGTAGCCATTATTTTAAATGATTAATATACCGCAAATACTCGTGTACTGAACGAATTTGTTTAATGACCAACCCACTAATTTTTAGCCATAAAAACCTGTTTTTACCAGTTATTGTATGAGCGGAACAATCCCTAATTGTTTCCTCTGCTAGCCTATAAAACGATATCTTCAACATCCAATAACATTAAAACAAAATTTTCAAATAGTATCTATACTTAGCCCTGTCGACTGGAGCTGCAGAATACACCGACTGTATCTCTGCAGAAAGGAAAGACCACGCCAACGAATCCTAAATATGACTATAAACAATATGGTGGTGAGGCTCCAGTAATACTAGAGCTTTGGGGAATGAGGAGTACCCCTTCATTGGAATCGCTTTCAGGTCCACTTTGTCCCGGAGTGGTAGCACCTGATAGGGTCCTATCTATGGGTCATATAGAACTGTTTGACATTTAAACTATGTGCAAAAATGACTTATGCTAAATTGAATCGTATAAATAAGAACTGTGTGATATTTTAACAATGTGTAAATAAAGAACTGATGTTTAAGTGAATTTTTCGCGATACATAAAAGTTCTTGGAATCATTTAACTTTTATTTATGCTAAACTGAATTGTTTGAAATAGAACATTTAACTGTGTGTAAACAAATATTGGGTGCTTAATTCAGTTGTTAGGGAACTTGTAACTATTTAACTTTGTTGACTTATGTTTATGTATGTCTTATATATATATATATATATATATATAAACCGGATTTGACGTTGAGTAACCAACAATGGTTAATACGTCATAAAACCAAACCAAACCTATATATACTTTCAAAAATTCTGTAATGCAATAAAAGTCAATGCAGTTTCTGGTTAGTCTGACCCAACGTGTTTCTACAGAGCCTAGCTTATACTCTAAAAAATGCTTTTCTTTAAAATAATGAAGTTTTTACGTAACTGTTTACAATTTACAATGCTTGTATATATTATATTGCCCAGTCAGCTGGGGCTGTAGAATACACTGACTGCTCCTCTGCAGAGGGGTAAGACCCCCTCTTAACGAGTGTCCTGGATATGACACTAAACAATCTGATGGTGAGGTTCCAGCAGTGCTGGAGCTCTGGGGAATGAGGAGTACCCCTTCATTGCCATCGCTCCCAGGTCCACTCTGGCCCGGAGTGGTAGCACCTGACAGTGCCCTATCTATGGGTTAAATAGAAGTAACAGCATACTTATGCTAAAATGAATTCAGTAAACTGAATAGCTTGAAATAGAAATGTTTTTGACAATTAAACCGTACTTACACTTAAACTGCGTGCTTATGCTTAACTGAATTATTTCAAATAGAACTGTTTTTCGACATTAAAACTGTATTTACACTTAACTGAATTATTACACATAACTGCTTAAATAGTTTGAAATGGAAATGTTTTGACAATTAAACTGTGTACTTATGCTAAACTGAACTGTTTTCAATAGAACAGATTATTTACATAAAAATGGATTTGGCGTTAAATAACCTACAAAGGTTGATATGCCATAAAACCAAACAAACCAAACCAAACCTACATATTATATGCCCAGGTGTTATAAATATAAACATTAAGAAAAAAATGTATTATCTTAACTAATAAGCTTTGTTTACGTAAAGGCTATGCACAAACACTTTGGATCGAAGTCACGGCAAAATTAGGTGAACTTCAACGTTATAAAATCATGTCCAGTGTAATGAACAGCTCTGTTTTTATGTTGAAACATTTGTGTTTAAAAAAACGTTGAGTACACGAGCGTATTAATTATTTTCTTAAAGGAATAGTTTATAAAGCCAACATTTCAGCTATTGCTTAAAGAATATGTGTTTCATATTAGCTGTCATTAGTTTATTTACTGCTAAATAAAAATAAAAAATCCTAAATGACACTCTCCTAAGTGCGCCGATTTTTCAATTTCTGATTACAGTAGTACTTAAAGATTGATAAGTGAATTATTGTAATACCTGAATTGTCACATGTAATCTTTTTAAAAAGAGGTTTGTAAAAGCTAATGGGTAAATAAGGTCATCAAATACAACTTTTACATCCATTCCGGCCATTGGCATAATTTTTAGTGTTCAGCAATGGTACGGGAGACCGGGTTTCAGTCCCAGGTCGAGTTTTACCAATGACTTACAATGTGGTACTTGATGCCTCCTTGCTTAACACTCTGCATTATAAAGTATTGATCAAGGGTAAAGTGGAGTGGTCCAGAGAAAGGAGTAGCACCCTCCCCTAGAACTTTGTGTAGTAGTTATTGAAAAGGGAACCTTCGGATCACCCTCGACTTCGGTCGCCAAATTCACTTAGTTTTTAATGACATTTTAGGTGTTTAATTTTCGTTCACTCCCTAATTTGACCCTTTTTATTGTATTACAATTCATCAAATCACAGTAAAGAAAAAAGAAAAGAAAAGAAATTTGGTATTGTGTTCAGCAATGTAATACGTAAATTACTTCGAGGCTACAGTCCAGCACTTTCGCCATTAAGCCACGTTAGGTTGTACTGAAATGTGCACCTGCTAAAATCTCATTTTTGTTTTTTTAAATTTCCCCAAATTGTGATAATATCTGATTTTTATAATGTTTTCAGCTCTTAACAAATAAATGGCAAGGTTTCATTTAAAATACGTTTTTACTCAAAATTCTGAAAACCATGTTTTTTGTGTTGTTTTAATGCAAAGTACGTATAAACCTTCCTTCTACCATATAGTTAATTTGCCTTATTTAAAGCAGTTTTTCACAGAAAAATTATCGCATTTTTGATAAGATAATTCCATCGAGAAATAAATTTCGTTTGCCTTACAAAATATTTGTATATACACCTTATTTTTTGGTTGTTTAAAATCGGTACAATGTTGTTATTCCAAGCAAAATTTAATTTCTTAATCATTAGGACTAGCTCCGCATATATTAACCTTATTTTTTCATTTTTGAGATATTTATAAAATTTACAAGCGTAGATTGAATTCCTTTTACTACCACTGATTGTAATTCTGGATGATTAAAGTAAAATTTCTGAATGATTAAAAAAACATATCTGGTTTGGTTAAAAAATATGTACCGTTTATATATATATATATATATATATATATATATATATATATATATATGTGTGTGTGTGTGTGTGTGTGTGTGTGTGTGTGTGAGAGTGATAGTTTTAGTATAAATGCATGTGAGAGCTACAAATATACCGTTGAGGAGAATAATAAATTTCGATTATTAAGTGCTGGGCGTTTAGTTCTTCAGCTGCAAAACAATTGCCTGTGTAAATTTCTTTTTATATGTCTTCGGGCTTTCATTTCTTTCTTTTATATTTATTTAATTATTTTTGGCAAGAAATACTTTCCTCTTTTGTTGTTTGATTCAGAAGTTATGCTGTTTAGGTCGCATAAATGTCAAACATGATACTCAAAAGGCACAAATAATGATTACGCTTTTGATCTCTATACATAATGAGCCAACCGATTGTCAAAGTGTAATGTTTAATGTAAACAGAATGCAAAACTTGGCCAATTAATAGAGACTGTCTAAATGGAGGAAATATTTCTTTTTTTTTTTTTTGCATTTTGTTTTTATAGGGTGAAATTTTAGATTGCTTCTTTGTAGTAAAGAAGATGAAATTAAGGAAGGCGTTTTTTACATTTCAAATTAATGTTTATGAATTTCCCACAAAAAATTCCTCCAAATATTTTTTTTTTTAGTGGAGGACACCACACCTCACATAAATCAATATTGACTGCCAACTATTGAGATTGAGAGCCTGACAATAAAAATGTTTATTTCTTTTTCAGTGTTGTCTTATTCATATCCTTTTTAATTTGGCAGCACAATTCTGAAGCCTACCAAAAAAGGAACGAAGTTTCTTGAAATATGGTTATTGATTTTTGAAGGGTGAAAGAAATGTGTAAAACGTGGGTCGGTCTGCAGAATATATATGTTCTAGAACATGTACGTTTCGTGGCAACGAAAGATTCATTTCTGGGTTTGAGCAAGAATTTTTCAACGCAAGCTCGTGCATATATATATATATATATATATATATATATATATATATATATATATATAAGTTTTGATGTATTTTTAATCGGAAATTAATTATACATCGATAAACGTTGACATTGAGCACTGAAATTGAATACTTGTGCCCCTTGGCTTTTCTCCATGGATTATATATAATTTATTTTCTCCATGGATTATATATATATATATATATATATACATATATATATATATAAAATGGCAAGTTTTAATAAAGACGAAGGAAAACTGGTATAATTTTTAATTGTACTTTTTCAAGTTTTCTTGTTATTTTTCTGGTGTCCGGTTCTTTGTGGCAATAAAATTGTCCCAAATGCTTTCGACCATACTTTTCGTCGTCATCAGGAGTCATATAGATAAAATTGACAGTTTAGTTTGAGTTTTAGGGTTTTGATTATTTGCAGCGTTTTTATTTTAAAGTGGTTAGTTGTAACGTTTACAGCGTTTTGTTCTAAAAAAAACACCTTTTGTTGGAAATGTGTTAATAAATATGTATTCTGTTGAATGAGTTATCTAATAAACAACCCAATTTCTTTACCACCTCGATCCCGAGATAAGAAAAATAACAAGAAAACTTGAAAAGATTCAATTAAAAATAATAAGCAGTGTTCCATTGTCTTCAATAAAACTTGCCTTAATGACAACTTGCTGCCCAAATGTTCACTCTTCAATATATATATATATATATATGCGAATCTCATTCAATAAATAAGGTGAATTTTACCTAAGTTGACAATAGGAAAACTGTATACTGTTGTATCTCTTTCAAGGAAATTAACATGACCTTCTTTACTGACTGCTGCAACGGGAATTTTTATTTTCCGGTGTATCGCTGTTTCCAATCCATGATCTTTCTCTTTAACTTAGGCATTTTGTAGCAAAGTTATATTTTGACCATAAAATTCTTTTCTGTACTCATATTCTTCCGCAAATTTCACGTAGTTTACGCTTCACAGCAATCAAAAGATTGATGAAAGTTCTCTGTTCAAGTCTGCAGCAATCTGTTTGATTTGCGGCCACTTTAAATTGCATGAATATCGCCGGCGCCCGTGAGTCAACCTGATCTATTTAAGTATCCTCCCGCCAACTACATCATTCGTACGTTTAATGAAGACATCTTAGCAAAATTAAGTAATGGACAGTAAAAACTTCGTTCCATTGTTACCCACTGCTGGTTTGCTAAACTAGTTGCTTGTCCAGTTGACTGGGGCTGTAGAATACACCGATTGCATCTCTGCAGCGGGGTAATACACCCACCAACGAGTGTCCTGATATGACACTATATAATCTGATGGTGAGGTTCCAGTAATGCTGTAGCTTTGGGGGATGCAGAGTACCCCTTCATTGCCATCACTCCCAGGTCCACTCTGTCCCGGAGTGGCAGCACCTGATAGGGTCCTATCTATGGATCAAATAGAACTAAACTGTGTACTTATGCTAAACTGAATTGTTTGAAATAGAACTGTTTTGACATTTAAACTGCGTTGTTATACTAAACTGAATTGTTTGAAATAGAACTGGTTTTGTACGTGTATGCTAAACTAATATTGTTTGAAATGGAACTGCTTTTGACATTGAAACTGTGTAATTATGCTGAATTGTATTGTTTGAAATAGAACTGTTTTTGACATTGAAACTATAATTATGCTGAACTGTATTGTTTGAAATAGAACTGTTTATACGCATAAAAATGGATAATGGTTGATGTGCCATAAAACCAAACCGAAGTAAAACAAAACCAATTGCAGCTTTACTTTCTCTTTGACCGTTTACCCTACGAAAGTTATTCAACCTAGTCTGCCTTACTATTTAACCCTCGTTGGAAAGTGAAAAGGTAAATTTATATCTTTCCCAGAGGCATTCTTTTTAAGTGAAACACTAACAACATCGTCCAAAATTTGATCTTGACTGGCCAAATCCATTTTCTATGATGCCACTAGTTACTCCATTGTGGAGAACATAACACTAGGAAGGCGTACTTAGCCTAATCGTTATATAGAAAATACAATCAATGACCTGAGTTCAAATCCTGGACGAAGCTATTTACTTTTTACTTCGCCCTAATGCCATTAAAAAAGACGTGAATAAATCTGTTTCTATTCAGCTATAGATAAATAAACGGGTAGATTTGATAAGGCGCCAAATCTAGGAGAAGAAAAATCTCTGAATTCATACCAGCTATACTCCTCTTAGAAAAGGACATTGTCTCACACCCTACTTGTGGCGGAGGGGTTGGGTAAACACATTCATAAAACGAGGAAGCATTGATTCATGCCTTTCGTAAGTACATTGAATTCCGTCCACTAGTTTTATTGGGCCTATTTCTATCGAATTTGTCAAACGCGTTATCTTGAAAAGTTGTCGTTCAAATGAAAACAAGCCGCATAAATCTGAAACTTTGAATTACTCCAGACTGATCAATTCCAAATGATATATCCTGATTTATCTTTAAATGAATTAAGGAAAGTTTACAAACGACGACTTGAACTTAACACTGAAGACTAAATTGCACCAATTTCCACAGAAGCCATTAAGTTAGTCTGAAACACTTCTCATTGACTTTCTACCGACCAGGCTTAAATCTGTTAATGCTTTCGTTTCTAAACTGATAATTATAACCTCCGCGGATTAAGTGTAAACCGCCTCAGATTAAAGCGACATAATCTTCTCTGAAATGAATTCAGAAGCACAGAGATAAAGGACACTGAATTAGAAGATTGAACTAATCTGTTTTGGTCGAAAATTTTAAAGATAACGTAGCAGAATAAGCATGATTAAACAGAAAGAAGAAATAAAAGAAGTGAAAAAATGATATAATTAACAAAAATGATATAATTAACGTTTTATTAATAGGTTTTTATTGTTATTAATTTGTACAATAATGTCCAGATTAATTAGAATTTGCCTTCGGATAATACATGACGATTCGCTTTGTGGACAATATGGTTTTAAATTAAAATCCTTAATAAGAGACTTAATTACATTAGTTTAATGAGCACCAGGTTGACTAATTGTGGCTCATCGACAGAACGATGAAATGACGTTCAGATTCTGCGATTCCAACCGCTGGAATTTACACAACGCTAAAATAGATATAAAACATTAGGCATCATTATCGGAGCGACAAACTATATACATTATAACCCTCGCTCAGTTGGCTGGAAGTGTAAAATGCACCAACTGTACCACTAATGGGGCAAGATGCTCTCTCCCCCAAAAGATTCGAGGATATGACACTAAACTGCATCTGATGGTGAGGTTCCAGTGTAGTACTCCTTCTTTGCTATTACATCCATTCTGACCCGGAGTAGTAGTGCTTGTAAGGGTTCCATAGAAATATTAAATTATTTACTTTACTTGAAACTATTTAAGTGTATGCAAAGAAATTAATTCTGACTTGTTTAAAAATGTTTCCGAAAAACTGTTCGTTTGCAAATCACACACACACACACACACACACATATATATATATATGTAAGAATTTGTTTTAAATAATCTACAAGGGTTGATATGCCATAAAACAAAACCAGCTAACCAACCGACCAACCAAAATTATCCCACATATATACGTACACGCTTACCATTTTTTGGTTTCGGATTATTTCTTTAGAGGCCACAGTCCAGTACTCCGAATCCGCCCCGCAAATCTTTCAGAAAAGTTACTTCCTTCAAACCCAAACATATCAATATTTTATTCTTAATATCAAATATACAATCAAAACGGATATTATTGGGTATTTTTCATTATCAAAATTATTGAAGTTCTGGATTTATTTATTTAACCCCTCCGCTATATCTGGGCAATATATTACGTAATTTTTAAGCGGTGTACTGTGGTTTTAAATTCAGAGTTTTACTTCTCCAAGGTTGGTTGCCAAACCAATGCTAAAGAATCCAGCATGCCCTGTGATTTACCAGCAGCTGGGAGTAGAACAGTTGAATACATGACTTTCCCAAGAGCAGTACCGGGAAGTAAAAAAAGATTTCGTCCATGATTAGGACTCGGGTCACCGATTTCCTTTCCTACTCCGATAACCGTTATGCTTCCTCGTGTACTGAAACAGTGTAGAGAAAAAATAAAATGAAACACTTCTGTAAATAATGATCAAACTCCTTTGATATATATTTGATTTGGGGGAGTTGCTGTGATGTAATGGCTGAAGATGCTGTATTTCGCCTGCGAAGTAAATGAATTCGAAATCCAATTCACTTATTAGTTCACTTTCGGATTAATACCCTCGGAAAAGGTAATGAACTCTATCCCAGCTATGGGATGAATCGTATCCATGATGTTCTTCTACAATGAGAGCTTTGGAATTAAACCAGGAAGGTAGACATGCCATTAAACAAATAAACTAAACTTATATAAGAGTTTGAAGTCTCAAGAAATACGAGGGAAATTCAATAAGTTTCCAGACATTTTGGTACAGGCATTTAAATTCATCACAGACTCTTGAAAATCTAGTATGTTATTGCTATACATCTTACGAGATGACTCACAATTTTTTATGATTTGAGGTTCAAATGAACAGCTACAGAACGAATGGGAAAACATCCTACTAAAACCTGATTGTCACAGCTGGTGAATTTCAAAAATGCAATCTGACATTTTAGAAGAACGATATGCAATAAAATTCTGTTTTAAGCTTGGAAAAAATGGCACAGAAACGTATGGAATGCTTCAGACTGCTTTTGGAGCATCTTGCATGAATCGAGTATCAGTTTTTGAGTGACATAAGAGATTCAAGGAAGGCAAGGAGTCTGTAAGGGATGATCACAGGTGTGCGAGGAGTAAGGAAGTCAATACACCAGAGTTGATTGACCAAAGGGGTAGGGTTAGGGTTAGGGTTACTAGGTTGATATTTTAAGGGAGTTCAGGAAGAGATTCGTTCGGAAGACGCCAGCACTCTTGAAATCGGGTCAGTGGCATTTCCACCAGGACAATGCAACAGTCCACAACTCCATCCTTGTCACAGACTATTTGACCAAGATGGGCATCAAGACAGTTCCTCACCCTCCCTATAGTCCAGACTTTGCTCCCTGTGACTTTTGTTTATTCCCTAACCTCAGAAGCTGTCGTTATGAGACAATTGAAGAGATGAAAGAGGCTGTGACGAAGGTCATTGACACGCTCACAGAAGAGGACTTCCATGGGGCCTTGCAGAAGTTGTTGGAACGATACAACAAGTGCATTAGAGCCGGAAGAGATTACTTTGAAGGGGACTTGAGTTTCATGTGTTTGCTATCAATAAAGTGCCCATACGAAAAATGTCTGGAAACTTATTTAATAATCCTCGTACATCTGGAAGATGCACTCGACTATATCATCAATGATGTAAACTTGAGATTCCTAGGAGTTTCGGGTCTTTCAATATCATACTCCTGGTGCAGATCAAACACCAGCTTATGGCAGGGTAATGGGCCCTATGGTATTAATAGTAATTTACTAAGGTTTTTTTTTTTTGATGTGGCACAAGATCGTATGACGAGAATATCCGACAAGACTCGAAGTCACTTGTGTAGCTTTGAGTGTCCAGCTTGATAAAAATTATACCATCCGCAGCGCCCCACCTAAGATAATAATGTAATTTACAAAGCGCTTTGCTTTGATGTGGCACAAGGCCGAATGAATGGGGCGCCCAATGAGACTCGAACTCACTCGTGTAGGTCTGCTAGTCTAGCTTGCTAACCGTTACACCACCAGAGGTGCCCCACCTAAGATAATAATGAACTATGCTAGTTGACCCTCTATCTTTTATAAAGTACTGCCAGCGAAGCCTCCAATCAAATACATCTTTGGACATTCTCTTCGCTATAAGAAGTAATGAAGAAAGGTATTAATTTCCTCCTCCCCCAAAGAAATAGAGAATCCCAGAAAGGCATTTTGGCACTCCGAATGGATTATTTACAGGTATGTCCTTTATATTTTAGCGTGTTCAAAAAAGAAAGTTCATTCAAGTACACGATATCAATTATTACGTCCCAAATAAGAGACGGTAAAAGATCCAGGCATAGTCATCTAAGAAAAAAATATATAGAAATATATTCGTATCACCGGCGCCAAAATAACATCTTAGCAATAATTTTTTTTTCCCTAGAAAATTATCCAATTTCACGTAAGTAGTCTTCTCAGGAATAGAAAAACAACCCCCAGATATATATTCGTATTCAATTAACCCAACTTAGTCCTTGATATTGGGATATTGTTACTGAAAATGTCTTCGTACGAAATTTCATATTCTGAAAAAAATAATAATACGAAATCTACCCCCCCCCGACAAAACAAACTTAGAAAAGAATGAAAACACCATAACATAGTCTTGCAATATCGTGTACCAGTAAAAGTGAAAAGAAAACAAAAAACATTCAAGTACGAATTATCGTGAAGAAAATCTTAAAAAACAAACTCGGAACGAAATATTTTGGAGAGGAAAAAATGAACATTTTCTTAGGAAAAAATATCATCTTCTAATACACACAGACACACGTGTGTGTATATATATATATATATATATATATATATATATATATATATATATATATATATATATATATCTCGAAATAATGTATACCAAATAATGTAAAAACATAAAATTAATATTGTATGGTAACTTCTCTGTAAGAGAAAATGTATGTAGACAGTACAATAAGCCATGTTGAGAAAGTTGGGGGGAGCAATAAGCTGGGTAAAAATCAAATCTTCAGTCATTGTTCTCTATGTTTTATCAACATGCTATGCATTTGTCGTTTTGTTGCACAACAATCTAGAAGCCTTCTCGGCTGCCTCCGTGATGGAGTGAATTATTGTCGTCTTTTCTATTCTTGTCAACCCCCGTTTGATTAGGGACTTCAAAAGCGTTTATCCTGCCAAAGATCGACACCCAACATCGATCGGCTCACAATAAGCTCGCCATCCTCTCGTTCTACTCTGCTCAACACATTCCTGGCTGTTGGCGAACTTTATCTCGTGGGTTTCTCTCGTGTTTTATACGCAGAGCATCGTTAACTCCCCCATGATTACTTGTTAAGTCGAATCGGTAAAAACATCATATCTGGACGAAATAGGGTTTGAAAAATATAGTCTAGAAATTTAAACTGCCTATCAATATCAACTAAAATGATTTAATCTTGAACTGTGCCGAAAAGTAACGTTTTATCTTTTTGAACCGATCGGTTCTTCTCTTTCACTTTTATATAGTAGAGCCTTCTGTTACCTGTCATGTATTTATTGATTCGAAGGCAAAGTTCAAATGTTCGCGTTGTAACTCTTAGCACCTGATCATTGCGACAACGATAACGCCCTTTGCTTAATCCCCAGGGGAAGCTACAAGCTATTTGCTTGATCGATCTTCTCTTCATGCACAGCAGGCATTGCGGAGTTTTGGCCTTTCTCCATGTGTGGAGATTTGCCGGGCTTGGTAAACTGTCATATACATTCTGGATGAGGAATAATACCAGTATGAAGTTCGGCAAGCAGTCTGACCCACTAACCTACTTTTTAACATTCTCTCATTTAGCCAGGGTTCCTGTCAGCCCAATACAAGAATTTTTCTATGCCTAACTTTTTCAGTACTTGCCCTTGCCCCATTCTGGAGGAAGTAATGAGGTTCTTTATCAGAAGCTCTGTTTATTTGAGGGTTTTTGACTTACACCTATTCATACATTTTGTTACAAAGTGTCAGTTTTGTAGAATTCGGTAATTCATCAAACCAAATATCTGCTTTGATTGTTTTACTCAAAATAATTTCTTGATATCATTAGTTGACCGGCTCATTGGTATCGAGGGTAGAGAGATTGCCAATGGTCTTGGAAACCGGGGTTCAATCCCTGGTCGGGTCATACCAAAGACTTTAAAAATGGTACTTGATACTTCCTTGCTTAACATTCAGCATTATAAGGCTCGTATCGAGGGTAAAGTGGAGCAATCCAGGGAAAGGAGTAGCTATGTAGTAGCTATTGAAAGGGGAGCCTTCTGGTCGCCCTCGACTACGGCCGCCAACTTTACGTTTTTTATTATTAGTTGAGAAGATATTTCACTTTTTATACCCCCCCCCAAAAAAATGGATGTACTTATGAAAAGGTAACAATCTCCCTATCTATTTATGGCGGGTATATGAATGTGAATATTATTTATCAGTCTCATAAAGTGGAAAAAATGTATTTGATAGCATAGTTAAGTCGCGCACAGTATCTGTCAAGCAGAAAAAAGGAAAATATATTTTAAGTGGTGAACTTGGTATCGTTTTGTTTAAAGCGTTTGCTCTACTTTAAACGTGAGATGGCTTGAGAAGTGAAATCATTCAAAAAGGCCCAGTGAGCTGAAACTGTGGAATACTCGGACTGCATCTTTGCAGAGGATTAACCCCCTCTTCTAAAGCATGACACTGACATGAAATTAAACAATCTCATGGTGAGGCTCCAGTCCTGAGGCTTTAGGAAATGTGGCATATCCCTTCATTTCCTTTGCTTCCACGTCCACTCTGACTCTGAGTGGTAGCACCCATTAGGGTCTTATCTATGGATCAAATAGTTTGGCATTTAAACTGTGTGCAAAAAATGAATTTTGTTCGAAAAAGAACTGTTTGACTGTTATCTATGTGAACTAGCGACTGTTCAATTGACACCCTACTGACACAGCAATTATTGGAACTATTTATCGGTGTGCAAACGAATGAGTAATGTTGAATAGAATTATTTATATTCAGTAGCATTACTTGAAACTCTTGAACTATGAGCCTAAATTGAATAATTGGTATTACATAGCAATACTGGAACGATTTGTCTGTATATAAATGAATGAACAGTGTTGAATCGAATTGTTAAGAAAAAAAATACTACACTTGTAACAACTTCATTGTGTGCAAACAAATGATTAATATTCAATAGAAATATGTGTTTGCAATAATATAATCTATTTACCTATGTAGTAACAACCGCTATACGACTGTTCAACGAAATTAGTTGGAACTCATTTAAAATTAAATTACTAACAAACCATTCTCTGACAAATCATATGTAGATGCATTTAAATGTGCGTAAACAGATGACAAATGTTTAATTGTTACATAACAATACTTGAAACCATTTAACTATGTAAAGAAAAATAGTCGGGTTCATTTAAAAAAATTATCTACAAAACCTGTTTATAGATAATATATATTTAATATGTATTCTATAAAAAGGATTTGACATTAAATAACCAGCAATGGTTCATTTGGCATGAAATCCAACCAAACCGTTCTAAATGATCTTCTTTGATTGCAATATCACAGCTACCATCTCAAAATTAGCACATTCTTATTGATTGGTTATACCTATGAAAATGGAAGAAAAAAAGCAACATATTTGACAATATGCTTTAAAAATTCTAAGAAACAATGCAACTTGATATTCGTTGAAGTCAATTCAAATGTCTGAAATAGAAATATATCACAAATGTTCAGCGATTTAGTAGTCTAGGTGAGGTTGACAGTAAAGCAGATAGATATTAGTTAACAACATATACATTCATATGACGCCAAAAATAGCTAAAATACAATTTTTGCATACAATAAAGTCATTTAGATTTTAAAAGCTATTTCAATAGGATGAAATATTCTTTGGTAATAATTCATAGATCGGAATTTATAAGCAGCATTCTGTGCTATAGATGATTCATGCAAAACTTTTCATATCCCAAAATCCATTGCGGTTGATTTCAGAACATTTAACTCATAGCGAAAGAAATATCTTTTTTTATCTAACTTTAAATAAAGTAACTACAGATTAGAGGGAAATCTTTCTGTAGTCGTTGAACATTATGGCCTCATGAAATATTTAAAGAAATTTAATCATTTAAATCAAAGGCAGAAAATTTTATTGAATAAACACATTTTTATTGTAGAACACCTTTTTGAATGATCTTATTTGCATTAAAAAAAACAACAAATTCACGAATACCCTATATATCCATATCAGTTTACTTTTAAGATAGTTCTTGCAGACATCAGTTAGCGACTGAGCATACCTATTTGGAAATAAAAATGGATTCAACAAAGCAACTGTTGATTCGTAAAAATCCTTCGAGAGGCCAATCTGCAAAGAAATGTGGTAAAAAGCATTCGTTGTCCCCAGTCAATTGTCTGAAATATAGTGAGAATACACAATAAAAAGGATGGTCAAAAAAGGAAAACATTAATAGATGACGAAAAACATCAAAGCTGCAGGATAGAAAGCTCAAACAAATGTCTTCAAACAGGAAAATAGGCAAAGAAACAAAGGAAAAACAATTAGTTTGAAACAGGAATCAATGTTTGATATAGAACTGTAAAAAATGGAATTTACACAAAGAAAAGGAAAACCAGCACTAACACACAAAAAAGTTAAAGTCGACTGGTATAAACACAAATGGCATGTGAACACTTGGAGGAAAGTGATAATCAGCGAAGAATCAAGAATCAGCATACAAGCTAAGGTGATTATGCTGGATTTTAAGACGTTCAAATGAAATAATATAAATTATTTTCTTTAGGCAGTCATTTTTAAGTCTTGGAGGTGTGTGGTATTTTAATGAGCAGGGGTGATCGTTATTATTTAAACAATTAATGTACATGTGTAGTTTGAAATCCTGAATATATTTTTCATTCCATCAATGTAAAATTGGTTACTAAATTTGGATGTCACTTTTCAGAAAAAATAATTCATTTTGTCACAGAGCAAAGGAGATGAACGTTTTTCTCTAGGAAGGACATAAAAAAACCAATGGCAGGGCATGCGAACAGCCCAGATTTATGTCCAATTGAAAGTTTACAGTGGAAACTTTTAACAATGACCATGAAAAGGCTCCATCCAATTCGAAAGATCTTTTATTTGTTATTCGATAAAGTTGGAACCGATCTTATAAATAATATTAACTTAAGTTAGGAAAATCCATGCCAATAAGAATTAAGACTTTCGTAAAAGCTCGAGAAAGGTCAACTATATGTTGATTTTTTTTTTTTTTTTGTATATATTCCATAATTTTTCCTCCCTATCGGGTTATTCCAAAATATTTTCCTCTGCATGGCTAAGAAAAATGCCCCATTAACTGTTTACGGGGCTGAATGAAAACACAGGAAAATATCACTGCAAGAAGTTACTGCAGACGTTGACACAAGAACAAAAACACAACAAAATGCCAGTCTTTCTGAACTTTTCCGAATATGAAGGTGACATTTTTCTGCATTACACACTTAGGAGTGATGAGATGATAATCTGTGGAGTGGTGCAGATTTTTCCGTGCTCGATGTTCAAGATTAAGTCTGCCTTATCATTTACCCATAACTGAAAGGACAGTTAATGGATTAATACCTCGCTCAAAAATATTAAAAAGATGTCAAATGCAAACAGTCTCGTTCGAGATTTGAACGCTAATCCCCGAGCCCATTTACAAGGCCGATAACCATTAGGCTTCGAGTGCCTCCTTATTGAGGTCTAGGTATCTGCTGTAATATCGGTACAAATACATAGGAAGTTTTAATCTTGTAACCCATTCCGAAGATGTTCTCTTTTAATAGATAGCGTCTAAAAAGAAAGGCTGAATGACATAAAAATTGTCAGATATTTTGAACACGGATATGAATATTCAAATAGCTCGGTCTATAAACAAAAAGTGCACTACAACAAGTAAATGCTTAGCAAGCCATTGTTAGTAATTTTAATTCTCACTGAGTGCCTTATACATAGACCTAGCTATGGGTTAAATAGTACCACTACTGTTCTTCTAGGGGAATAGCTTTGGCATTAAATAGCCTACAAAGGTTGATATGCCATTAAATAAAGAAACGAAACCCTTATACATGGATATTGTACCCTTTTAACTCAAGCTTAGTAAATTTTACCTTGGTAGATCGTAATTTTTCTTATCATATTAAGAAAACGGATAGACATTTTGTCGTCAATAGACAAAGGACATTTCATATTGGCCGTATTTTGGCAAGGTTCGCAATCGATTCTTTGAGACGTGAAAGAAAAATTGATTAATCACACTCTCTCCCCACCCTCTCTCTCCCTCTCTCTCTCTCTCTCTTTCTCTCTCTCACGTGTGTGTGTGTGTGTGTGTGCGTGCAGTCAGCCAAATACGGAACAAACTGAACTGTATCAATGAGCTAAATTAATTAAAATTCTGACATTGTGTAGCAGTGCATTCATCAGCTGGAGAATCATATTGCCGATACATAATGTTTGGGCGAAAAATGTTGGCCTTCCTAAACACTATCTCAAATGAAGATCTGCCTTTGTCGATTCTATTTGAACAAAAGTGAAGCTTGATATGAGAGACAAACCTGAATTTCTGCGGATGAGTATTTGTCGCTAGACTTGTTTGATACGAAAAGGTAGAATAAAAGTAAAACTCACTATGAAGAAGGTTGGCGTGTAAACCAGACAAAATAGAACACAAAAGTGATAAAAGTGTCTGACCGAATCGATTTTCGAGAAATAAATAAATCCTGTAGATTCTGTTTGGTTGAAGCGAATTTACAAAATTAACTATCTCTCAGTCGCACACACACACACACACACACACATATATATATATATATATATATATATATATATATATATATAGTATGTGTAATTTAATTAAGTTATCTGTTTCTTAGAATACATAAGTATTTTTTTGTTTATTGATATATCAACATTAGTGGGTTATTTACAACCAGATATATCATTGAGATTAGTCCGAAAATATACGAATCTCGAGTTCGAACTCGCCACGAGACAGTAGTCCAGCGTTTATCCATTACGTTACAAAACCTACTTCAATACATAAATGTGTCCCCGTTGTATAAAGACTAATGAGCTCGACTTCGACAATGTAGGATGCGTGTTCGAACTTCGGTCGCACTATTACGTTTACGTTCGAACGAATAGACTTGGGAAGACTTCATCCTCCGAAGCTATGGATTAAATAGTTCCATTATTGCTTTTCTACAAGGATAACTTTGGCATTAGATAACACATGAAGCAAAAAGGAAAGCACCTTGTATCGTTAGGACAAACCAAAATTGATATTCAAAACGAATTTATCATAAAGCGGTTAACCATCACTTGGATTTTGATGCAAATTTTGATAAAATTTTCAAATAGCTTTTTTTCCCAGTACAGGTATTCGTCAGCTCAGAATATTTCAGCCCCCATATTTTCTTGTAGATCCCGGCTTCGAGCGTCCTGCGTGTCTAGCCACACTGAAGAGTTCTGATAGAACGAAACAGTCTGTCTGTGGATGACATATATATATACGGAGTATCAATGCTTTCATTCGATGGACTGTCTTTGCGATTCAGGCTCAAAGTGGCAAACTCTTATTTAACCCCTTTGCAAATATTTTTTACTAAAATCTTCTGCTCCATAATCACCGAATTCTTCTGTAAATTTCACACAGTTGGCACATGTCAGCCACTGTTCATGCTTAGAACCCTCTACTCATGCTTTGAGTCCTCTGTTCATTTGCTGGCATTTTTAGTTGCTGCACGACAAATTTTTACGATGTTAAAATGTTTTCTATACCCCCCCCCCATATAAAAGGTTACAATAATGGAAAAAAAATCTTAAAAAAAACTAATCTTTTCTAAAACCTTCCTCTTTTTAATTTCATCACACACACACACACATATTGAAAAAACAACAATCGGTCACATTAAGATGATGAATCTATTTCCATCCCGTTAAAAAGCATTGATAAAAATCAATGGTCTAATAAATTAACTGGACTTCTTCAGATGAAACAAGAAAAAATATATATGATGAACTCACGCGACTGTCCAGAGGTATATATTTCCTACACATCAGTTGTCTGAATTTCTAAGAAGAAACTTAATAAGTTTTATCATTCAGGGTTTTTTGATGATTGTCTTCATCTTTATATTAACATTCATAGCGTTTCAGCCGATATGTTTTCTGGCCTTCATCAGGTGTTTCTTGTCGAACACAGAACTTTGAACCACGTGCTTTATTAAATCCACAGGGGTCGCTTGCTCTGATTCCGTTCTCGATAATCGGGCACAATTGTTAAGTATTCCTGTATTGTTACTCGCTTGCAGCCAGGATTGAACCTGAAGACTAGATGATTGCCACTTAGAATCGTTGATTCCAAAAGCTTTTAAGTGACAAGAAACACCTGAAGGAGGCCGGAGGAGATGTCGACCGAAACGTTGTGAATATAAAGATAAAGGCAATAGTCGGAAAACTCTGAATGATAAATATCCCGACACATCAGTTTAAGATAATAATCAATTTATGATTGATATCTTAATCTGATAGGTCGGTAATTGATATTGGTGGTTTGTTTAAAGTAGTGAATGTCTATATAGATCCAACTACACTTTTTAGATAATCTGGCAATTGTGCTTCAGAATCTCCACACAACGCTCCTCTATTTTGAATTCAGCATTTTTCCTTCTTCATGACGTTTTTCTCTTTAAAAAAATTGCGTCTACAAACCGAGTTCAAATCCGGGCGAGGTTATTTGCATTTCACTTTGCGTTAATGACTTTAGGAAAAGCCTGACTTCATCTCTTCTACCCTCAGCTATAGGTAAAATTGTTGAGCAAATCCGGATCTTTTGATTTAGCAAGGCAACCGGTCTTATGTGCGTGCGTGCGTGTATATATACACATGTGAGTGTGTCTATCTATCCAAACATGGTATTCATTTTACAGGGTTATAACGCCGCACAATATACGGTGTCATAACATTTTACAAGTAAATACGAGTTCTTTTTTTGGTTTTACTGAAGAAATCTTATTGAAACCTCTACTCTACTCCATGGAGTAATCATTTAACCTGGGAATGTTCTTATGTTGTGGTCTATTTTTCTATCGTCACATCATCCATTCTAATATATAAAAATAAATAAGATACAGTTTGTGATTAAGTTCTCAGCCTTTCATTCATGTAATTCCATAGCCATCTTTCGATTATATAGTGTATTCCATTAAAAAGAAAAAAAAAGAACGATTCCGGTTTTTATTTGCTTTGAACTTCAAAGGATCTTAAGCTCTATTTCAAGTTTCTCATGCTTTCTCAGCTTAAAATACACTGACTGTTTCTCAGAAGAGGGGTAATACCGCCCCCCAAGGAGTGTTCAATCTGATGTTGCGGTTTCAGTAATGCTGGAGCTTTGAGGAATATGAAGTATCCCTTCATTGCCATCGCTCCCAGGTCCATTTTAGCACTCAGTGGTTGCACATGATAGTATCCTATCAATGAGTCAAATAGAACTAAACTGTGTACTTATGCTGAGCTGAATTGTTTGAAATGGAAATGTTTTGGATATTGAAACTGTACTTAGGCTAAACTGAATTATTTGAAATAGTTTAATTATCAAAAACATTACTATGTACTAAGGCTGAAGTATATTGTTTGAAATAGAACTGTTTGTATAAAAATGGATTTGGCATTGAATAACCTACAAAGGTTGATATACCATAAATCCCAAACAAACAAATTAGTTTTGTTTTATGGCATATGAACTATCGTAGGTTATTAAAGGCCAAATCTATCTATCTATTTACAAACAGTTCTTTTTCAGTTTAGTTTTATTTGACCCATGGATAGGTCCCCATTAGGTGTTACCTCTCCTGTTCAGAGTGCACCAGGGTGCAATGGCAACAAAGGGGCACTCGGCGTTCTCCAAAGCTTCACTATTACTGAAGCGTCAACTCATTTGTTTAGCTTTATTTCTAAGACACTCTTTGCAGGATTATTACCCCTCTGCTATGAAGCAGCCAGTGTATTCTACAGTCCCATCCGACTTGGCCATCCGTCAAATAGATTTGTTTGAAAATCATTTGTATGAGATACCAATACTTGATCTCATAATCATTTTCAAAAAATTTAAGACACCAAAAAAAAAAAAAAATCTTAGCAATGCTGTTGAAATGAATCGTTTCATGTTCTTGGTAGCAGTGAATCTGTCTGAATTGTCACGAGAAATAGAACCTATGGCAGAGCATTACAATGAATGGCATTATGCATTGTACAGTCATTGTTAACGAGCTAGGTAAGAAAACAATTGTAAGTTCTATTCTCAATGTTTTATCGTTTCACCTTTATTATTTACTTATCCGTCTATCTATCCACACACACACACACACACACACACACACACACACATACATACATATATATATATATATATATATATATATATATATATATATATATATATGAGTATTTCATTGTTTTACTGAGCATCCTTTAGTAAACGGCCATGTTTCTTAAGAATTTTATTTATTCGGATTTGTTCAAAACATTACGTACCTTGTGTAGTTCACATCTAGATTTTTCTTTAAGTATTTCAATTATTCAATAGGAGAGAGAGACTGAATCAGAATGAGATTTCTGTATGGTCGAGTAACTATCACTTGCAGTCAATCTCCAAAATACCAGCCGCGTAACCATTGACCTATCCAAGTAAGAGATAGGGAACAGTGCAAGAAAAGCCAGGATGAACTCATAACCAAGGTTCTATGGACTACTCTACAGGGACACATTTGTATTGGTCGACCAGCAAAACTTTGTTCAGCAGCTCTGTGCAGACACTGGATACTGTCTAGAAGCCTTACCAAGAGTGATAGGCGATGCGGGCGGGTGATGAGAGGGAGATAGTCAAGAGAATCCGAGCTGTAAGCCTACTTTGATGATATTAGAGGATTGCTGCTAGTGTATTTGATGGAGATGTTTCTGCTCGACACCGTGGCTGGTTTTAATCAAATTTTATATTTTCTCAGAATTCTCTAAACTTTTCGTAAAGATTTAATTAATTTTGTTTTGTCATTATGTAATATAAAAATGATAAACTGGGCAGCTGTTCGCCCCGTGGTGAATGGCATTGGTGCCATAAATAAATTAAATCTTTTTATTTTCTTTAAGCGAATCGACATTGAGTCGTTACTTAAATAAAAAAAATAATAAAAAAAGCCAAAAATTAAAAAAAAAACAAAAAAAAACAAACAAATTTAGACGTAAAGGAAAACGCACTCGTCTGTAATGACTTTTGGGTGCAATTAGGGAAATTAAATTGGACATTTTAGTATCTTTTTTGCCATCTCCAACTCCCTTGTTAAAAAAAATCATGTTTTATTTTGCTCGCTATTTTTGTATTTAGTCATGACTCTTTCCGTCTGTTCTATTATCTTTGATTTCTGCAGACAGTGTCTTACAAAACTGCTCCTCCACCCATATCATCCCTTTCCAATTTACACATAATTTTTCCTTCCATAATTTCTTATACAACATACCTCTAAACATAATACGTCCATAAGTCGTGTTAGAGGAGTCCACGTGGCGTAGTGAATAACGTCCTAGTCTGCAAAATCGTACTAGGCAAGTTCGAAATCCAATCGCCAACTTACTTTCACTTTTGGAAATGTATGAACCGTTTTATCCTTCCAGTTAAAGATTAAAGAATACAAATGTTGTTATCTAAAAAGGATAGCTTTGGTAATAGATAATCCACAAAAGGTTGATATGCCATAAAACAAAGAAACAAAAATACCGTTTTCCTGTCAAGACCCAGAAACCAAAATACATGAACCTGAATTAGTATTCGAATGAACTGCGTGTAAAAAAAAAAAAATAAAAAAAAAAAATAAATAAATAAATAAATAATCCTCTTTGAACGAAAAACTGCTAATGTATGGTGAGCAAGATTCCCTAAACACTGTGAATTAACAACCCTATTTATACAACGTGTTGTACCGTCGAGGTGAATGATACACAGAGAAGAATAATTATTTAAATATTTATTCAGCACCAGTATCAGGTGCTAACAGACAGAAACAAACAACGAGAAAACTTTAAAAAATAGAGGAAATTCAAATGCTTCAAAGCCAAACGAATTAAGATCAGTCCGAATATTCATCGACTTAATATCAGCTTATTAATCCAATTGTTTATCGCACGCCCCAATAAACGGAAGAGTGTGGCACAAGGCCTTTTAAAGGTGGGTCCAGGCGCAGAGCGTTAGCCCAGACGCGCCCGGTATTCCCAAGAGTGCCTTGGGCCCCGTCGTCAGGCGCGTCAGGCGATAAACCTAACCCCTCTGATTGCCCAGTCGACTAGGGTTGTAGAATACACCGACTGCACTTCTGCAGAGGGGTAAGACCCCCCCCACTAAGGAGTGCTCTGGATATATGACATTTAACAATCTGATGGTGAGGTTCCAGTGATACTGTGGCTTTGGGGAATGCGGAGCACCCTTAAATGCCATTGCTCCCAGGTCCACTCTGGCCTGGAGTAGTCGCACCTGATAGGGCCCTGTCTATGAGTGAAATAGAACT
>OY757920.1:63652124-63869624 GCA_963585895.1 Sepioteuthis lessoniana | reverse complement strand
CATATATATATATACACACACACATATATATATATATACACACACACACATATATATATATATACACACACACACACACATATTTATACACACACACATATATATATATATATACACACACACACACACACAAACACACAAATATATATACACACACATCCACCTATATAAATATACACACACATATATCTATACACACACACACTCACACACATATATAGATATGATATATATACACACACACACTCACAATTATATATATATACACACCACACACACACACACACACACACATATACATATCTATCTATACACACCCACACACACACACACATATATACATATGCGAGTGAGTACTAACCCACTCACTCCACATATAGTGTATATACACTCACCACATCACACACATATTATACTGTGTGTCAGTGTCATCCCGTCAATGCCCCCCACCTAGGCCCCCAACGACTTTTGATCAGTTGACCGATCAGGGGGACACTCTACCGTACCGTACGCCAAGGAAGCTTGTATGCCAAACACCTCATGAAGATAGAAACACAATTCCAATGGATTTATCTTTCCATGCACTGAATCTTTTTTTTTATTTTTTGTATTTCATGATCTTTTTTGTCAGTTCGTGGCATAACTGTCTCGGCGAAAACCAGAAACATATCTTCTGAGTCTGTTAGATTAGTTATTTTTTAAAATTCTAAATAAGTGAAACCTGCAAATCCACGTTTTAAAAAATAAATTTTGCGAGATGGAAATAAAATCTGCAGGTCATACAATTCAAGAACTATAAATTTCAAACAGCTGATCACTTTGATGATTTAAACATTGGCTTAACAATTATCGTTGTTGTTTTTATATATTTTATTTGATGTATATTTCTAAAAGAGGAAATTTCATGTGTAGATATAAGATTTCATCCTTGAAATGTTTATCTAGGCAATATTTCCTCTTTTAAGCATGTTTGATCAATTATTACAGACACTTTATCTGCCTATTGTATCTCGGATCCTTTCAAGACTTTGAGTAGTTTGACTCCTGGATGGAATCCAATCAGGGACACGCAGTATTTTTCTCAAATTGTTTTCGGCTCTAACTGGAGCCATCTTTGAGGGAAGGAATACGGAAATGATAATCACGCTGACTAGTCATAAAGACCTATGTGAAAAAAAAAAATGGAGGGAGAACTAATGGGGGAATTGGTAGAAGAAAATAATTTTACAAGAGATAAAATGAAGAATTGGCGAGAAAAATGCTAAGGGCATTTTAGTATGTGGCTGCTATATTCGACACTGACGTTTTTTTAGGAAGGTATGTTAATCTTCGTATATAGACCTTAAAGAATTTGGAGTTAACTTTTTTTTTCTATGTAATGAGATGCTTTCCATTAAAACTTTTCTGTATTTGGAGGCAAGGCACTAATGTGTTTTTGAGATGTTGAGAAATAGTGTCAGATATATTAAGTATTTAACGTCTTGGTAGAGTTGTGATTGATCGGCATATGTAGCTACTACATTGGGGAAACATTCTCCTTGTTGGCCTTTAAACTGGTATACTACATTAGTCGTACTAAGGTAACAAATTGAGTTTAGATGTGTATGCAAAGAATAATAAAATCTGTGCATCCTTCAAACTAAAACAGTCGACGAATTCGCTTTCTGGATCGACATCAGCTGTCGAATAGCGATAACGTTGATCATTTCTACAATCTGAAAGATATAACTCTTCTTGGAGATGTTATCTTTGGAAAAAGTTATAAATCGGAATTATCTTGGATATTTTTTACTCGAGTTTTTCACATCATCATTAGCTAAAGGTTATTCATTGAAGTTTAAGTGACAGAAAGTCAACTCTACTCTTCTCAGTAGTTTGGCCGTTCGTAATAATGCTGTGGACTGGATGGATCTCTCATGTTATTTCCAATTCTTCCCATCCTTTTACAAATCCTTTGGTGATTGTACCGAGTGCACATTACAATTGGTAACACCATCTTTTCCATGTTCCATAATTTTTTCTGTTCCCAAGTAGGGTCCCACCTTCATTCAATTTTTCTCTGCGGTTTGCCGGAACGTCATAGCCCTAAATTCGCTGAGTTTTCCGTTGACTTTCACTAGGTCTGGTTTTCGGCGATCCACTTGTATCGCAAAATCCCAAAGAATTTTGTTTTTCCCAACCCAGCACGGATTCCGGGTTGTGCATGTACCTTTTTGTTCGCATGGTCGAATTTAAACTTCTTGCACGTTTCCCAGTGGGTGACCTTGCCCACACAGTCGTGTCTAGTCTCATACTCTCTTTTGGCAAATTTTCTGCATTCCTTATATAATTGATCGTTTCGTCTCTATCACCAAATAATCTACATCTACAATTTTTTCGCGTCTTGTTTATTTTTACTTTGATATAGGCCTTATGGTGTCTTGTGCTGCTGTATGAAGAGATTCAGTTTCTCTCTTCAGGTTTCCCATTCTTCGCTATGTCTAGATTTTTTCGTGGGAGATTTCACATCTGCGTTAGCTAATGGTTTTTCTCTGAAGTGTGAGTGACAGCAATTCTCAAGTCTCCAGGACTCTTATCATTATTCTGGACGATCTTAATAGAGTAGTAGTTTGGGTGGTCTTCATTCGTCCTCTTATTTCCACGTCCTTCAGTCCATTTAATAATCCTTCGGTGCCTGTACTCAGAGCATCATTTATAATTGGTGTAAGCTTCACTTTTATGTTCCACATTATTTTTTCAATTCCCTAGCAACTTCGAGGTACTAATCCTTCTTTTCAATTTCTTTGAATTTTATTCTGTGGTCGGCCGGGACAACAAACTTCACAATTTGGCAAGTTCTCTTTTTTTTTTTTTTTTATAAGATCTTGTAGTCTGGCCGAGAATAGGTGATCCATTTGTTTGTTAAAATCCCATAAGAGTCTTTGTCTCATTCTCCAGGACAACTGCTGTGTTGTGTATGTATCATTTGTTCTTATGGTCAAATTTAAAGTTCTGGCTCAATTCCCAGTGGATCCTCTGATTATTCTTAGTAGTAATAGTTGATATATACATATATTTCAGAATATATATAAACTATCACTACTAAGAATAATTACTACTAAGAAGAAATCTCATTTCAGTATGTTTCAGTTTTGATGTTTGTGGATGAGCTTAGAGTAATGGAACCACAGTAGCCTTCAAAATGTTGACGTTTGGATCTCATACATTTATCAGATATCTGATTTTTTTTTTCAAATCATCTACTAATCCTCTTAAGGGATATGAATCCGCTGTCTTTTCGCACCTTCCTTATCTACAGTATGAGATATTATCCCCTTTCTATTGGAGACGTTTTCTTCGGGGAAATAAAAGAGTAATCACAGTAGTACAAATTAGAATGGTATGCAGAGGAGTCGACAATTCTAGGTAGTATGTCGTTTTGGCGGGGAAAAAGGAAAAGCACCAGATGTGAAGAACAACTCGAGTAATTTTTGAAACAATCCTGGAATCGCAGCACTGCTAAAAGCAGCTAAAATACCGGAAAAAATATTTTATGTTTAAGGAGACTTGTTGTCATCCGGACTTCCGGCAACCTTACTAGTTTATAAAAAAAACAACTCCTAAAGTAATATCGGAACAACAACCACAACAAGAGTGGACTTTGTCGTCCCAGCAGACCACAGAGAAAAATAAAAGAAAGTGAAAAGAGGAATGAATACCTGGACCTTGATAGAGAACTAAAAATCCTATAGAACATGGAAGTGACGGCGATACCAATTTTAATCGGTGCACTTGGAACTATCCCCAGAGAATTGGTAAAGGGACTGAAAGACTTGGAAATAAGAGGACAGTAGAGACCATCCAGACTACAGCACTTTTAAGATCGGCTAGA
Organism: Sepioteuthis lessoniana; assembly: GCA_963585895.1. NCBI lineage: Eukaryota > Metazoa > Mollusca > Cephalopoda > Myopsida > Loliginidae > Sepioteuthis > Sepioteuthis lessoniana. The sequence continues at coordinate 63,865,753 of OY757920.1, read as the reverse complement.
ATACAGGGAAGAGTTGTGCTGACTTGAGGAGACTTGCTGTCACTCAAACTCCTGAGGAAAACCATCAGAAAACGCTTGTGTGAAAAACTCTCAAAGCAGTAAGATAATAATCAAATGTTTGATAACTCACAGTAGGAGAGCAAGTGTTGGCGATTTAGTGATAGGGATAAAACAGTTAATTGCATAATAAGCAAATGCGACTAAGTAATACAAGAGCTGACATGGAGGGGTAATCCGCAGGGAATTGTGCAAGAAACTGAAGTTTGACCATACCGATAAATAATATACGCAAAAACAGTCTATCTTAGAAAGCCTGCCCAGTCAGCTAGGACAGTAAAATACACCGATCGCGTCTCTACTGAGGGTTAAGACAACTCCAACAACGCGTGTCCTGTTTATGACACTTAATAATCTGATGGTGAGGTTCCCAGTAAGGCGGGAGCTTTGGGGAAAGCTGAGTACAACTTCATTGTTCCGAGCTCTATTATGGCCCAGAGTTGTGGCACCTGATAGGTTCCTATGTTTGGGTCAAATAGAACAAAACTGTACTTCTATCTGAAACAATTTAGTTTAGCATAACTGTTTTGACATATGTTTGTATACAAAATCTTTACCCAACTGACTTGTTTCAGCTTTGATAGCTTTTAATGAATTTAAGCACAAGTTTGAGATATCGCTACTAAATTCGTATCCGGGTTTCGCGCATTGATTCATCTTCGACATACTTCTTAATCCCTCGATTGTGTTCCGCACTCCAATATGTACGTTTTAAGAAAAATCTATGAATATTCAGTGAATTAATAGATCATACAAAGCATATGCTAACTTAATTTAATTTCTTTACCTGCCAAATTACACCACTATAGATTATCAATTCATACATACGCAGTATTGTTCCCTCTGACAGGTTGGTAAGTTATACCAATGCCTCGAAAAATGTTCTTGTGATAAGAAGAATGCTTGGATTCTTTACTGATTGATATCCGCAGCGTTGTAAGCAAACACTACAGGGATGTGTATAGGTAATTTATCAAAAAAAGCTAAAAGCCAAAAGAAAGTTCGACATCTCTTCCTGTGGACTGGAGCAAAACGTGCTTGATTTAAGATTCTAGACGGAGGTCACTGAATCGAAGTGGTGACTGAGTATTTGTCATCCACCTGAGGTGGAAACGGAGTCGGACTTTTCTGTGAACCACAATGCGTGTATACATATATAATCACGGAATCTATGCTTCGATCTATTTTACTGTAGCTGAGATGGAAGGATTCAAACGTTCGCTCCAAAGGAGGACTAGAAACGAATCAAAGACACGAGAAGTTCCTTGAAGAACGAAGTACCTCGTTGTCCATTGTAACAATCGTTGGTGACTACGCTACATATATCTTGATGTAATGTTTAATGACCCAATATTGCTGATCTATGACTACTGAATAGTTTGATCAGTCCTCACTAAATTCAGCGTTGTGCCAAACCTAAGCTGAGCTTATTTTTTGTGGAGGTACGTATCGTAACGGTTAGGAAATGTTCACGACGAATATTTCAGCTTTGGAAAAGACCTTAATCCATGTTTTTTTTTTACCTCCCTGGCATGGGTAAATAGAGTAGCAAGGCAAGGCAATCTGTCGAAGAGAAAAAATGTATTAGAATAACAGGTTTACTTCGCTTAAACCTATTTTGTGTCGTATCTTGTTCGTGAGTAGTGAGTTTAATAGCTTTTCTTCTCCAAGGATAGGTAGCTAATGGATTGAAATACCCTAAAATGTTAAGCCACAAAAATAAAGAAACCGAACCAAACCATAATTGAAATTTATAAAAGGTAAACAGTTTAGGATAACCACAGCCAATCGAATTCACTATAATAGAAATTATATGCCAGGGTAGTTTGCCAATTACTTTACGAAGAAGTGTTTCCTGGTAAATGTTTCTAAAATTTTGCTTATCCCACCTCCCCTAAGAGGATTGAACTCAGCACAGTGGAAATGGTCTTTATTTTCCGCGGGGAGGCATTTCTCTTTACATTTACACTCAATTGCCGATGAAATGAACTTGTCCGCTTGTGTGAAGTCAATAAAGGTGAGTGAAAGATTGAATGATAATCGTATAACGATCGCTGATATAATTTATTTTGGAGAATCTTAGCGAGGCAGATTTTAATCGCTATCTCGTTGGTCTCATTGCAAATGGATCAATTAAAGCTGAACTCAGCACAACGCTAAGGTACGATGGTAAGGTCACTCAGCATTGCCCGACAAACAGCAAAACACAAGTCACTATGTAAATAATTATTGCAAATAAAACACGTTTACCAAGCCTACTAGTTTGCTCACCATTACTTTGTAAAGAGCGTATTTGCTATGAATTCCTATGGTCCCTCATGTGTTGTATTGGTTAAAAATTAGATAAAGAAACTATTGTTTGTGAGCCCGATTCTCACTTAGTGTTCCATCATCACTAACCTTGCACGTCAGTGGATAGGGGTCTATAAGAGAAGGTTACTTCTCCGTTTGTCTTTGCGTCTCCAGCCGTATTCCGAATGACTTCTTCGTCTAGCTTGGATGGTTTTAGTGATTGGAGGTAAGTGGCCGTATCTCTGCTGTTTCGTGGGATGAAGCTTCCAGGTTTTGTTCGATATTACACGTAGCATTATTTTGCAGTTCCCATCTAGCCTTTTACATAAGGTGTATCCATAGAGTAGTATTGACACAACTACTGCTTGGAAGAAATTCCACTTTATCGGATAGATCAGACTTCAATATGATCCATAGCCTATCGATAGCAATCAGTGCCTTCACTTAGTGAATTTTGACAGCACTTTGAGTAGATAATACCCTGCTGTCGAGGTATGTGAACTTGTCGGCTAATTCCAGAGTAACGCTATTTAGAGTAGAGATGGCTCTTTCTCTGTTAAAATACATGTACTCCTTTTTATCTGCGCCCATATAGACCAATTTCTTCGGCCAGAGTATTTGCTGGAAGCGCCATGTCATCTGCATAGTCTCCGTCCGTAATAGTTTCTGCGAGATATCGTCTACGTCCTGTTTTTTTTTTTTTTTTTTTTTTAATATTTAAGCCATTTTCTTTAATTATATCTATCGACGTTCGAAGCACATAATCTAGGCAAATTATAAACTGATAGTGCACATCTATCTCCAGGTTGAACTCTAGCAATAATGTTGAAGTCTGTATCTCCATCCGGTGAGCGTACTTTGACTTTGGTGTTTCTATAGAGCATCATTATGGTAGTGACAGTTTTTTTTTTTTTTTTTTTTTTTTTTGGAGACCATAAGCTAAAAGTATTTACTCCATATTTCCTCTGTGTATGGAATCGGATGCCAAGAAATAATCTAAAACAATAGTGTTGCCTCGAGATTTTTTGCACGAACTCCTTCGATCAAGATAAACATTTTCATATAGATCGATAGGGATTCATTTCTATTCGTTGCTGTTTCGTAAAACGGTTGCTAGCTTAGTGGATATTTTTTCTAATTTTGAGTACATCAACAGAAGCCTTACGTCAAATTAGCATAAAAATATATTATTTCTAACTTTTGCATGATCCTTATCGAGCCAGATCCTAGGAGTAATAAAAATATCCGTGAAGTTAAATGCTGTTGATCGTTTAGTATAGTGCTATAAATAGCAAACTAGATTATTTTATTAAAAAGGCCTTGCCTTGGAAGTGTAGGTTGACAAGCTTATTTCACAAAGTTTGGTAAGTCTAGTCCTCAATAAATGGTTCGTAGTCGATGAGATTCAGGTTGTATATTCAAAAATAACTTTGCCATGGGGAAGCAAGACTCTCAACCCTTTGTTATTTTCCTGGGCACGTCATTGGTTAGTTTTAGCGCAAAAAAAATCTATAGGGAGTTATTAAATAACCGTTTTCATAATTATATTTAATTTTGTTGACATATTGATGGATTGATTTTAATGGCATAGCAAACCACCCAAGACTATCGAACGCCTAGTTTTTAATATTTACATTTTTGCGAAGTTGTTCTTAAGATTTATTGACTTTAAGGGCATGTCAACCCGTCTAGGGTTATTTCACGCTTAGAGATTAGGGAATCGCGTTTTTTGTACGTTCGTATTAACATTTTTCGTGTGGTCATTTATTTCGAGATTTTTGTTCACACGGTCCTATCGAATACGAATTAATTTCGAAGCGGATTTCTTTGACCCATTGATGCGACCCTATCACATACTTTCACTCTAGTGCAGAGAAATCTTGCGAGTAACGGAAATAAAGGGTTACTCCATACTCCCCAGTTTTAGAGAAATGGAGCCTCACAATCAAATTAAGTTCAGCGTCATAATCGCTTTTGGTTGGGGAGGTCTTATCCCACTGGAAGGGATATAATCATCGTATTTTAAGTCACGCGGGTGAGGTTTTTATTTACTTTTATGCTTAACTTGTACCGAACTGCAGAAGCCGTCAGGAACTGAATAAAATTCAAAGACACTTCTAAGATTTCCCTAAGTTTTATGCAAACTGATGATTACCAAAACTATTCAATTCAATTTATTTCTCACAAAGTGTCCTCTGAATCTGGCCTCTTTCCATGCTGTCTAACATAGATCAAAAATATAACTGTAACCCTTGCACAAGAAGGAGAATATTGCAAAATGCGTTCATGGTAATTTAATAAGATAAACACACTTCTAATATTACCCATTTTAGCGTTAACTCAAATAAATTGTATCGCTAAGATCCTGGTGCGTGCCAAATTGCGTATGTTGTTGCCAAACGAGTACCGGCCGTGTAAAGCAAATGAACTGATGCTGAACAGGAGATGGGTTTAACGCCCCTTGGATTGGGGTTATATCTTTCTTTCGGTTTAGTGGTGCGGGACAAGCTGAACTCTGCTGCGTTGGATTCCCAGGTTCCACTGTCTTGATTGCTATCGTTATTTCTTACTCGCTTATAGAAATGTCAATATTACATTAGAAACTTTGACGATAATGACATTTGGAAATATTGAATGCATTAATTCATTCAATGCCGTTTCTACACGTACAGACACTGCTCATTAAATGTTTGCTTCTGCTTCCTATTTCTGATATAAGTAACATTATTGGAATGGAAGAATATAGAGCCAAATTTCATTTCGGTTCCTTTTGGTCGATTTTATGACATGAAAACTTGGTGGGATTATTTTATGTCTTAGAATTTTTAAGTAACTGGAAATGTTGATAAAATTAGAGAGCAGAAAAATAGGACCATGATATTTCGGGGATACCAATCGTAGTTTGTGCGCTTGGAACCGTCCCTACTGGAGTAAACAGCCCAGCCGGCTAGGCCTGTAGTATGAGCTGATAGTATCTCTGCTGAGGGGGTAAGACCTCCACCTCAACGATTGTCTAGGATATGACACTAAACATTTGATGGTGAGGCTTCAGTCCAAGAGCTTTGGGGAATGTAGTTCCTCTTCCCTGATATTACTCTGACCGGTTGTGGTAGTGATCGTTAGCGTTACGTCTATGGGTCAAATAGAAATGTTTACCAATTAACTGTGTGCAAATAAATAATTTATTCTAAATTGGATTGTTAATGTTACATGGCAAAACTTGAAACCATTTAACTGTATGAAAACAAATCAGCTCTGATTCGTTTTAAAATGTTAGCTACTAACTATTGGCTTATAAATACTAATGCTAATGTATTAATAGTATCTGCTATTAAGTAACACGATAGTTTATATGCCAAAAATCACAAACAAGCCAACAAAAAACAGTAAAAGAATTTGAAATCAGTGAAAGAACAGAGACCATCGAGATAACGGCATTTTTAAGATAAACTAGAATACTCCCAAGACTCCTGGTGACCCGAGGATATTTGCTGTCACTCATTCCACTGACTTACCACCAACTAAGCAGGTGTAAAAACCTTGCAATGAAGCAATTATAATAGTAGCGGACCACCGAGTAAACCTCAAATAATGCGATAAGAAGCAAGTACTTTGGCCTTACTCGAAAATTTAAGACAGCTGTGGAACATGAGGGTGACGGTAATACCTATCAAATATTGGTTGACTTGCCACTGGTCTGACACACAAGTAGACGGGTGTAGATCCAACTGCAAATCAACCAATATTCGACATGGCGCTGCAGACAGGTTATCTGTGGGTTTACCATACATGGCTGGGAATTGCTCGTCAGTCTTGAACGCTAAATTAGCAAATTGTTCCAGCAACCCTTTTTTTCCCAGATTCTCCACATTTTCTTTGTTTGCTTGAATGGGCGGTTCTTCAGGGCGAATTGGTAGCTGAAAGTTTGTGGATTGCTTGCGCTCCATATTGGGTAGGCACACAGCCGCTCTATGATCATAGATCATCCAATTTACCTCTCTTTGGGTTGTTAAAGACATAGGTGTGGGGACATGGTGGGCCAGAACGCCTACATAAATGCTGGGGGCCTTGCTAAAATATAGCTTATCGATATACGAGGCTTGCTTTGTCGACATTTCTCCAACACTGAACTGAACAGGCAACCATCACTGGTTAATAAGGGTTGAGCCCCCTAAAGCCCGAAAAACTTTCTTGGATGGGATCAAGTTAGTTTCCTTGAGACCCATGCAATGTAGGTTGCCCCACTGTTTGGGAAGATCTTCAACCGATTACTTTGATTGCCTGGAATATCTTCAGGATTTCTGGGGTCTGGCCTTGGAGAAAATGGGACTAGTTTTGCTTCTATCTCTATAACACAATTTTTGGAAGATGACATGTGAGTGTGCCTCCTGGTCAAACTCTACATGTGCAATCAAAGTGTCTATTAGCTTCATCGTCCTGAAGGCTTCTCATTTCACTAAAGCGATTTCTTGATTTGTATTTTTGCTTCTTCAGAAGCACTGCACAATACCAATTGCAATTGACATACTTTGTGGGGGTCTTCAAAGTCTTGGAAAAAGCTAGAAGTGTTTGAAATCGAAGGACAAACTAAATCGGCTAGAATACTGAGAATCGAGATCCTCGAGCTTATACCGTTGTTTTGATCGGCTATTATACTAAGAAGAGCCCTGAAGACCTGAGATTTGCTACCACTCAGACAACAGTGAAATTGCACCTGCTAATGCCGATGTGAAAAACTAGCAAGTGGTAAAAGAATAATAAAAATTGGTATACAAGAATAGTTTCATATAACTATTCTTAAATAACACTAATGGTTATTCGTATATTTTATTTCCTGTAACGATTCCTGTTTGTTAATGAAGATAATCATGTTTTCACACAATAATATTGCCCAGTCGGCTGGGGCTGTAGAATACATCGACTGCTTCTCTGCAGAGGGGTAAGACCCCCCCCCAATGAGTTTCCTAGATAATACACTAAACAATCTGATGATGAGGTTCCAGCAATGCTGGAGCTTTGGGGAATGCAGAGTACCCTTCATTGCCATCATTCCAAGGTCCACTCTGGCCCGGAGGGTCCTATCTATGGGTTAAATAGAACTAACAGCATACTTATGCTCAACTGAATTGTTTGAGTAAACTGAATAACTTGAAATAGAAATGTTTTTGACAATTAAACCGTACTTATATTTAAACTGCGTGCTTATGCTTAACTGAATTATTTCAAATAGAACTGTTTTTCGACATTAAAACTGTATTTACACTTAACTGAATTGTTACATATAACTCCTTAAATAGTTTGAAATGGAAATATTTTTGACAATTAAACTGTGTACTAATGCTAAGCTGAATTGTTTTAGATAGAACAGATTATTTACATAAAAATGGATTTGCCGTTAAATAACCTACAATGGTTGGTATACCATAAAACCCATTAAACCAAACCATCACACCGTTATATTGTATCAAGCATTTCTATCTAATATCCAGAATTTTCAAATAGATGCTTTACCCATAGATGACTCAGCAGTTTCGGAGCTGTAGAAGAGGAGCCTTACTACCCCATGCAGTTTGATGCAATACCAAAGATGACATATGTTTTTTAGATGGTCTTTGCTTTCTTCAAGGTATGCAGTCGGCGTTTTCTGAACTTCATCGACAGGGTGAATTTGGTGGTGAGAAAATTTCTTTTATACAGTAAATCGTCGTAATAAGTACGTAATGAATTTTGGCTTTAACGAACGATACTGTAGATCCATACAAATTGATTTGGATTTAAGCGAGATTCAATAAATACAAGGAGTATGTGGACCGTAACGAACGAACGAACTTATTTTCCAATCACGCGCGTGTCAAGACTGACAGAATATGTTGGCATTAAGAAATTTTTATATTCGCCTGCGTGGTATAGTTGTAGCGGTACTGACTTTGACAGTATTTTACTGGGATAGAATAAATTGACTTAGATGTCACTTTAATAGTCCACGGTAACACAAATTATGTTCCTGGATAGTGTTATTTTACTGTCATTGATGTTGGAAAAGTTTGGGAATGGCCATTATTCCCTTCGACTATGGAACAGGAGGAGAGAGGGGGCTATCTGCCTTCCTTAGCGATTATAAAGTATGGTTTACTGAATCTAGTTTATTTTCTTTGTTAAATGGCATGCCAACCTTCCTGGGTTATTTAATCCGAAAACCATCCGAACAGAATAACTGCAGTGATAGTATTTAACCTATAGTTTAGGGATAAAGGGGTTCATGCCTTCCCTAATGGTATTGGTCCAAGAGTAAGAGCGTGGCTAAAGTTGGAACTCGCTAACTACGGGACAGCATCGCAGTACTCATGCCATACACCACGACTGAAGCTGAACGTGAGACGACATCCTTCTGCATACAGAAGGAACCCTTCAGAATAACTTGACAATGTCAGCCTTTTTTTAAATATCTTGGTACGTACAAGTTTCCGGTGGGTAAATCACATGACTCAAGCATTTAGAGTCCTGGAATGATACCAGCTACTGTCGGTAGTTATGTGGTATTTTGTGCGCTGACACATTGTACATTACTTCACTCCGCTCGTGATTTGAAAGCCATGCAGGTGAACGTGTAACGTAGTCTAATTTGCGAACTTTGGCTTTTCGTGTTCTATACGAGCCATGACGTCGTGGAAGCCATAAAAAAAACATTTGTTTGGTGAAAGGTGAAGTTGTTGATCACGGCAAATAATCAGGTAATCGCTAAAGAAATCTCACTCCGGTTAAAGAACATTAACCATCAGGCAAGTTAACCCTATAAGTACGGATTCTGAAACCAACTCCAAATCATAGGTATATTTATCAAACCCACTGCACGGGCACGATGCGACACAAGGTCAGTATTTAAGAGTAGCTGAAGAGGTTTTAATATAGTTTTCCTTCTCCTACTCCAAGCCATAGAAGTAAATCCCTCGTGTAGCACTTGGAGAGTATCAGGTGAGCTCGTCATCTAATAGTTATAAGTGGTTCATCCCCTTAACGAGCATGGCAAAAACATCCAGAGTTGACGTAATTGTGCCCCATGTTTCCAAAATAATGTAGAACTTTTCACTCAGTTTCGTAATACCTCCTCTTCATTTTAATGGAAACAAGTAGAGAGAACACATAAACGCCTTTAAATGAAACCAATATTTTGCCACCAGTGTGCAGATTTTGAAGAAGTGATGTATTTTGTAAGATGGTAAAAATTATTCTGTCTCAAGGTGTAATAATCAAAATCTTGGATTTTAACTGACTCAAAACATTGATCCATGACATCAGTTTGTAATACAATACTGGACAACACAGCTACACGTCGTTTAACATTTTCTATGAACTCCGTATAATCGCTTTCAGAGAAAAAATGATTCTCACTTATGAAAGAAACTATCGTTGTTCTGTTCAGTTGGTTTGTGTAATGGCATTTCGACGTTCATAGTGAATTTAACACCAAAACAATCCTAATAAAAACACAGTAGCTTTATTATCTAACCCATAGCATGGAGGATAAGGGTTTTATAGCACTGCGAAGGATATTTGTCCTAAAGTGAATGTAATACCGCTACTGGAGTTCGAACTTGCTTATCACGATGTTGCAGTCAAGAACATTTGCTACATCATGGAGATCCCCCTCCTTACTATATGTGCTTTGATCTGTATTTCTCTTTATTAAATCTTGAATGTACAACAGATAAGACCAGATAGCAACTAGAACCATTTAAAATGCCAAAAGACAAGAGAAACTTATATACTAATACAGATAAATAATATTCAATAAAGAAAATAGACATCTGATCAAAAGTACAGTCACCATCTTTTTCAAAATAATTAACGTAAAAAAATCTTAGATTACATCTGAGATTTACATTAAATAGTAATACAAACATGTCTACAGGGGAACTTGAGAGAAGGGGTAGCGAGTTTGATTCTCACTAATAGTCCCATATTTAAGGCCTTGTGCTAAACTAAACCAAGCTTCGTTACCGAATATCACTATTTAAACATATCGATTATTTATACGTTTGTGCAAAAGTCATTAAATTTAGGCTCAGTTCCCCGAGACAAAATTACGATATTCAACACAGATGAAACTTATCTATATTACATTAAACGATGCAAACTGAAAAAGAAAATCAGAAAGTGATTGTCTGCAGATCACCAATGAATATTAACTCTCTCTTTGCACTATTGTATGTTCCTGTTGAGTAGTAACATGCAGTACATACTAAGACTGCATGTATGCACTTGACAGCTTCCTTTGATGGGTTCTCTAAATTATTTGGTTGTCTGTGCTAGAATTAATGAACCTGGTCGGAAGATTGTTTAACAATTCGTTATAAAAATGGATGGAATTTTTAAAAAATAAACTTAATTCCTAGTCAAAGTGTTTAACACGTAGATGAAACCCTTTTTTATGGTTTTATTAAAATTAAAAAACTCTAATATTTTTGTCTGACAATCGACTTACCCTATTTACTCCATACACCCAACATTTGTGTGTGTGTATATGTGTGTATATATATATATATATATATATATATATATATATATATATATATATATATATATATATTTTCTTTAAGAAAAAACAACGAAACCGGTCACATAGGATTATAAATTTATTTCCATCCTGTTACGCATTTTTGAAATTTCCAAAAACACGAAAAAAAATTAACAGGACTTCTTCAGATCTTTTTGATAAAAAAAAAAAAAACTCTTTATAATAAACCATCATATGATACAAACCTAATTACATATATATATATATATATATATATATATATATATATATATATATATATATATATAATCTCGTATGTGTGAGCGTGTGATATACGTTGGTTTACGATTTGTCACTAAATTTGCAGACTGAAATCAGTCTGTGCAGAATTTTTTGAGGATTATAAAATTAGATGCATATCATATAAGTATAGCATAGTCATCAGCACTAAGTCATTATTAATTTTCTTCCCGTGAAATCATAGGACTAATGATCGCATAACCAAAGAATAAGCTAACTCCGAACTCCGTGGACATGTGTCAATACTGTTCTTACCTGCATACATATATTCTAACACAGTGTATGCATGCGCAAAATTCTTAGCTGATGCACTATTCGTTATGTACTTATATGTCAAAAGTTTTTCTGTATATGAATTTGAATCATTTCATTTTTTGAAAATATTTTAAAACACCGTTTAAAATGGTTTTAAATTTACTTAAATATTTTACGAAATATGAAAATGGGCGTGCTAAAATTTCACAAATATTGAAGATATTTTCAGTCAGTGAAGTTTATTTTATTTGCATAATGACTTCAGAAAGGCTCTGTATGTGTTCGTGTATGTGTGTGTATGTATATATATATATATACTCAAAGTCCTTGTGTATTAATGTTGGAAGTACTGGATTATGAGTTCGAATTCTGCTCACTCTACTGGGTTCATTTTTTTAACTCCTACTCTTAGGAAAGGTAGTAACCCCTTATCTCCCTAGCTATAGGTTGAATGTTACCACTACTCTTCATTAGGATGTGTTCGGCATGAAATAACCCACGAGAGATAATATACCATTAAAATGTGTGTGTGTGTAATATATAATCTCAAAACCTAATCCAGCCCGTGTTGTATTTGCATTTGAATTTTTAAGTGTGCGTTGTTCGGCCGAGAAACATTGGGTTAAATACACCAAAAAGAAATTTTAAAAATTTAAGTGGATATTTGTTTCGTACTGTGCGTTTTTGTGCAAAATATGACTTGAGATTCTTCGCCGACGGACTTTTTTTTTTTTATATATAAACTGAAACATGTGTATGAGGGGATGTCCTCGTGGTGTAATGGTTAAAGCGATTGCCTGCGGAATCGTAGTACGCGAGTTCGTACTCCAGTCGCGCTGTTACGTTCACTTTCGGGCAAATAACCTTGGGAAAGGTATGAACCCCCTTATCCTCCCAGCTATGGGTTAAATAGCACCACTACTGTTCTATGAGAATGGCTTTGGCATTAAATAACCTAAAGAGTTGATATGCAGAAGCCAGCCAGTCGTGTGTGTGTGTGTTGTGTAATTATCAGGTCTATCTAAGTATATAACACAAGGTCAGTTTATAGGCGTTCTTTAAGATGTTTGAATGCAGAGTTTTCCTTTTCCTAAACCGATTGCCAATCCCCACTTAAAGCGCTCAGTCTGTCATACTATATTCCTATAAGTGGCGTTAGAGTAGATGAAGGCTTACCTTTCCCAAGTGTATTAGCATTGAGTGAAATGCAGTCTCCTCCAGAATTCGAACTCGTATCACTGTGTTTATTTCCTAAGACATCAAACATTATGCATTTCCCTCTCATTTTCTGCCCGCTCTTTCTTTCTACCGTTCTCTGGGCGTAAACACACACACACATATTGCTTGAAAGGCTGAAGGAGATATTGTGAGAAAGTGATATGATGTTTATCAGGTTAATTTAATGAGATTATGGTTGCTGTTTATTTATTGAATTTTTGCTTTTATATTACATCTCAGAGCTCTTACACAGATTATATACAAGTGGTAAGATGGCCATTATCAAAAGTAACAAATGAAGAGTCGCTTTTATTTAAGTTTACAATAATTATTCATTCTTAAATGACATTTTGTTTGTTTCTATCGTTTCTTTGTGGTGGTTTACTGATTGTATATACGTGGAGTACTGAAGAAAGATTCAGTTTTGTTTGGAGAATTGTTACTCTCTAAGAGACAGATTAGATAGTGGGAGAGGAGATTGAGAGAGATATATAGGAAGAGGGAGAGAGAGTAATCTGTCTTGCATGACGATTACCAGGGGAATTAATTATCGAAACTTGTGAGATCACGGCCTATTTCATTTTTACTGTGAAGTGGTAAGACAAAATGTGTGAGATTGTTACAAAAGAGCACACTTTAGCTGGCCGTGGTGTCAGCGGCACGGATCTGGTCGGGTGTGACACATCTCGGGATACGGTAGTCAGCCGAGGCTGCCTGGTTCGAGTGCCGGAGAGGCCTAGCATTCGTGTTACGCGGCCAAGACTGACATTCCTCGAGCCTCAGGGGTCCGTCCCTTTCAGACTCTAACCCTCCTCGGAAGAGCTAGGTTTATCGCCTGGCGCTTGAGGTGCCCTCTTTTTTGGGTGGGTAAATGCCGACGAGGCCTGAGGCATTTTTGGGAATGTCGGGCGTGTCTGGGCTACGGTCCTGAGCCCAGACCCACCTTAAAAAGGCCTTGTACCACACTCAGCTATTTAGTGGGGCGTGCGACATATACCGTTACAGCCTTTAAAAAAAGCCATTAAAATCAGGATCTTCTAGTTCTGTTTAAAATCCTTTCACGTATGACTACTAATTTCTGACAGTTTGATGGAACTCAGGCTATACGAACTGATATTGGGTGAATTATAAGATTATTGTTCAGTCAACTTAATCTTATTGTTGCTATTTCTTAACATATAGATATAACAACCTTATTCATTGTGTTATGCTTTTATAGATTTCTAGTGGCTGACAATCATTGATTTTTCAAGGCATCCCTCGAGTAAAACGATTATAATACATTAGCTTCATACATGCAATTACAAATCTATTACTACAGACAATCAATTTCTTACCGATTTTCTATTCTTTTCTTTACAAAATTATGAACAGTGCATTTATGTTATTCTTTTAATAGCCCTATTTTCACAATAACTCAAGCTCTTATTCATGACCAATTAAAATCCTTATCTTTCTTATTTTGAAAATACAAATAGACCGATAAAACAAATTCTATCCAAACGATTACAAAATTATGTATTTAATCATCTTTTTATACTGTCAAATAATTTAGTCCATAATTGCTTCTAGATCGGGAAAATTTATTGAATTAGTACACTTAGATCTTCCCTTAGTTTTTCTTCTTTTTTTTTTCACTTAGCTGTAAGTTAATTAATAACTGATAAAATATAGAACATTTAAAGTTAAATAGCTGAAAATTCCGCCCTAAAATATTTCTTTAAATAAACTAAATGATCTAAATTGAGCTGTTTTTTTTTCCAAGTAAAAGAAAATATTATGGAATGATCCTATAATCTGCTTTTCTAAAACAAATGCCAATTCTAAAATGTGTATATCAGTCTTTCGATTAAAATAGTTCAGACCACAAACACACGGCTGGGCATACCAAAGGAATAGGAAAAGTGGTTTGAACAAAAGAGTAATCAATTGAAATGACGGAAAGGATTGTAAAAATCATTAAAGAAGGCAATTTTCATTGGAGTGTAGTGAACGGCGCCAGTTGTTGTTCTCAATCAACTGTTTTAAAGATGTGATAAAATGTAATAGAAATGGATCGTTTAAAAAAGGAAAACATCTAGAACTCGAAATAGTACATCAAAATGTCCGGAGAGAAAACTTGAAGTAAATGCATTGAAAATAGAAAATTGAACAAGGGTGAAAGAAATTGACAAACGAAAAGCGCGAAACAGGATTCAGTGTTTAACAGAAGTGTTTTATATCGACTGGATGAAAGTGATATTCAGTGACGGATCACTGATTTGCATGGGACACGGAACTTTTGTCTGGTACCGTTCAAATGAAACATATATAAAGATTATTTCCTGAAGAAAACAAGTAAATATATTAAGTTATTAATGATATGGAGCTGCATGCCATTAAAATGGATAGGGGAGATAATCAGTGCATAAAGGCATATTGAGATCTTGTATTATTTTTTTTATTCTATCAATAGGATATTGGTTTGATGATCGTCATTTTCCATGACAATGATGAATATTGTCTCCGAGCAAAGAGAATTAAAGGTTTACTTCCCGCAAGCTATATAAAATCAATGACATTTATGATGGAAAATTTAAAGAATCTTCCGTGAAAAGACTTTATCCACCAAAGATCTATTAAATTCCATCCGAGAAAGTTTGAACCAATTTGATAAAAAAAAGTTCGAACAGGGGCAACTAAGTATTAATTCTAATTTTTTGTCAAAGAATTTGATATTTTTTCTCTCCATATTGGGTTCTTCTGGAATATCTTCCTCTGCATATCTTGGAAAAAATCTGACAATTTGTATAATTTAATCTTAAGTAATGTTTTTAAAGCCGGAATGTACATCATTTGTACCAGCTGTAGTGGATACAAGAACAATGAAAAGTTTACACTTTCATAACGCCAGGTTCACTGGCTATATATATATATATATATATATATATATATATATATGTATATATAAGGTAGGCCAACGAAATTATGATACTGATTTTCATTTAAATTTTTTCAGCTGAAGCCTTTATGGAAAACCAAAGGATAAATGTGGGACTAGAGTGAAAACATTCAGTTCACGTTTTTCTTCGACAAATTCACTGTTAGCTAAGCAATGATTAAAAATGTGTTAGGATGGCTTACGTTAGAAAGATAAATTAGCAAACCATTGGTAGTGATTGTCTTTAAATGGAATCATTTTGAGATGAGGCTTCTTAATCTGAGAATTAATTTTTTTTTGAAACATAGTGAAGAAGAAACAACACAAAAACTACTAAGATGAGGACAAAAAGTCCGCAATAAATAAATAAAAAAAATAATAAATTCTCACATTGTTCGTGAGTTCGATTCTTACCGGTTACTAAACCAGCCACAACTAATCTAAGCGTATTAAATAACTTTAAAAAAGATTTTGCTTGAATAAGGCACCAAAATGAAACATAAGATCATATTCAGGACAATGTAACGGATATTTATCAAAATCAGATAAAGCTCTATCTCGATCAAAGGAGTTTATTGTCCAGTGGGATGGGGCTTTAGAATACACCGACTACACTTCTGCAGAGGGGTAAGAACCCCCAATGAGTGTCCTTATATATGACACGAAACAATCTGGTGGTGGGGTTTCAGTGATGCTGGGGCTTAGGGAAATGCGCAAGACCCCTTTATTGCCATTGCTCCCAGGTCTATTCTAGCCCGGCGTGGTAACACCTGATAGAGCCCTATTTATGGGTTAAATCGAACTAATAGCATACTTATGCTAAACTGAATTGTTTGAAATAAATGTTTTTGACAATTAAACCGTATCTACATTTAAATTGTGCGCTTACGCTAAACAGAACCTTTTGAAATAGAACTGTTTTTAGACATTGAAACTGTACCTACACTAAACTGAATTGTTTAATATAGAACTGTTTTGATATTTAACTGTGTGTAAATTAAATCTGTACTTATACTAAACTGAATACGCTGAATAAGAACTGCATGAATAAACTGAATAGCTCTAAATAGAAATGATTTTCACAATTAAACTGTACTTACATTTAAACTGCGTACTTATGAAAAACTGAATTGCTTGAAATAGAACTATTTTCATAAAAATGGACTTGACGTTAAATAACCTACAAAAGTTGATAGGCCATAAAACCCAAACCATCAAAGGAGTTTAGCTGTCTCGAGGCAATTTTTAATGGAGCAATTTTTGAAGATGAGGCATGAAAACAGTATCATTATTCGAATGTGAATCAGCGTGGCTATTTTCTATTTCTGAAAATCAAAGCTCGTTTTCCTAGGTTCCATTAGGAAACGTAGAACATGCAGCAGGTCGGGTAAAACTAATTTGAGACAGTGCCATTTGAAAAAGAGCAAGGCAGAAGAACCCAGTCTACTCTACTGCTTACCTATAGTTGAGAGAGAGATTTATGCCATTCCCAAGGGCATTACCGACAAATCAAATTGTTGTATAGTCACAACCAACCATACAAACACATATGCATGCGAAATCATAACGACACAATGAAGACGAGCGACACAGTTCTTAGAAAAATATACCTCTCACTTTATTTGAAAGGGTTGTGTGTGAGAGGGACTTGGAGACCGAACTGAACTGCAACATATTGATCCCCACTCTTATGGCCATCAGCGATGAGTCTCTCGTTCTCCATGGTTGCTCAACCGGAGGCCCGGGGGCCTAGCTTCACTAGGTGCTGGTTTTCTCTACCGCATCTTCTCACCAACGAACTGACTTCCTGTCTTCACCAAGTTATATAATAGTTCAACACCCACTTCTTCTTGTGGGCGTCACAATTGCACTCATTCAACCCATCCACAGTCAAGGTTATAAATATGATATTCCTCGACCGGATGCACATGTTATTTACATAGGTGCATTTCCTATTTTGACAGCCCGGCCAGGTCGTAGGTCAATATACAACAAAATGCAAACAGCTTCGTCCAGAATCTGAACTTAGATCGGCGATTCCATTTGATGCAACAATAAAGGTAATACTCTCCGAACTTTTTTTTTTTTTTTCTAATTAAGTTAATATTTTTAGTCACCTTAATTAAAACCGAAACTATAAACTCATGGTAATTGCTTCGTTTTCCTTTCACCACAGTTTAAATGTGCTTTGTCACTCTATACATTATCGTTAAAATGAATAAATATTTTGATCTATTCCTTTTATTAATTCAAACGATTGTATTACAGATAATGTAAACAGATAGTAAATTAAGAGAAGTAATAAAAGCAGGCATTATGTCACTCGAGTATTGTAAATGTGCATAGAAACCTGCATGTCAAGTAATATTACATTGAGCACGAACGTGCCAGGAAATTCGAAATCTAAATATTCCACGATGCAAATGTGAATTGGAGAGCTGCAATACGATAGAGTACCAAAATGAGTTTGCAAAGATAATGGCGCTGAATTTTACCAAGACAAGCACACAGGCATATTTATGGGGGAGTGTCAAAACTAGCTTACTTCTCAAGATTTACTCTTAGGGAAAATACTAAGTCGAAATGTGAAAAGGAAAATGAGCCGAGGACGACGGTTTTACAGCCATCTGTCAATTTGGGATAGCCTGTCACCCTGCCAAGAAAATCAGAATGCTTAATTCTGATTTTACCACGGCTAGAAATCTTTTGGCACCGGTAACGGATTATATCGACATTAAAAAGGCTTTTCTGTTCTTCTAAGAGACTTAAACAGGGCCACAGTAATTTAGAACCAGTGAGGACCAAAATCTGGAAAAGAATTCAAGGTAAATAAGAGAAAGGGTGAGAAAAAGAGAATGAAAGGAGAGGAAAATAATACAAACTGAGATGATGGTAGATCGAAAGAAGATCAAGAGGGAGGAGAGGGGAATAGGGAAAAATTATACGGATAAATGTAAATAAATTCTGGATGTGGAAAATGATGAGGCGGAGAAGAAAATGAAAATAGATGGAAATAGATAACGTAATGATGGAAACGGCAAAAATATGTGGAGAGAAATAGAAAAAAGGGGGGAAATGAAGATTAAAAAATTGGAGAGAAAATGAGAGAAGAGGAAATAGATGTAGAGAGTACTGAAGATGAAAAGAGCAAAATAGGGAAAGCAGAAGAGATTTAAAAGTGAGAAAAGGAAAATAGATAAAAGGAGGGAAGAAGAAGAAAAGCAGGATTAACTGGCAGCGAAAACAAAAAAAAAAAAAACAAAACAAAAAAAACTGGTGAGAATTGGGCAAAAGAAAAGAATGATATTGATGAAAAGTGATGCGGAAACGTTAAAGTTAATTTTTAAAAGATCTTGTAAAAAACATGTTGGCAAAATGAAAAAAACGAAAACAGCGAATCAATGATAATTCATAAATAATCATTCTCACTACCCTATATGGTAAATATGCAACAACTTAAATTTCGAAACATCCAGTCTGTATTTAGTATAGCAAGGAACTACATGAGTAGGGCAGAAAGTTAGGTTAGGATTTGCAAAGTAGGTATATTTTTTGCAAATTTCGGCTTTTCTCGTCACTGTCGGCTGTTTTACTTCCGACCAATCATTAATATATTGAAAAATTTCTTAATGCAAAATTTCTTGTGAAAATTTGGTCAGCTGGTTCTTTGTTTGATCGGTGTTTCATGGCAAACGAATTTTTTTTAGGTGATTTAATATCAAATCATATAGAACATACTCTTATGGTCCCTTTGATAAGGTCATGCCAGAAGTACATACAACAGCCCAGCATGGATACAGGATCTGGTTTGGAAGACATGCTGGAACAGATGGAGGGAGAGAGAATCATGGAAATCACTGCTATCAGTGCAACATATATATATATATATATATATATATAATCTCATCATCATGCAAATAGTTTGTTGGTATGTTAAATTTTAAACGAAGTTTTATTGCTGATTTGTTTGCAAACAGCGAAATGATTTCAAGTATTGTTTTTTAAATAAGTAATTCTATTCATCAGTTTTCTATTTAACTGGAACGATTTTCACACAGCTGTAGTTTCAAAAAACTAATATAACTTATTAAATGATGGAACTGTTCTATTTCATCAATAGATGGGATCCTAACAGGTACTACCTACTCAGTGGACCTGGGGGTAATGACAATGAAGAGGTTCTCCTCATTTCCTGAAGCTCCAGGATTCGAGTCTCTCCATCAGATTCAGTTTCGTATCATATTCAAGACACAGTCTCCGGTCTAAGCCAACAGGGTGGATTTTGAAGCGTTTAGGTTTTAAATCTGAATGTTATGCAATGAAACAGGCAAATTAGTTATAATTCGTACTTATGAATGAGATAAAGTTTTAAGAGAATATATCTACATCAAAAGATTTAGTAAAGGCACTGGTTGCATAATTGCAGGGAAAATGACTCGACAAGTCACGTTCAAATTCTATACGCAGTTGTTGCGTTTCTCTTCACACTTATCTGCTTGGGAAAATAGGAATCCATTTCTTCTTCCAGCTGAAGTTAGATAGTAGAGTACACTGAAATCTCAAGACATAGTTATGGAAAATACAAGAGCCTACTTAATTCTTTAGACATGGTTATGGTAAATCGGAGAGTATACTGAACTCTATAGACATGGGTATGGGCAACTAGTGTACCATACCCATGATACGGATATGCGTGAAATGTATATACATATTTGCATAGAACATAGGAATCTCGAAACACGAAAAACACGTAACGACTTCTTAGTTCAGGTACCAAACTTTTTTACCTTTTTGAGTTTAAAGGTTCTTCGACATAAGGAGAGAGATACACATTCTTTCTATTCTGGCTTTTCCATCTGCCCCCATCTCGTGCGGCACCCGTCATAAGGCCACTGGCCTGGTTTCGGCGAGCAAGCGAAAGCCAACCGTCTTTTTCCGAGGCAGGACTCAGCTCAACTCACTGACTTTTTCAAAATCCCCCAAATCCTCCGCGCGCTTCCGGTGCGTGACGTCGCCCGCACTCTGTAGCTCCGTTTCTTATTGGGGCTATTGGAACATCTGAGTGACACGTCCGCCCCGCCCGCGCGCGTGAACACCTGCGTTAATGTTGCACTTAAGTAACCCATGAACTGAGCCGAAAGGTTCTCAGCTTAACTAAACCCAAAGCATAAAACGAAATCCCTCGGCCATTATATTACTCTAGTTGACGAAAAGAAAACCTCTGGATTCATCAGTTTCAATAGGTTTAGATGGCCGGCAGAGGATAACAATTGCTCAAGAAATCAAAGTTCACCGATTCTATAATCCAACAATACCTTTGCTGGTAAAAGCAGATATAAGGAAGTATTTACTTGCTTTAAATGATTTTAGTTCCGAATACAATTGGAGAGATTAATTATTAAAATTACTTGGGAATGAAATAACCGGATTGTAACATATCCATGATACGAATAATACGGATACGTAAAACGTTCACATGCATCAGAATCCCGAAACACTGACGACTCTCTTGAGTTCAGGTACGAAACTTTTACCTTCTTGACTTTTAGGTTTTTCGACACGAGGAGAGAGAGAGAGAAACAATTTCTACTATGATGACTGTTCCATCTGACCCAACAACGCACGGGCATCCCGTAGTCCATAACTGGATTGGCCTCGGCCAGGTCCAAAAAGCAACTCGCTTCGTCCAGCTTCAAATCTCAACTAACTGCCTTTTTTCAAAAATCACCCAAAATCCTCAGCCGATCGCTTCCGGGCATGACGTCATTCACATCCCCAGTCCCATTTCCTATCCGGGATTTTTATTATGACATATGTGATGGTCACATCCTCCCCGCACGAGCGTGAACACCTGCGCTCAATGTGTGCCCCTACCCGTGCACTAAGCCGAATAGTTCTAAGCCTAACTAAACCGAAAGATTAGATATAAGCAACGAAAAATGATATTTAAAAAATCCTTCCCCAATTATATAACCGAACGAGGGTTGACATACCGTAAAAACCAACTGACAAACTATAAAATATGACATAGAAATTTTAATACCTTCACCGATGCTCCCATTACAAACAGCAGATGTTTCTTCGATGTTATGTCAGTTTATATAATTCCGTCGCTCGAATGCCAGTGATTGATGCCGCCTGTGTGATTTGCAAATTCTGTCCAAGTCTAGTCCGTTGTGTACCAAACAAATATATTTGTTTTGTGACCAGAAACCCCAAGGGTATTGCTAACACTGATTTAATCAACAGTTGTTCAATCAAAGTGCGATTTGATTGGCTATCACAAGCGACTATTTTCAGCCACGTGTGTCAAGTCATTATTTTTCTTATTGCGGATATCAACAATTTTCAGTTTTTTTATGTGCACTTCACCTCGTTTGGACCTTTTTCATGCCTTGTTTTGTCTGGCACAAGGACAAAAATTTTGGAAACCCAGTTAATAGTAATTGATTGCTTGTTTTCGATTACGCCATTAAGGTTAGTTATTTGATAAGCTGCGTAATTGTTCAGTAGGGATTGGTTGACGTTTTGAAATAGTAAACGTATACATGTCTCTGATGACGAAGTCATATCAACAGAAAACATTTCTCAAGACACCCAAAGGTACTTACTATCTACAAATTTTGATGACATTTTACCCACTCTAGAGACCGCTGAAGACAGACAATTTGAGCTTTTTCCGGAATTTTAAGCAAGATGTCAAATTTGAACAACTATCTATAAACCTAATAAGCAAAGTTTAATGAAATGTGAATAATTATTTTAGAAATGTAATCTTTTTCTTTTCTTTCATAATTTTATTTCGACTTCAGAAACTCTGAAATTTAGATTCTATACGATAAATTAAATTTTATAACACCACCACCACATATTGATTATTTTTGCTACTAATTCCTTTCTCGATAAAAATTTCTGTTTTTATATGAAGAAACAGTTGCATTTATTTCTCGTTTCTTCCACTTCTCTGTGAATATATTTTTTTCTTGCAGAATCACCATAGTTCAATGTAAAAGTCTATCAAATAATCTGTTAGACTTTAGCAATTATTCAATAGATATGGCTTAGAAAAACGAAATTAGTAGTCGTTTAAGAAGCTTAGTTTAGTACACAGCCATAAGTGTCTGGTACCCGTTGAGAATCTAATTAACAATGTTCTGATATCTTAGTTGTCTTACTATTAAACATATGAAACCGCCCCCCCCAACAACCCCACAAATAACGAATTGTTTAAAGAGACTTCAGGTAGTTTCTTTTATTCTAATCTCTGAAGATATATTTACCCATCCTATCTGCTACGAGCTGGGTGCGACACAGTCAGTTTCTTAGAGTTAAATAAGATTGAATTCAATTTTCCCCTTCTCCTCGATAGGTTGCCATACTAAGTTTAAAGGGCCCAGTCTGCCCCATTATTCATCCATAGCTGGAGTTTAGCTTGGTTTCTTTAAGTGGCACATCAACCTTCTCGGGGTCATTTAATGCCGAGGTCATCTTTACAGAAGAAATGTAGCGGTTTTATTTAACTCGTGGTTCATGTCTTTTCAAAGAGTATTTGTTCGAAAGTTAAAGAAATTTCGTGACTTGAGTTCGAACATGCATACAACGATGTCACAGTCCAGACCATTAGTCGCTACACTTCAAGGTCTCCCCACGGCACTAGCTCGAGGGAGAATAGTTGAATGTATAATTTCCCCAAGGGTTTTAGCACTGTGAAATGCAAACAGCTTCGACCGGAATTTGAACACTAGTCACCGGGTCCATTTCCCACGACAATGGCTGTTAAACCACTCCCAGACTGTATAACTTAAAATTTGCTTAGATTTACATGACGAATGTTCCATAATTGATTTTGCCATATTGGACATGCCCGTGGTATAATGGTCATCGTCGTAGGAAATGGACACGGCGACACGAGTTCAAATCCTGGACCAGACTAATTGCATTTCACATAGCACTAATACTCTTGGGAAAGGTATGAATCCAATTATTCTCCCTCCAGCTACGGGTAAATAGTAGGACAGACTGTATTTTTCAGCCTTAGTGAGGCAACGAGTCTAGGAAAGGGAAAATTCTGAATTCAAACCTGTTAAACTCAGCTTAAAAACTGACCTTGTGTCATATCCTGCCAGAGCAGAGAGGTTGGTAAATATGGATTTAGCCAAATTTAACATTTCATGATTTTGATTTTTGATTTTAATAACATTTCAACCTGTCCAGGGTTATTTCATGCCGAGCGGTGGTGAATCGCGTTCAGAGAACGTTCATGTTTATATTTTTTGTGTAGTCATTTCTTAAGCTTTTTTTTCATTATCCTATCGAATATGAATGAGTTTAAAACGCATCGATTTGACTCATAACAGGTGCAACCACTCCACTAAGGGTAATAAAGAGTTGATTCCATGTCCCAAGGTCAGTAAAATGGATGTCAACATCAAATGTAGTTTATAATAGTGAAAGGAATTTCTTCGAGGCTATCGCTGTGTCTGTACTACTCTATATATGCATCACATGGGCTTTACCAAAACACCACCAGAAAAACCTCGACTGAAACTAAGCAAGAAAGCAACATCCTAAAAAACAACGGCTGTAAGCCCACTTACATCCAATCTTAAAAAAACAATCTAAGTGAAATAAGACATCCGGAATCTTGCAGGAGGAGCAAGGACAAACACTTAAGTGACGTTTTTCTCCTCATGGAGATGCCAATGTTGGCCGACCAATAAGAAGTTAGCAACATCAGCTCTGTGTGCACATGGGATGGAGTTTGGAAGACCTGTCGAGAGCAATAGAGGAAAGGGACGTACACATGGTAGCATTGCGACTTAATGATGAAACCTTTTTTGTTATAGTAGGAAATTTCTCCGCTTTCGTATTCTTTTTAATATCCTCAACGTTTGCAAACATGGAATGCATTTTCGGTTTAGGAAACAAACCTCAAAATGTCACAGAGTTGATCTAATGAGTATGCTGAAGCTGCATCGACTAAAAATGTGATAGAAATTCCCCGAGACCAGTGATCTAAAAGTATTAAGAATTCGCACAGACTGCAGTCAGGATGTATAGTTTTGAATGCCTTATAATATTAAATAGCCATCTTTGTACTCGTCTTCCTTTTAATGAAAAAGTTATTAAAAAATCGTTTAAATTTTTCATCTAACCTATAATATATATATATATATATATATATATTGTCACGTGATATCCCACTGAGACGAATGAAATATGACTACTATCCTCGTGTTTGAATTAACAGTAGCAAGCCGTCAAAGAATGACCGTTAAGAAAGAACGTAGGTCATAGAGGGGAGACCCACAGATGTTTATACTTGGTGACCTCACTCGGGTCGCCTGACACGGGAAGGAAGAAGGTAGAAGCCAAACGATTGGCTGGGACCCTAAAACGGAAGTGGGGACTCCTTCCCGTCAGCGGAAATAGATAGTAAAAAAGTTAGTTGTTGGACAGGGTTCGTAGGGGACAGAACCAAAGCCAAGTACTCCGGGTAAAAGAAGACGAAGAATATCTCGGACACGAAGAAGCCATTTTCTTCAAGCCAGTATTAAAAATAGCATAAAGTCTATTAGCCCGTAAAAGAGGAAAGATTCTCCACAGGAATCCATCTAAATAAGATAAGTAACTTTGGGATTGTTTCTCCTTATACCCAATTTTATATACCCTCTCTCTCTCTCTCTCTCTCAATTTGAAGAAAAACGAAAGACAAGAAAAGAAGAAAGACATTTATGTTCATGGACTGTTCATTTATTATATATTTGACATGTTGAAGGTGTATATCTATGTGTAGTAAAAGATTGATATATTCTAATGTTCCCACGTAGTCGAAGTTGTTATTTGCTGTGTCTTCTACGAGTTTATTATGTCGTATTTCTTTTCCAGCTTCTATTCGCCTTATGAGATGCTCGCTTAAAATTGTCCTATTAATTCCTTTAAAATATCACACGGGAAACCGGAATTGCCGACTACTATAATCAATATTATTACGTCTCAACCTAGAGGTCCATATCTTGCATTGTCTAGGGAAGGAAGACTAGTGGCCTTGGTGGGTGTGTGTATAGTGTGAAATTTGGAACCCCTTGCCGGCGGCGGTCAGTCTATCCCTAAATTAAACCCCCACATGATATGCCAGTTCTTATGTGCCAGAGGAAAAAACTCTGAACGAGGACTTATTCTACAAGGGATCAAGTGCCAACCTGCCCCGTCTTCACACGTGCGAAAATAAAACCCCGTTCTGGGATAAAAGTAAATTTTTCGCGTCACAATATATATATATATATATATATATATTATTGTGTGTTTATATTTTGCGACCGCTCAGTACGAGCAGGATGTAACACAAGGTCAATTTTTAAGCACATTGCAAAGAGTTAGAATAAAGAGTTGTCCTTTTCCTAGACTGAGGGCCGTACCAAGTTAAATGAGCAAGGCTGCAATGGTATTTATTCATTACTGAAGGGAAAATAACTGGATGCTTACCTTTCTCGACGTTATTAATGCTACGGGATATACAAACGGCATTATCCTGGATTCGAACTCTGGTCGCCATGTCTACAACCTACGACTATGAATTTTACACCACCAGCGCCTCATATATATGGGTTAAATTTGAAACCACTGTAATTTGCCAAACTAATATGTAAATTTCGTTTCGTTTTAATTTCATCCTATTAGTGGGTAGTGTTCGCCAATGGCCAGGGAGGCCGGGATTCAATCCCAGGTTGAGACATACCAAAGATTTTAAAAAAACGGTACTTGATACGTCCTTGCTGAACACTCAGCATTATAAGGTTAGGATCAAGGGTAAAGTTAGGATATCCAGGGAAAGGAGTAGCGCCCTCCCCTATGCCTTGGTGTAGTAGCTATTGAATAGGGAGACTTGGGGTCGCCAACATTACATTTACTTATTTTATATCGTCTGAATATTGAGTTCTTTAAAATGGAAAAACAGCTTTTCAGAGTTATTTTTTTTTTACTCTTAATAGCAAAACTGTTTTGTTATTATTTGATATAAACAGTTTGTGTAAAATATAAAGAGATGAAGTTTAAAAGAATTAAGTTTGTGTGTTCAAAACCTAAACCCATAGAGAGAGAAAGAGAGAAAAATAACATGATATATAACGAGTGTAGAGGTTAGCTTCGGAGAAAGACATAAGCTTTTATACAGGCTAGAATCTACAGTTTTATAACAAAAATGTTAGATTGCAGAAAAGACAATGGTATTCACAGATAACTAAATACAACAGCAAATCTCATTACATAAAGTAAAACAATATCTGCTGAAAATAGAATCTGCATGCGAGATACATAAAAAAATAAAACGAAAGTAGCTTCACTGCTCTTGTCGACGCCAGAAGCCGACAGGTGGCGTATCCGTCATGTATCTGGAATCGATGGGGAAGAAATAAATGAGAAATTCCGGTCTCTGCCAGCGCATACTAAGTATAGATTAGTCAATAAGACTAAATATATACTTCCCGAAAACTTGCATAGATTCAGGATGACTGAATTGGTTTCAGTTTTCTCAACGAGGAGAGGTCAATAATTCCATAGCCTGTTATGTAGTGATTGCAGTGTTCAAGAAATAATGGTTAATTTTTACGTTCAAGTGTCTTGAAAAATCGGCCATTATAAATAAAAACATTTCAATATTAGATGAACGTTTATATCAAGTTTTCAGAAGAAAATGTTCGATTTGATTCATATTTAGTTAAAAATAAAGGTCAATTGATTACGCTGAAAGAATTGTGTAAAAAAAATAAAAAAAAATATGTACCATATTCGAAGTCTGGCACGAATTGGCTAAATGCTGAAAACTTAATAAAAATGCTTCATCTAATCAATTGTGATATCCATTGATTAGACTAACAACAAAAATAAGATGGAAGATAAAAGGATTAAAACCTAATGGTAAAATGCTACACCAAATGAATTTAGACAAATTAAAAACAATTACAGTAATTATTTCCCTATAACACGCGTGTTTGACGCGTACAGCTAACATTGAACAAGGAAATTCTCGTATATAATGCGCACTGACATTTTAGAATTTGTCGTAGCTAAATTTAAACTAATTTTAGCATTTGTGCAACTTTTTTATCAGTTCGTACTGACTAGAATGAGAATTTGTTCAGTTTACATTACGTCTTAAAACACAGAATTTACGCAGTATTTAGAGCAAACACACGGACATGTTTACACAGATATTCAACAAGGTTGCGATGAAAATAAGCTAAAATTAAGAGAAGGAGATGTACATACGAACACATATTCCGATGGATTTTCCTTGTAACGTTGTAGAATGAGTTAGTTTGGATTATCAATATAACTCTATTTTGGTCATCTCGTGCCGAATACGGTTTTGCATGTGGCCGGAAAAAAAAGTTAATTGAATAGATCGTATGTACAATACGCAATGCTAACTATTAGGCAGAAAAATGTGGAAGAAAACAGGGCGTCTTTTACAGAAATAATTATTGTACGTACATCACGACTAAAGACAGTAAAGAAGTAACAAAAAAAAAATCAACTTGTTAAAACTTTATTTTGATTTGATTAAATTTTTTTAGATTATTAAAATTTATTTGTTTAAATAGCTTAAAAATAGCAAGAAAAATAAGATTAACTTAAAAATGAATATACCATGTATAAATGAGATGCTCTTTTTCGTACAACGTACATTGTTTTTAAGTGAAGTCTTGATTAAATAGATATGATTTTTCTGGCTATCTAATTGGGGACACTTTCTAATTCGTTTTGGTCTATTTTTTTAACGACATATCAACATTTATGGGTTATTTACTACCGATATACGATGAAATAATTTTCACTGTTATACTGTTTGAAATTTTCCAATGAAATGCTAATAATGTGTACACTATTATATAGGTTCAACCGGCTATTGGCGTAATGAGTAGTGTTCGCCAATGGTCCGGGAGACCGGAGTACAATCCCAGGTCGAGTCATACCAAAGATTAAAAAAAAATAATACTTGATACCACCTTCCTTAGCACTCAAGGCTATAAGGTAAGGATCAAGGGTTTTGTGGAGCTATCCAGGGAATGGAGTATCGCCCTCCCCTACACCTTTTAAAAAGATAGCGTTTTGGTCACCCTCGACTAAGGTCACCAACTTTTCTTATATGGGTTCAAATAATTATTACTATTCAATAATAATAATAATCTGTTTGCATACTGGTGTAAGATAGCAAATCCTCTTATCTAATAGAAATAATTTGCATACAGTTATAGAGGGGTGAGTATCAGATTACATACCCATTTAATGATAATCACTTGTTTGCACATAGGAATATTAGAAATCACATGACTATTTTATACCCAGAGTTTGTAACCATGTCTATTTAAATCCGAGATTGGGCCCAATAAGGTACTTCTGTGACACTTTCAACTCCTTAGCTTCGAGGCCTATATACTTAGATGCAATAATTCATATGCAGGAATTTCTGTATGAATATTTTTTCGTATGGGAGTTGTTTTTGTAAGTACATGTATGTAGGTCCGAATATATCTGTAAGCAAGCGCACAAAGTATAGTTATTATCCTCGTAGGAAATGGACATAGTGACGTAAGTTCAAATCCTGGACATTGCTATTTGCAATTCCCTTGCGCAAGTATCCTTGAGTACGGTACGCATCTAACCATTCTCCTTTCAACTATGAGTAAACTCTGAATTCAAACCTGCTCAGTTCCTCTTAAAAGTTGACCTTGTGTCTTATGCTCATGCACAGCCTTTGGTTTGGTTTTATGGCTCCTCAATCATTATAGATTAATGCCAAATGTATTTTTTACACATTAACCGTTCTATTTAGTTAAATATTGAAACAGTTCTATTTCAAGCAATTCAGTTTAGCATACGTACAATTTAGGTCTATTTGACCCATATATATGAGTCTATCAGTTGCTACCACTCCAGGCCATATTTTTGGTATTCCCCAAAGCTCCAGTATTACTGGAACCTCACCATCATATTTCTTAGTGTCATATCCAGGACACTCTTTCGGTGGGGTCTTACTCTTATGCAGAGAAGCAGTCGGTGTATTCTACAACTACAGCCGACTGGGCAAGCAGAGGCATTGGTAAATACATATCTGTATTGTGTGTGGACAAAGAGAAGTGAATATGTATGTAGGTACGTGTGTGTGAGAGAAATGTCATCAAAAGAACAGCTAAACATGTTTGGGCAGTCGATCGATTTTAATATATTAAGAGCAATTCTCATTGGGGATAAAAGGGTTAGCCTTTTTTAATGTCTGTAATAAGCCAGACTTAGGCACTAGTGCGATCAGACATCAGTAGACAAGAAAATCCTTTTTTAGATACTTTAGTTCTGAGAGGTTTAGGCAGTGTGCTATTCAGGAAGTGGGGGCCCTGTATTATCTAGGGAGTAATCGAGTGTTGGACAGATGATGGCGACGTAAGCCACGGTGGTGGTTGGGTTGGCCTTTTTAATTTTACTACCGAGCCGGAGTCATTCCACCGCTTACCATTCACGTTGGTCACAAAAATAGCTGTAGGGACTCGCATGTTGGATAGTAAGCAGAGTGGATAACCAGTAATGGGAGCAATACGTGAAAGAGTTCAGTCAGCTTTTAGGTCCATAGGAAAGGGAGAAAAGTAACTTTTCATATTGCAATAGAAACGGTCTACACTGTCCGGGAGAATGAATTGTAAACCCACCACCATAATAAAGTAGAGGAATGAATAAAAAAAGACAATACGCGTTTATTTTGGAGTTCATTATTTTTTCTTTTTCTTCGTGGGAATTAACCCGTTGCCTACTCAGTTTCTACCATAGCTTGCGGCTGACTAATAATTTTTTAAAGTTAGAAATACAACAGGGATTGAGGTCTTTTAGTCGGCTGAACTAGGCAGGCCATGGACGATTCTGACAAGTTATTACTCAGGCTCAAAGTGGACTTGCAAGTAATAGAAATGAAGGAGCACTTCATATCCTCTAGAATTGGTGACTCACCAGCTGTGGGAATTTAGTGCTAGACCCAGGACACCCTTTTTGGAATATCTTTTCTTCAGGTGATACAGTTAGTCTATTCTAAGCCCTGCCAATTTTGACACGTTCGGTCATTTACAACACTTTCTTTATATACTACACAAAGTTGACTTGCATTTTAGTTGCTTTTTAAACTCTTAGAATGAAAAGGTATATTGTGCTGAAAATAGGATTTTTTTTTCTTCTTTCAAGTAAAAACAAATATAAAACAGGAAAAGTTCAGGAAAAGAGGCCACAACCAGAAATGAATGTAAGTTCTAAAGAGTCGAGATTCAAGCTGTATTTACCAAGACAGATATGAATAATGAATGAAATGTCTTCAAAATAGCATTAAACATACTGAGGACGGTGAATTTTTCATACGTCGAAACATCTAGGAAAAATTCTATGCTGATACCGTGGGAAGCTGCGCTGTTGTATTTGTTCTAATGAGGTGCCCGTGGTGTAATGGTTATCGTCATAGGAAATGGACACGGCGACACGAGTTCAAATTCTGGACGTGACTGATTACATTTCACATAGCATTAATATCCTTGGGAAAGGTATGAATACAATTATTCTCCCTCCAGCTATGGGTAAATAGTAGGGCAGACTAGGTTCTTTAGCCTTGGTAAGGCATCTAGTCTAGGAGAGGGAAAACTCTGAATTCAAACCTGTTAAACTCCGCTTAAAAACTAACCTTGTGTCATATCCTGCCCGAGCGGAGGGGTTGGTAAATAAGTATTTGTTCTAATGTACCCCTTTTCTGTTCTAAAAGCTTACGTTTGAGATGAATTTTCAATTTATACAGCCAGAAAAATGAGTATAGTGGGTGTTGCACTTGCACAGGTCTATGTTTTGCTGAAAAGTGTTGATCAAAAAGTATCTTTTTTCCTTCTTGGATTTATTCAAATAAATCAATTTTCAGGATTTTCGAACGTACGTTGATATTAAAAGTCTCACAAAATTGATCTTTTTGAAGGAAGTTAGTTAATTTAAACTTTCTTAATGTCATAAAAAAAAACATTTTGACAACCGATTTAGATTGAAAAGAAACGCACGGTCTTTCTACTATTTCTTCGAATACTAAATGCATTACTGTTGTTTTTTTGTTTTTTTTGGTTTTTACCGAACAGAAAAGTAACTGACACAGTCCTTACCAAAGAAAAATATTTTTGTATGAAAGGTACCATTGTACTTCTACGCCTTTATATGCTACGTTTTATTGCCTACGATTTACAGTGAAATCATTTGAGGGAATGTTTAATATAACTGTCTGTGCGTGCGATTGTGTGGAAATAAATTTGGCGCCAACATCCAATAGCAAGAACCAAATTGAACCACATGCACATATCTTTCTTTTCTATCTGTCTATCGCATTCTTTGAGGTTTTATATAATATATATATAATGCAAAAGAAAATGATTTCTGTGAATTTTATCATGTAATCCACCCTAAGAACGTGGCTCAGAGTAAGCCCCAAAATAAATGGTTATTCTAGTTCTGACCCTAAACTGTATTTGGGGGCGACGTCTAGTTCCAAAAAATGGGAAGTCATTGTTTAAATGATGTGACCCAAAGGTTCACTCTGACCTGGTGTGATAGTAAATGTTTGGATTAAAAAAAAAACTTGTAAAAAATTAAAATCTTTACTTAAAAATTGATAAATAAAATAAAAAAAATAAAAAAATCAATCTGTTCAAACAACTAATTATATATATATATATATATATATATATATGATAGTTTTGGGAAGAAAAATTATCGACCAAGAAAAACTGCATTTTCCGAAGCAGCCTTTCTTAAATTCAGATCTTTGATTTACAGTATATTTTATAGTGAAGAGAACGGAGAGCTTTAATGATATTATTTTCGAATGATATATGACATGAATCAGACGCCATTATGGCAATCAATTGCTTATCAGCAAAGCACAGAACATCTTGCCTGTTTAGAATCAAGCATTGAGAAAAGAGCAAAATTAAGAAATTTAAAAAAATGTGTTCTTCCAGAACACTCAGAAACGAAAGACGTTTTTAAAAAAAAATCAATGTTCAGAAATATATATATAGTATGGAATATGCACGTGCGTGTACATATATGAATGGGTGTATATAATTGGTCTCTCTCGCTGTCTCTCTTTCACATCGTATATATTATACAGTATCGTATATATATTGCACCAGCCAAGCCAAAACCCTGCTACATAGTAAGGAAAGTGCATGCATAGGTTTCCATGTCAATGAACATGAGACGGAATGTATGTGCTTTAATCAAACAGGTGACATCTCCACACTAAACGGTAGCTCTCTGACACGAGTAGACAAGTTCATCTGCCTAAGAAGCAGTCCCATAAACCGAGAAAGGCATGAACACGCGACTAGCAAAGGAATGGACAGCTAACAATAGTCTATTCATTATATGGAAGTCAGACATTACCGATAAAATAAAACGTAGTCTCTTCTAAGCAGTGGTCGTGTCGATGCTGCTATATGGATGCACTACGTAGACGCTAATTAAAAGTGTAGTGAAAAAGCTTGAAGGCAACTTCACAAGAATGCTTTGAGCAATATTGAACAAGTATTGGAGGAAGCATCCCACAAAGCTGCAGCTGTACGGCCACCTACCACCCATCACGAAAGTATTCAAAATTAGACAACACAGACATGCGAGACTCTGCTGGAGAAGTAGGGACGAGCTCATAAGTGATGTACACCACTAGACCCCTTCAGATCGACGAGCAAAGACATGACGACCAGCTCAAACCTACATTGAGCAGTTAGGTGCCGATACAGGATGTAGGCATAAAGGTCTGCCAGAAGCAATGGACAATAGGGAGGCTTGGACAGGGAGGGTCAGGAATATCCGTGCTGATGGCAGGATATGGACTGAATTATATATATAATTCAGTCCACTAAAACCGGACTCTGGAATAATTCCGCCAGGAAAAAACAATCAACTATGAATATCTAAGTTTTCCTGGTAAAGAGCTCAATGTAACTGACATCACGGAGCAATAATTTCTTTAAGAAAAACAAAAACGGGTAACATTAGGATTATAAATTTACTTCCATCCTGTTATGGGTATTGCTATGAATCAATAACGCCAAAAATAACTGGACTACTTCAGATCTAATAGATAAAATAAGTACATTGAGAATAGACACAGGAAGGAAGGGTGGGAGAAGTGGGGTAAAGAGATTTCACCACATTTCACGCACTTCGGGTTTTTATTTTTTATCACCGGTTGGAATCACAGAAAATTAATTTTTTTTAATTCGAAATACATTCAACAAAAAAAAAAACCTGATTAAATATTAATTTAGTGAAGTACAACATACCTTAATTACCTTACGTAAGGATACAGTAATACTTATCTTAAACTGAATTCAAAGTTACTTGAGTTACCCTTCCATTGAAAAGTACGTACAAATAACATGGTATTTTTTATATTATTTCTTTCATGGCGAATCAATCAAATGTTTTGGTTAATTAAACATTATCTATGATATTTGTTTATAGTTTAGATTTATCCATATTTCTAAATCTAGCTATTAATTCACATCACTGATTTAATAATTTTTTAGGGTCTGGGTGTATCATTATTTGTATTTTTTGTATTATATATTTTTTTGTTCTAAGCACAGATTACATATACTATCAAAGAATTATGGAGTATTTCACTTTTTCAATATGGACCATGGAAACTCAGGAGTCAAACTCTAAAAGTGCTTATATATATATATATATATATATATATATATATATATATATATATATATATATATAGCATCATGTCGTGCCGCCAGCACGGATATCCCTGACCCTCTTTCGCCACTTCTCCTTATCATTCATCACCTCTGGCAGGTCTTCAGACCTAACCGATAAAATGAAACGCAGTGTCTTCCAGGCAGCGGTCGCATCGATGCTGCTATATGGATGCACTACATGGACTCTAACGAAACGGCTTGAGAAGAAGCTAGACGGCAATTGCACAAGAATGCTGCGAGCAATCTTGAACAAGTCCTGGCGGCAACACCCCACAAGACACCAACTGTAATGGCCACCTGCCTCCTATCACGAAAACTATTCAAGTTAGAGGAACCAGACACGCAGGACATTGCTGGAGAATCAGGGACGAACTCATAAGGGATGTACTCTTATGGACCCCCACATATGGCCAAGCAAAAGCAGGACGACCAGCACGAACATACATTCAACAACTATGTGAGGATACGGGATGTAGTCCAAAATACCTGCCAGAGGCGATGAACGATAGGGAAAGTGCATGCATAGGTTTCCATGTCAATGAACATGAGACGGAATGTATGTGCTTTAATCAAACAGGTGACATCTCCACAATAAACGGTAGCTCTCTGATATCCGTGCTACCAGCACGACATGATTATATATATATATATATATATATATATATATTCCTTTAAATTAAAACCAAAGACCGGTTATTTTAGGATTATAAATTTATTTCCATCCTGTCTTTGCGTTTCTGGTGTGAACCAAAAACACGAAGAAATATATAACAGCACTTCTTCAAATGTAGTGGATAAATAAAACAGAATAGACACGGGGTGAGGGGGAGGGAGATAGTTGAGGAGTTACCTCCTCGTTTTATTGAATTTCCGTTTTTTTTTAAATTAACCTATTTATTTTATTTTCCAAATTCTTCCGTCAGTTATAATTACGGTAATTTAACTTTTTTTAGTTATTTTATTTTATTTATTTTCTTTTCTTTTCTTGTTAATTTCAATAAATAACTTTTATGTGCTATATTAATGTAATGAATTTTTGTAAGGGAAATATTCATGTTCATATTAATTTCGATGCTATTTACTTAGCTACCTATTTTTCCATGCGTGTATATTGGATACTTTTCCCCCCTGTTTCACTATTTATTTCTATGTTTTTAAATTTTATAATCAATAGTTTAAATTTTGTCCTATGTCTACATCTAGCTATTAATTCACTTCTCTCAATAACTTTTCAGGCAATTTATACGTCATTATTTGTATTTTCTCTTCCAAGCACAAATTGCATCTACCGTCAAAACTATTTGAAGTATTTGATTTTTTTTTTTCAGAATAGACCATTCAATCTCAGAATGGACCATTAAAACCCTTTGTGTTTTCAAACATCAGAATTGCTTCGATAGAGCCGTATGGTGTTTTATGTGTTTGTGGGAGAATGTAAATTAATAGTTTGAATATCTCTCCTTCAATTTCGTGGAAGTCAAACCGATATAAGTTTTTTCATCCGTAATATTTTCTTTTGGGTAAATTATTGCTTGATATATAACATTATTTAAATTACATAGTCCATTCATAGGACAATTGTCTCGGGTTTACAATTACATTCTTTTTTTACGTTGTTGTTGTTGGTTATTTGATCCTGAAAATCTTATATATATACATACGTACACACACACACACACATACATATATATTTGTCACGTGTTCTATCATTGAGAGGAGAGAAATAAGAAATGTCCCAAATGTTGACCGTTAAACGAGGAAATTAGAATGTAGATCAAGCTATCTGTACTCACCTGGGTGTATAGATAAGGGGACATTGAGGTCATGATAGTAGCCCGAATAAATGACCTAACAGGGTGAGGAAGAAGAGGCCAAATGATTGGCGAGACCCCTAAAGCCGCATGTAGTATCCTTTTCGTCAGAGGAAATAGGAATAAAAATTCAGTTTTCAAGACGGAGGTGGCCGTTAGAGGATAGGTGCTCTCATGCCAAAACTCCAGGCGAAGAAACCGAAATAAAGTTCTTGGATAGGAGATAACAGATGCCTTCAAGCTGAGCTCTACAGAATCTCGCTAGCCTGTTAAAGAAAATACTCTGTGAAGAAACCCGTCGAAAAAGCTAATTTAACCTTAAAACCGTTTTCTCCCTCCACCCTTCCTGAGTATTGCAAGTGTATGCTCTCCTTCTCAATTAAAAGAAAAAAGCATATGGAGAATTATATGCGTTAAGATAAGAGAAATGGAATGAAAAGATTCATTTCATAAACTGTGAACATATGAGTGGACTTTGCAACCTTTTCAAGAGAAAAGACAGAAAAGAGAGAAAAGGAAAGAAAGATATTGTGTTTAAGTCTTGTCTGCTAGTAATATAGCCGGCGCCTTAATTATTTGCTTCTCCGCACGTATCAAAATCTTGTTATATTTTGGATGACCCCCTCGTGTCGAAATTTATTCATTGTGTTGTTTGCCTATCGAATTGCCTTCTTTTGCATGTTCCTTTTCAGCTTCATTTTAGCCTCCATTTGTTCTCGCTAAATGTCTTATTCGCCTTTAAAAACATTACACGGGAAAATTGAAATTGTCGACTACAATATATAATAAAATAATATTTAAACCTTATATTTATCCTGGGGGTGGTAGGAAGACGAAGTGGCCGGGTGGGTGTGTGTAACATGAAATTTTGAAAACCCTTGCCAGTTGCTCTCAGTCTAGCCCCAAATTAACCCCCACATTATTTGCCAGTTCCTATGTGGTCGAAGAAGGAAACTTAACTGGGACTTATTCTGCGAGGGATCAAGTGCCAGACTGCCCAGACTTCACGCATGCGAAAAAAAACTCCCGTCCTGTGGTAAATATTTTAGGCCACTGTATATATATATATATATATATATATATATATATATATATATATATATATATATATATATATAACGTGTCTTTATTTATATAAATATCTATTCATATTTTGTTGCTGCAGCAAAGTCTCACTTCTTGATGATATTGGATTTCATCCGACACCATTTTTCGTCGGTGTTGCATGGATTCATTGGACCACCAACGCTGTGGGTTTTCTATCTGCCCCAGTTCTAATTATTTCTTTTATCCTGAGGGCCGATTCTGCATTGTCAACAGCTCTTTTTGCCTCCCATTTCCGACAGGTTATCTTAGAAGGCTGGGCATTCTTTACCAGTTGGTCGTGAGAGTCACGCAGCATTTGAAAGAGTTACGCTTTGTCTAACTTGTATTCCTAAACAAGTGTACAACGTTGGAAGTTTTAGTTTTGTTGATGAACTATATAGTGCCACGTTTTTTTAAGGAGTTTGGTACTCCTAACCATTTTTTTAAATAAATTTACTGATTAATCGTTCCATTGTTTTCAACTTTTGTTAGTGATACCTCATATATTTTCAATGGCCATGTTAATTTAGGAATTAATCCAAAATGAATGCACCATATTTTATCTTGGTTCATGAGGACTCCATTTTGTAGCTGTTTCCTTAGGTCCTGCCAACGATGTCGATCAGTAAGTGGTAGGGAGTAGCAGCGACCGAGACCCTTAGCGCTTTTTTCTTGGATCGTAGGGATTTCGTTTCCACAGACAGAAAATTTTATTTCTTTGCTGTTTGCTTTCAGCAACGATAAACATCGGCACTTTGAAGGCTTTATTTTCATAGCAGGCCATTTGAAGAGCTCTTGGAGGTGCCTCACCAGTTGTTCCATGAGAGATCTGGATTTAGCAATTAGTTACATCATCCATAAAAGCCTTTATATATGGACCGGTTATTTGATTGGTGTTGATATCGGCACTATGTAATATCATCTCCATTACCAATACGGAAAGTAATGGAGAGATATCACAACCTATCATGATGCTAATATTCAACTATGGCCAGTTAGTGGAATATTTATTATTAGAAAACCTCACATAAGTACGTTTAAAGTACGTTGATATGAGGTTTTAATGTCCTCTGGAATCCAAAAGAACTACATTGCTTTCTCAAGTAGTTGGTGTCTTACTGAGCCATATTCGTATTCTGTATATATATATATATATATATATATATATATATATATATACTTTAAATGCATTGTTTTGTATATACATATATATTATATCATGTGTACTCTCTCTCTCTCTCTCATATATATATATACACGTGTATATGTATTATATATAGTATTATATGTCACATAGATATCACTGCCCAGTCCGTTAGCAACTACTTCACATGAACCTTCAAACCTCTGGCTTAATTTTTTCACTTGAATTAGTGTTCCCACCCCTTATCAGATCTTTTTCATTGTTTAGAAATAACTGACATTTGTGGAGACGTCTCAGGTTTAACTTTTGGGCATCTACCTCACAATGCATGCATTGGTCAGGAACCGAAAACTGATTATTGGGTTAATATGAGGCTTGCAGTTTTTAAGACATCTTTTAAGAAAAATATACATCTCATATAATATTAATACTCACACACATGCGCACACCTCCCTATATATATATATATATATATATATATATATATATATATATAAACCCATAAATATATTCAGCAAACTAATTACTTGTAAAACGCTGACTTGTTTGTAAACCAAAGCAAATAATTTTTTATTATCTCTACTGAAACTTCTTCAATCGAAACGGATATCATTAGCTGTTATTTCCGACGACTATCCAATATTTTAATTCTGTAACTGGAGTTTAGGTGACTGAGCTAATGCTTGGCCCTTTTAGAAAAATTGATTCTCGTTCTCCAAAGATAAATTCATCAGAAAAATGAGGTCTAAAAATTTCGGCTTCTTGTAGCCTTAATCTACTTTAATCGATTATATATGCGTGTTTATGTTTCTCTGAGCGTGTGTTAGTCTGTGTTTTAGTTTGTGGTATAAATATTGTAACATCAAAATGTGCAACTAGTCAAATAATCCCAGAAGGGAAAGTTTATTAATTTTACTGGGAATTTTGCCAGCCTTTGAATGAAGGTGATATACGCAGTTTTAACGTCTACATGTTGATAGCCACTTTATCAAAAACTGCAGCTGTTTTTCCGTCCTTCCCACTTTTAATGACAAGCACTAAACGTTTATTCCAGATGAAAATGTATTCCCTCACTGCCTGTTATTCACTGACAATTTAATGAAGAAATTTAAACTTACGCGATAGGATCAAAAACAATGAAACTGGAGTTTTACTTTCCTTTGAATCCTGAAATTCATAATCTAAATGAAGACGCCACATCGAGGCAAAGAGCTTTGTAAATTACTACTATGGTATTTGTAGTGACGTTTTTGTATATACCTGTCAAAATTTTTAGTTCTAGGCTGGGGGTTTCCATTTCGGTGGTGGGGAATTGAAAGTTGGTTTAGGACAATTTCTGGGCATCCGATGTGTTTCCGTTTGCTTTTTTCCTGGCGGCGGAATAGTTTGTGCGAGTATTGTTGAAGTTTAAACCTTCCCCTATTTCTTTCACATCAGGTCACTAAGAATATTTCGATTTTCACAACAAAAAAAAAAAAATTTAATGAAACCTGACACATTTGACTTTAAACTCTCCCCTTCTTCATATCCTCTCCATCATTTCATCAATTTCCTCATTTGCTTATAAATAGAAAATCTCAGAAAACGGTTTCAGCTTGAAAAATGTCTTTAGAATAAAAAAAGAAATATCCCGCATCTAAATCTGAGTTAAATGTTTGATTTATCCAACTTTCCACATATTTCTCCCTCATATATATATATATATATATATATATATATATATATATATATATATATACGCACACTTACTTTTGAACTGCTATTTATATTCACATTTTTGTTTTAAAAGATTTCATACTTTGTTTCAGTTATAAATAATTATGTATGAACTGCTTGTATAATATTCCATTTGAAATACAATCTTAATATCTTTGTGAAGAAAATTGACTATGACAAAACTTTGAGATGTACTTTTTATGGGCCTCACGAGTAGTGTTCACCAATGGTCCGGGAGACCATGGTTTAATCCCAGGTCGTGTCATACCAAAGACACAAAAATGGTACTTGATGCCGCCTTGCTTAACACTCATTATTATAAGGTGAAGATCAAGGGTAAAGTTGAGCAATCCAGAGAATAGAGTAGCACTCTCTCCTACACCTCGGTGTAGTAGCGATTTAAAAGGGAGCTTTCGGGTCACCCCAAGCTAAGATCGCCAACTTTATTTACTTATATATATAATGTATGATGTCATTCTGTAAATAAGGGAAATACTTTTGAAAACAGGAAAATATTTTTTCAGGATTTACTTCACCCCCCACCCCAACGAGTGTCCTGGATATAACACTAAACAATCTGATGGTGAGTTTCCAGCAATGCTGGAGCTTTGGGAAATGCGGAGTACCCCTTCATTGCCATCGCTCTCAGGTCCACTCTGGCCCGGAGTGGTAGCACCTGATAAGGGTCCTATCTATGGGCTGAATAGAACTAAACCGTGTTTCTTTCATTATACTGATTTTTGCATTTAAACTGCGTATTTATGCTAAACTGAGTTGTGTAAAATTGAACTGTTTTGACATTGGAACTGCGTACTAGTGCTGAACTGAATTGCTCAAAATAG
Organism: Sepioteuthis lessoniana; assembly: GCA_963585895.1. NCBI lineage: Eukaryota > Metazoa > Mollusca > Cephalopoda > Myopsida > Loliginidae > Sepioteuthis > Sepioteuthis lessoniana. The sequence continues at coordinate 63,824,815 of OY757920.1, read as the reverse complement.
ATCTGTTTTGACGTCTAAAATGTGTACTTATACTGAACTGAATTATCTGAAATAAAACTGTTTGACATTTAACTCTTTGGGGAATGCGGAATACCCCTTTATTGCCATCGCTCCCAGGTCCACTCTGGCCCAGAGTGGTAGCACCTGATAAGAGCCCTATGTATGGGTTAAATAGAACTAACAGCATACTTATGCTAAACTGAATTGTCTGAGTAAACTGAATAGCTTGAAAAAGAAATATTTTTGACAATTAAACTGTACTGACATTTAAACTGCGTGCTTATGCTTAATTGAATTATTTAAAATAGAACTGTTTTTCGACATTAAAACTGTATTTACACTTAACTGAATTGTCACATATAACTGCTTGAATAGTGTGAAATAGAAATGTTTTTGACAATTAAACTGTGTACTTATGCTAAACTGAATTGTTCTAAATAGAACAGATTATTTACATAAAAATGGATTTGGAGTTAAATAACCTACAAAGGTTGATATGCCATAAAACCCACCAAACCAAACCAAACTCTCTATTCTTGGGAAATGATTTACAGTAATCTTAAAAAATATCTGTTTGTGGCATTTCAAAATGCTGGCAAATCAAATGATGTTCTACTAAAGAATGTGCGATGTGTACTGATGAATGTTTTAGTCAAATGATATTTACAAATTTGCTAAGCATGGGTTTGACATAAGCTTGGGTCGAAAATGAAACCCACAGTGGAATAGGAACACACTGACTCTCTGTTAACGTTCCGTGCACAACTGTCAGTAAAGAAGCTTATGCAGACAGTTATCTGGAACAATGATAGAAACACAGGATAGGGCAGCTTCTCTTTCCTAATATAAACTTTAAACTGAAGGGTCACCGTTTAGAAATGGTGGGAAGAGATGCAGAGTTAATCCATACTGTGTTTGATAGGCTTAAAGAGCTGGACTTGTGGATTGTATTGAAAACTAAAAAGAGCTCGCAATTTCATTTCGGTTTAATTAAGTTCTTGATAATTTTTAAGCTGCCGAATGTTTATCGATTCTCAGAATTTGTTAGTAAGCAAAGATTTTCCTATTTAATGGCTCTTGCTATTCGAAGTAATTTTTGTCTAAAACTACACACATACTCTTAACAAAAGACGTCGTCTACTGAGAGTCTCTGACGATGTAAGTAAGTAAAGTTGGCGACCATAGTCGAGGGTAACCCGAAGGCTCCCTTTTCGATAGCTACTACACCAAGGTGTAGGGGGGCGCTACTCCTTCCCTGGATTGCTCTACTTTACCCTTGATCCGTACCTTATAATGCTGAGTGTTAAGCAAGGAGGCATCAAGTACCATTTTTTGAGTCTTTGGTATGACTCGACCTGGGATTGAACCCAGGTCTCCCGGGCCATTGGCGAACACTCTAACCCCTAGGCCATGAATGAATAGAATGTTCCGAGAGTTGTTCAGACTAATAATCGACTTGTATTTCTTTTGTTTCCCCGCAGTTTCAGCCAATTAATTCTCCTGTCTTCTTTAAAAGCAGCAGCTCTGAGTACTTTAATAGCGCCAAGATCTAACTTCTTGAGCTTGGCCTCAACAAGAGAAGTGGATGATTAAAAATGTCATATTTTTTGTATAAGAATATCTCCGTTTTCCCAGTTCTTTACACGAATAGGTTTCCTGTACACATAAACAATTTACAGGAAAGGGTCCCCGTTGCGTTTTATCTAACGTGCTGTACTGCTGTCTTTAATTAAGCTATTTTGAACTCTAGTCGCACTATTACGTTTACTTTCGGACTGATACCCATAAGAAAGGTGTGAACCATCTTAAAATCTCAGCTGGGAGCTCGATAGTACATTTCATTTACAAGGATGGTTTTGGTAGTGAATGAACAATGAAAATTGTTATGGCATTAAAACAAGAAACCGAACAAAATATTTCGTTCATATGTAAAGCTGAATATTGTCTGTTCTTGATTATTTAATGCCGAATTTTGATAAATTTTTAAATGTTTGATTAGTGGTATCAAAATTACTTATGTTCTTTACTCATAAAAATCTTGTTAGAACTCGGGTACCAATTTTGTCCTCCAGTTGTGGAATGTTTAATACAAAAGATAAGACAGGACAGCAGAACGGTAAGAGAATTCTGGATCCTTTTCCTCTCCTCTAATATTCTTTCAGGCATCCCTAATAGGCCAATCGGCACCTGCTGTGGATGCTGCTGACCGGCAAATCTGTAGATTGCATGGTCGATTCTCATGACGCCCTGTATCCTCAAAACAAGTCAATACGCCCACCCCTATTTGGGTACAAGATGGAATTGTCCAATCCCCAAAGAAATACGTACTAATCAAAAATTGTTTTGTCCGAATGAGTAGAGTGTTCGGCAATGGTCCGAGAGACCAGAATTCAATCCAAGGTCGATTCATACCAAAGACTAAAAAAAAAAAAATGGTACTTGATACAGCCTCACCTTTATATGGCAAGGATGAAGGATAAAAAGGAGCAATCCTGGAAACGGAGTAGCGCCCTCCCCTACACCTCGGTGTAGTAGCTATTGAAAAGGGAGCCTTTGGGTCACCCTCGACTACGGTCACCAACTTTACTTAGTTATTATCTTAGTCCCTGAGAATTTTTCACATCAGCGTTAGCTGATGGTCTTTCACTGGAGTTTCACTAACAAGTCCCGTAAAGTTTCCAGGACTCTTCTCAGTATTCTGGCCGATCTCAATAATACTGTTGTTTGGTTGGCCTCCACCCGACTTCTAAGTCCTCCAGTTCTTTTACCAATCCTTTGCTGAATGCACCAAGAGCACCAATTACAATTAGTATAAACGTCACTTTTATGTTCCAGTTTCTACAATTCTCTTGCAAGATCGAGGTATTAAGCTTTCTTGTTGCTTTCATTCAACTTTACTCTGCCGTCAGTTGGCGCAGCAAAGTCGCTAATTCCGCAATTTCTCACTTTTTTTTCTTTTTCTTTTTTCAGAAGGTCAGGTCGTCTGGGTGAATCGTTTGTATCTCAAAATCCCTGAGGAGTTTTTTTTATTATGGTTATTAGGATTAATTGGCTTGTCTAAAATCATATCCCGGATACACGTTTTGAGGAGTTTCATTTCTCTGCTGAGATGCAGTCTATGTATTCTCTTGATCCAGTCGACTGGGCTAATATGGCTAGAGTCGATGACCACGATAACCTTTATGAAAGTATTCAATTTTATTCTTGTCATAGGCTTCGTAAACATGTCGGCTACATTTTTCTATTTCAACGTATTCTAAAAGGATGGTCCCTTTATTTCCTCACGTATAAACTGAATTTTTATTTCAATGTTTTGATCTTTGATGGATGACTGGGTTTTTTGCGAAAGCAATTGATTATCATAATAAATGGTTATGTATTTGAGGGTCTGAAGTTCTGTTACTGGGCTTCCTGACTTGCGATAGCTATAAATTTCGCTACGCATGTTGACAAAGCAACTGCATTTTGCTTTTTTGATTTTCATGAAATCATTTAGTTGTTTTAAATAATATCCATTCACACCTTTTCGGTGACTTAAATGAGCACAATCTGCGTCACAAAATCCCTCTAATTTCAGGGGTTTTAGCGATTTCTTAAATATTTGTGACTTATTGATTGTGCATTTCAAATAACCGAAGACTTGCTTTGATTTTGTTAAATGGAAAGAATTTGGTTTCGCTCCGTTTTGAGGAAACCCAGTAACTGTATTGCAAATGTCTGGTCTTGTGGCAACCATATGTATCAGACTACTAATAATTTCAAGATAAAGTTGGTTGTCTATCAAATCAACTTCGTCACTTATTTTCGTTATATCCATTATACATCGAGTTGAGGGTGGTTTGCAATCCGCCATGCCAAACTTAAATAATATCTTCTAGTGTAAATATGACAGCGATTCCCTAATTGCTAACATTAATTAACCCTAGATGGGTTGACACGCATTAAGTATAAATCAAACATTAGTATGAGATAGGAATCTTTGAAACTATATAATTGTAATAGCCCGGAAGCCTGGGGTTCAATTCCCGGTGGAGATTTAAATATATGATACTTGACGCCGCCTTGCATAACACTCAGCATTATAAGGTAAGGATCAAGGGTAAAGTGGAGCAAAGGGAAGGAATATCGCCCTCCCTTTCACCTTGGTGTGGTAGTTATTGAAAAGGGAGCCTTCGAGTCACCCTCGACTAAGGTCGCCAACTTTACTTACTTATACTTGATTCATTTTAATAGTTCTATTTTTGCATTGAAATTGTATCCCTAAATACTAGAATAATTTCCCAAGATTATTCATTTTGAATCTCGAGTTCAGTTTTGCCTTAATTTTCATTAAGTCCGCCTCAGTTTTTATCGTGTAGCCATAATAAAATGGATACTTGATTAATATTTTGAACGTACATCCTGTGTGGTTCACAGGTGATTGCACGAAATTTTGTGTAATTAAATGAATGTCTTATTTCAGGATCGACCGCTTTGTTTTAACCCATATAAAGATTTTCTAAGATTCCAAATATAATTCCCATTTTAGCTTCAAAGCATTTTGATGGGTAAACATATTTTGTAGTCTATGGGGGCATTTAAACATGCACTCTTAACGTCCATATGATGGATTAACAAGTATTATTGGACTGCTTCTTGTAATTGTAATCTTATGGAAGACATATTTGTCGTCGGGGCAAAAGTTTCTCTCAAATCTTTCTCATATATTTGGGAGTAGCCCTTGACCTCCAATCGTGCTTTACATTCATAACTTCCATCCTATTTATATTTCATAGTATATAACCATCTACTCCTTAGAATATTTTTTATCTTTCAGAGCTTTCTACCATTCAAAAGTATCATTTTCTACAAAGGAATCAAATTCTTTTTGCATTCCGGAAACCAATATTCTGAGTCTTCTGAATTAATGGCCTCAGTAAAGTTAGTGGGGATAGTAGGCATTGTATAACAGTAGTCAATTCGACTAAATTCAAAATGTTCAACTCCAAAAAAAAAAAATCAGCTTTTCTTCTCTGTCGGCTTGGATACCGTCTTTTTTGCCCCTTCCCTTTGGTGTTCAGATTATCTTCCAGTTTTTACGTCTTATGTGTTGCTTTTCTGGTCCTACAATTCAGACAGTTCATCTTCCTGTCTCTATAGAGGGGTATTATCATAAGAATCGGTGAATTTTACACACCTAACTCACTTAAGAGCCTATTATTCTGGAATATAAATCAAATAAGCTGAACTATGCTCATCATTGCAGAAAAAGATGCCTTTTTCATAGCGAGAATCTAATTTCGCTTTATTTTGTATATAACAAAAGTTAGTCGTACCAAAAATATACATCTTATTTAAATTTGCTTTTGAACCAGTTGAACTTTCATATAGGGTTTTTATTGTGTTCCTATTATAAAATATATGCTGAAGCCATCAGAGTGTAAACCTACAAGTTTTGGAGCAGTTTTGACTCAATAAGTAGACACCTCGCCAAAGAAAATAATTATCTCCATAAACGTTCAACGGTTTATTCTGGCGTGGCGAGTAAGGCGCTGATTTATGGTGTCTAATCCAATTATCTACGAGTAATCGTTGAAAGGTTTCACAGTGAACTCAGTCCTATTATCCGCCCGTAAACCTTTTATATAGCCGTTAGGGGCGATATCCGCTAGATATTTCTTTGTAGCGGTTGTTGGACTAAGGTTTTCAGAAATATTACATAAGGCCCGAATAAATAAGTAAAGTTGGCGACCTTAGTCGTGAGTGAACCAAAGGCTCCCTTTTTTATAGTTACTACACCAAGGTGTAGGAGAGGGCGCTACTCCATTCCCAGGATTGCTCCACTCTACCCTTGATCCTTACCTTAAAATGCTGAGAGTTAAGCAAAGCAGCGTCAAGTACCATTTTTTTTTTTTGTTGTTGAGTCTTTGGGGTTCAATCCCAGGTCGAGTCATACCAATCTCACAGACAAGTCATCAATAAAATTAAGCACTTATCAATAACATTCTTTTCCTTGAGGTTATATAGGCCCTGCTAAATCACCGTGTTCGATTGTGAGAATTTTTGTGGCCTTACGATCTAAACTCTTATTTCTGTCATTAGACATCCTCTGTTGAGTGCATATATTACAGTTAAGAGCATAATTTGGAGACGGTTTTATCATCATTCCTTTTACTAAATTAGGTAACCTTTTAATAAGATTGTTTTCAGTGGCCTAATAGTTAATGTTGTAAGTTGCATTTTTGGCGGAAAGTATATTTTTCTGAATATATAAACGTCCTCTCTGTTATATTGAAAACTGCTCCATAAGGGTAATTAATTGGGAGTTGTCACACTGAAAACTTATGAGCATAATTTTTTGTTGCGACTTGAAATGAAAATATGTTTTGTTTGAAAGGTGGGATATGTAAAGCATTTTTAAGATACATCTACAAATGTATCCTTTGCTATTACTTTTGCTGGCATTTCCTCTTTTCAGCACGATATTATTAACTCCCATCGGCTAATTCGACGAAATATTTCCCTGGATCAAAATTTTGATCCATCAATTATTACATGTTCTGTAACACTGCAGTCCACTAACAAATGACTTTGAAACAATATATCTTGAAGCAAAGTATGCTTGGATTTTTGAATAAATTTTTATATTCTGACAAAAATCTTTTTTCTGCTTTTTGTTTCGGCTTTGGAAAGCCTTAGGGCTTTTTTTTATTGCAGAGGTAACAAATAATATTTGTCTTCCCTAAGTAGGAAGATTATAGTCTTTACGACTGTGATGAGATTTCTGGTAATTATTATCGTTATAATTTAATTTACAATCACGTGATTCCTCAGTTTAGCTCTTTTAAATGTAGTTTTCATTTGTAATATATTGTCGAGTTCATGTGGGGGAGGGTAACACATACGCTCTGTTTCTTCGTAACTTCTGAAACATACCTTTTAATTCAGAAAAAAAATAAGGTTTTCTTCTTCTTGGTTTTAACCATTGCAAAAGATTTAAAATTAGTAGGTAATCCTTTTAGAATCATGGCAATTAAGTCGATTGCTTATAATTTCACCAGCTTCTTCCAAAGAATTGTTCTCTGCCCTTAATATCCAGTCCGTAATAAATTCTGATTCCAAAATCTTCAGAGATGTTAGCACAGTATAGAGGGAAATACCTTTCGGCTTTCCTTTCGATAATGTTCCCCTAATATCGCGAATGCCTTGCGCCCATTGTCTTTGGTACGTCTCATTACTAACGATAAACTTAAGTCATCTAAATATTGGATGAGCTCGGCGAAGACAGTTGCGTTCTTTCCAACGAAATAAATATCGTCACTTTTATCTGTTGATGACAGCATAATTTGGTGTAAATGTTGAATTCTAAGCTCTCCTAGGAACTTTACTTCCCATAATTCTTACTTGAATTCATTGCCGTCAAAGAACTGTTTCACTGTTCTGGGTCCATAACCTGTTAGAACTCAGGCAGCCATTTTGTCCTCCAGTTGTGGAATGCGTAATACAAAAAAAGATACGTCATACCAGCAGAAGACAGCAGAATGATAAGAAAATACTGGATACTTTACCCCTTCACTTATATGCTTCTATGCATTCCTGTATGCTCCAATCTGCTCCACTTGCAGTTGAATGGCGTATCTATAAATAAAATGGACAATTCTCACGATGCTGGTACCCTACAAAAAGTAATTTTCTAACCAGCCTTATCGGGGTACACGGTTGGTTTAGGATTGGTTTGGGTGGGGGTTACGGTCGGTCAAGACTACTTGACGGGACTGCCGGGAGCCCAGCAGCCGCATCTATTCCTCAAGCCTCAGTGGACCGTTCCTCCAGAATCTAACTTCCTCTCCGTAGGGGTTAGGTTTATCGCCTAGCATCAGATGCACTCTTTTTTTTTCCTAAGGGAATTCCAATGGGTACAGAGGCTTTGTGCTCGCCAGATGTGTCATGGCTAGGGTTCTGTCCCTGGATTCATCTTAAAAAAAGGCCTTGTGTCGCGCTCACCAGTTTGGTGTGGTGTGCAGAAAATACCCTACTCACCCCCAAAAGTCCTTTTCTGGCCAGCCCTGTAGGGTACGTGGTTAGTGGTGAGATTGTATTGGTTTTGGTGGGCCATGGTCAGTTGAGACTGCTTGACGTGACTGCCAGGTGAGTCCAGCTGCTGACTCTCGCAGAGATGACTTATCCAAACCTCCGGTCTCAGAGTTTAAACGTCTTCGGAGGAGTTAAGTTTATCACCTGGCCCCTGAGATACCAGAGGCATTCTTGTGCTCGTCAGGCGTGTCTGAGCTGTAGTCCTGCGTCTGGACCCACCTTAAAAAAACGTCTCATGCCGCACTTATCTGTTGGGCGGGGGGGGGTGACAAATAAGTGTACCTCCAAAACAAATTTAACACATCTAAATACTTTAATATCTCTATATTATTATTTTGCTACTTAGAGAGTTTTTCACTTTAGCGATAGTTAATATTTTCTAACTGAGGTTAGGGAGACAGTAAATTCTCCAGGATTCATCTCGGTATTCTGGATAATCTCAATAATGCTGTAATTTGGATGGTCTCCACTGGTCCACTTATTTCCAAGTTTTGCTGTCCCAAGTGCATCAACCATTATTGGTATCATTGCCACCTTCATATTAGTTCTCTAGCAAGGTCTAGATATTTATCTCTCTATTTGCTTTTTCTTAGTTTTCATTCTATGGTCGACCGGGACGGCAAAGTTCACAATTCAGCAGGTTATTATTGTTTTACTACTTGCAAGTTTTTAAAAAATTGTTTTACATTGCACGAATTGGTAGGTTTTAACAGAAATCTAAGTAATATCAAGTCTTCGCCTATCTCTAGGACACTTCTTAATATCTTAGCCGATTTCCGCCGTAGTGTAATGTGGATAGTTTTAATTCTTTCTCTTCTTACCCTGATCCTATTTTCCAGGTTATTGGAACTGTTGGAAGGTTTCACTCTACGATTGGTATCGATATGATGTTACGAGAGAAATAGAATTATCGCATTATTTTCAATGTTAACAGCATAATAACTAGTCGAATTTTAACAATAAGAAGAAAACGATCTTAGATATAAAGTTGCTGACTTTGTCTCCGAATTTAAAATTCGGGTAATTTATAAACGCATACTTAGCAAAAGTGAATTAAGCATAAACTTAGTAAAACAACAGTGGAAAGAAAGGGAAAACAAACAAAACAACATTCAATGTAAAAAGTGAACATTTGCGTCTGTGAAGTAATTTGTTCACTTTTGAAGGAAAATATATATACCTTAAAGAGGTAGATGTGGTCGAGGCGAATAAGCCTACTGGTCGAGAAGGAAAATTCTGATCCTAAAACCAGCAGTGTAAATCAGACCCGGAATAGTCCGTTTCCTGCTTATGACATATTGGAATCCAGTACAATCTGTTACATGTTCCTCGATGAGGAGCTTGTTGCCACTGAACAACTTTTCCCTTGCCCCGGTAGATACCATAAAGGAAAAATACTCGGGATAGCAGTCCAACTACCGGCAGATTGTGGGATGTAAAGATTTTTTTTTTTAATTTTTGAGAAAAAAAGACAAGTAAACTCTTTCGGTGGGTGGTTCAATTTCTGATCAGGTTAAAAATTAAACGAATTCAGAAGTACATGGTTATTTATAAAGTAACATTTATTATGGATTATTTTGTAGATTGCCCACAGCTAATGACAGTTTTTAGAAAGTTTTGAAAATATTTTTACATTTAGTTGGTGATTGTAGCTAGAGCATGTTGTCAATGTTTGAACCCTGGTATTAAGCAGGAATCTAAAGGTCGATTTTTAACAAAAGGAATTGGAGTATTAGTAGATTACAATTTCCAACCGCGTTTTGCTTTACCATACTAAGCTTGGTAAATGTCAATTTTTCATAAACCAAAAAGATGAAGATATTTCGCGTCAAATTTTCCACCCAAGGTCACATGTTACGCCTTAATCTGTTTAATTCATATACTGACATTTATATAAAGATTTTCAAAGATAGAAGCCATTTGTTTTCTTTCTGAGGTGAAATAAAATAAAGACTAAACGTCTCCCCACCCAAAAAAAAACAAACGAAAAAAGAAAGCTTTAGCAAAGACACATTTTAAATATTTCAACACTTTTCTTTAAAGAAAATCCAAATACACAAAGATTTTTCGTTTTTATCAAAATAATTTACTTTATTCAAGAAGCTGCTAAAAAGTTCTCGGTCCAACCAAGATAGAAAATATTAATTTTTATTATAAATTGTTAAAGATTCTAGTTTGGTTTGGTTTCTTTGTTTAATGGCATATCAACCTTTGTAGGTTATTTAATGCCAAGGCCATTCTCCTAGAAGAACAGTAGTGATACTATTTAACCCATAGCTGGGAAGATAAGGGGGTTCATACCTTTCCCAAGGGTATTTGCCCGAAAGTGAACATAAGAGTGCGACTGGAGGACGAACCCGCTTACTATGATTTCGTAGTCCATCACTTTAACCATTTCACTGCGAGGACACCCCTAAAGATTCTTGAGGAACGCTCTATAGAATGTTTCCCATCGAGATTTACGGTCATACCTCAAACACTAGTTTCTTTAACCTGCACAGTAATCTTGGTCATCCAACTCTTTGTTGGCCCGAGTAATTTTTGGCTGCTCATCCCCTATAATTTACCTTTAGACAAACATACGCGCACACACACACATTAGTTTTCTGTTAAATATATTTGATTTAATTGGACTGACGCTTCATGTCTGCTTATTCTATTTTTGTTTCGTTCAAGTCCCTATATGAGTCCTTTGACTTTTGGATGGAATGAATTTATATCATTCGGGATTTTCGGATTATTCTCTTCATCTTTATTCTTATGTTCACAACGTTTCGACCGATTTATCCTCCTGCCTTCTTCAGGTGTTTCTTGTCGAACTCGGGAGCCTAAATAAAAACTTTGAACAGTCTCCAATATTTAGTTGGTTCTTTTTGCTTCTAAGTGACAATCATCTGGCGGTTGCAGATTTCCTGGTTTAAAAAAAAGTTCTTAGAATTGTGCCAAAAAATAATTTGCCGGCCATTGGCCTATGAGAATAAATAACTACTCGAGTATTTTGAATATTCACCAATACACAAACTGAAATCATCTACAATCCACACTTGAATACAAGTACACTAGGTCGTACCCCGTCAGCACATAGGCTTATTTATTGAATACAACCCATTGAGGTCTTTAACATGCGTGAGGAAAATATTTGAAGTAAACATTATTACATCTAATTGTATGCTTGAATACACTGTTATTATAAATGATATGGCCATCACGTATCAGAAAAGTCTTTTTGTGAAAGTCATTATTGCGATTGTATTTTTTTTTTTTTTTTTTTTTTTCTTAAATTCTCCATTCTCAGTTTACTTTTTCCTTTTGAGTTAAACTCCCTTTCCGCTTCAATGTATCATTTTGTTTTTCATTTTCTCCTTTCACAAATATTCATGTGCTCTTTCTTTTGATCTGCTATTCCTACTTAACAAAACAAAAAAAATAAATAAACAAAACAACAACAACAATTGTATGAATTCTTTTTTCAATTTCTTCGCAAAATGTTTCCTTTTTTTTTTTTTTCTTTTTTTTTTTCTCATTTTTACTTTTCTCCTTTCTCAAAATTTATTTTCATATTTGTTCATTACCTTTCTTTCTTTACTTTAATCATTTTTTTTCTATTTCTGAATTCTTTCTTTCCCTTCCTTCTCGAATCTTTTTTTTTCTTTGGTCTTCCTCTCGTTACTGTTTTCTTATTTCTTTCGTTTCCGTCTTTCATGAATATTATTTCGTCTTTTTGGCAGAGATTAAATGCGCTAACTTTATCCCTGGCAAAGGAGTTACCAGGAGTAGTAGTACCTGTAAGAGTTCAAACTGTGCGTCAAATAGATGTTTAAAAATGCTTTGTAGTCAATTGGTCCGTCTGATAAGAATATATCCCCTTAAACTACCCTAAAAATGTAACCATGAACGCGATTCCCAAACCTCTAGGTATATAATAGCCATAGACTGATGTGCCCTTAAAAATCGATCAGTCGGTCCTTTCTTTTTTTTCTTAGTCTTCTGCTAACAAGCCCAGAAATTATATTTTTCATTGATAGATGATATTTGGGCCATTTAATGTTATTTAACTTCATTTTCGTTTTTTTTTTTATTGTGGTACGATATTTAAACATTAAATTCTGTATCAAGATGACTTACATCAGGATTCTAGGTGCTGATTTCAAAGTCTAGCGTGCTTTATTTTTTTTTTTTTTTAAGAAAGCAGATATTCATTAAGTTTAACAGTATTTTCATAAAAAGAGGTTTCTGTAAGTGAATTTACTATCTGTGAAGTATTTTCTGAGTTAAACGAAAATGTTAACGAGTTTTATTTTCTTCTGACATAAGGTTAAGTATGAAACATCAAATTAGGATAAAAATTGCTTCAGTCGTCCTTTTCTGAAAAACTTTACTTGTTGGCTTCAATTTAAATATATTGAAATTAAAAATAGTGAATTCCTATTCTAAAACTGAATCTCAATCAAAGATTCTCAGTTTGAAATAGATGTGTTACATAATGGCAGTTAATGGTCAAACCGTAATACAAAGATAGACGGCCTGCTTCAGTTTTATATACAACTAATGGAAAGCAATACAAGGTCACCTTTTTCAACGTTAAGCATTACCACTAATAGTTTAAGATTCAAAATTTGAACAATCAATTTTCTTGTGAGGTGGTTTACTTATTGTGTGCTGTTTAAAGTACTACGAAAAACTTTTTGCGTTTACTTTGCTGTTGTGTTTAAAACATACTATCATGTGAAAAAAGTGTTTTGATTTTGTTTTGTTTGTCTCTTTAGCAGCAGGCTCATTTTTGGGGGGTTATTTAATGCCGAAAAGTTAGTTTAAGATTAACTATATAATAATGTATTAGTATGTCGCCCTATAAGTGCTGCTTAGAATACACCGATTTATTCCTTTCAAAGGGATAAGACTCGTATAAAACAGTTTCAGGCGTGACAGCAAAATATATCTTGTGAGTCTTCAGTGGTGGATGCCCTTTCATTGCTCTAAATCTCAAGACTACTCTGATCTGGAATAGTAGTACCTGTCATGATTCCATTTGGGGTTCAAATAGAGCTGCATAAAACTATTTGTATTGGATTGGAATATCTGATATTAAATGTATGCAAGAAAAAAGGTTATGACAAATAAAATGTGCTGTAAAAAGAAATAAAATTGAACAATGAAAAAATTGGTTGGAATCAAGTATTTTGAAAAGAATCAAAATTTGGCAATAAATAAAAACAAGGTCATATTCTGTAAAGAAATAAACCTAGACAAAACTTTATATATATATATAGTTACGGAGTCTATTGATAAATGTTTGTAAATATGGCAAATTTTCAAGATACTGGCTTGACCATATTTACCAACCCCCTCCGCTCGGGCAGGATATGACACAAGGTCAATTTTTAAGCGGAGTTTAACAGGTTTGAATTCAGTTTTCCTCCTTCTAGACTAGTTTCCTCACCAAGGCTGAAGAACCTATTTTCCCATGGCTGGAGGGAGAATATTTGGATTCATACCTTTCCCAAGGGTATTAGTGCTATGTGAAATGCAATCAGTCAGGTCCAGGATTTGAACTCGTGTCGCCGTGTCCATATCCTGCGACGATAACCATTACACCACGGGCACCTCCTAAATCAAGATACTGGCTTGAATGTTGAATTTCGATTTGTATATTTCATGGAATCCTGTATGATATAAATACAGCTTCAAGTAATAATTTAAAACTTTAATTTACACACAGTTATACGATTTCACTTTCTCCAAATTAATACGAATGATTTGGACACAATCATATCATTGCCAATAACTATTTCTATTTAAATGATAATGATACCATATCAATGAGTACAAAAATGATCAAGTATTTATATTTTTTCAAATAATTGCGACAGATTTGTGATTTCAAGCTTTTCTAGCTGTTTAACCTGTTTGAAAATTATTAGTTTTATCCAAATAATTTTCTAACAGATCTATTTGACTTAAGAATGTGATCATAAGACATACCGGCACCCTCGATTATTACGGACCTGGCAATGAAAGGGCAATTTTACATTTTCTTTCTTTAGGGCCTTATCCTTCTGCTGATAATGCAGTAAACGTCAGGGTTCACTGAAGGGTTTTACTCCTAATGTAACATAATAGATCGACGAAATATATTTTTGATATGTAGTGTAGCATTTAAGTTTTGAAGAGTTAAATGAGTGGAAAACCACAGCAGTTTAATGGACAATTGTTGAAATCCTGGTCAATTAAAGACTGCGGTTTTGAGTTAATGGTTTCAGACTGGTGACCAAAACGTTTCCAGAGTGATAAGACGTTAGCTGGGGAGAAACAACAGACCTGCGCGGTCGCACACTCCATCTTACACTCTAATTCCCTTTTCGGGACAAACAGTTAATGTTGAAGTGAAATTCATTAAGAAATAAAAGGTAAAACCTGGACATTAAATGGTGGTCGCCTAGGTGTTCCTCATCAACGAACAAAATCAAGGATAGCAACATGAAAGAGATATCAAAATGGACAAGACGAGATGACCGGAGAAGAGATGAAGTGAAAGAAGATAAAACTGAAGTGAGGTGAGGAAATGAGTGCTGACCGATAATGGTCTAAAGCGGCATATACATAGACTGATCAATAGTGGACAACTAATATAACAAAGGATGACCGTATAGTAAGGTCTATGCGTAACGTATTGAGTAATGAGTACGTAAACACAGCATCTCCTTAGGAAGGATAATCACGAGGACTGAATTTAAAGTGTAACTATTTGCTTTTAATCAAATAATCGTTTATTAGATTCTGTTGGTGAATCAATATCTTAGCACTGATAAACTCATATATTGTAAAAAATACATTGTTTCAATTTCAACTGTTACGTTTATAAGCCCGTTTGGTGATGCTTAGAAATAGGTGAATGGATCCATCGAAGAGAAATAGTAAGATCCCCTAAAAAAGGTATGTGCTTGGTATTACATTAAAGTTTATCGGATGGTGAGCTTCCTGTTCTTAAAATCGCGGAAGTGTGCCGTACCCGTTCATTGCCATTACTTAAAGGTCGATTCTTATCTAGAGAGATAATACTTGATTGGGACCCAAGTTTGGGTTAGATTTGTTTAAAAAGCATTCGGATTCATTTGGATAATGTGCAAAATAAAAAATTAAAAAAAAAAACAACTTTTTAAAGAGCAACTACACAAAAAATACAAACGTATAATAAACACTATTCTTTAAATTCTTGGCATAAGTTAACCCTAGACGGGTTGAAATACTTTTAAAATCAATCATTAACCTTTTTCAAAATTTAAAATTCTACTTTTTAAAATTGATGCTTTGAAAAATATCAATTTCCTGACTTTGCAAACGGACTGGTTATTTACAAAATTCAGTAAAGTCTATGGTAAGCTTCTGGTATGGTTTGGTTTCTTTGTTTAATGGCATATCAACCATTTTAGGTTTTTTAAAGCCATTCTCCTAGAAGGACAGTAGTGGTACTATTTAACCCATAGCTGGGAGGATAAGAGGGCTCATACCTTTCCCAAAGGTATTTGTCCGAAAGTGAACGTAATAGCGCGACTGGAATACGAACTCGCTTACAAAGATTCCGTAGTCCATCACTTTAACCATTACACAACTAGGACACCCACCTAAGATTCTGGTGAGATGTACACAGTGAGTATCAAAATCACAGTAATTTTTTATCCAACTTCTCTGCAACAAGAAGTAGGGTGTGACGCATTTCACGCAGAATATCGCCGATTTGAATGAAGCTTTTCGTATCCTGAAACAAATACCGTAACAATGCTAAAAACCCTGACTGACCAATCATTTACCCCTGAATAGAATGAGAAAAATGGAATTACCCTCTCTATATGCATCTATATGCACGCGTTGGGTGGTGATGTTTAACAGCATATTAAGCTTTGTGGGTTATTTGATACTAAATCCATCCTTGGATTGGTACACAGTATTGGTACTATTTAATCCATACCTGAAGGGATAGGAGTTTCATGCCTTTCTCAATGGTATTAGTCCGAAAGTGAATCTTAAGAGAATTCGAATTCCACTTCCTCTTGTGATGTCGCCGCCCAGCATGTTAGCCGCTACGCTACGGAGATACCCGCTGTATATGCGAGGGTTTTTTATTACATTTATTCGATTGTGTGTTCTTTACTCAACCCTGAGGTCACGAGTAAAATGTTACAATTCAAAGTATTCGTTGTCCTGGACTGGCTTCCGTTACAAAGCTAAAGCGCCCAGTTTTCCCAGCTTTTTACCCGAAGCTGGGATTGAACTAGTTTCGAATCCAAGTTAAATTTTTTTTTTTTTTTTGTTTTTTTTTTCTTAATCAGTTATTTTTCTTTATATTCGTTTTTGTTTACCTTTTTGGACATCTTGTATAGCTTGATAAAATAAATAATAAAAAAGAAAGTGTTTTTTTTCTGAGGATTTTTAAAAACCTTCACACATGTAAAATACGCATGGATCTTAAATTATCTATTCGCGTTACCTTTTGTTGTTTCTTTCGCTGCTTGTAAAAAGAAAAAAAAAAAAAAAAAGAGGGAATGTAAGCTCAGATGTTTATTTCAGTTAAACGTTTTTAAAGCTGGCTTATCAGTAAATGGAGCCTACATAACTGTGCTCACTTTGCCTTGAAAAATTATAACGCAGATGGTGAGGGTTATTACATATCAAACTGCATGAGTACGTTCCTTTGGCGCATGCGTACCAGAGATTCTTATGTAGACGTGTTTTATGCATCTATTATAGACAAAATTTTCATCGCTTTTGCGGGATTATTCACTGATGGAATAAGTAGATTTCAAGCAATTATGTAGTTTTAAGTAACTAGTGATAATCAGATATGAACGAGTATAACTAGAAGTAACTATTATAAATACTGATAATATATAAACTATTATGTTTTCGAGCTATTCCTGATTTTCTGATAATAATAAAATATTCCCACGGTTATAGTTTCAAATATTCCAATCTAATACTCATTGGCCCAGTCGGCTGGAGCTCTAGAATACACCGACTGCTTCTCTGCAGAGTTGTAAGACTCTCCCAGCGAGTGTCCTGGATATGACACTAAACAATCTGATGGTGACGTTCCAGTAATGCTGGAGCTTTCGAGAATGGGAGAACCCCTTTATTGCCATCGCTTCCAGGTCCACTCTGGTCCGGGGTAGTAGCACCTGATAAGGGTCCTATCTAGGGGTACTTATGCTAAACTGAACTATTGGAAATAGAACTGTTTTTATGTATGAAAATGGATTTTGCATTAAATATCCTACAATGAATGATATGACATAAAACCAAAGTATCTAATACTAATTACGTGCGCACAATTATATAGTTTCAAGTTTTTGCATAAAATGTGGCTAATAATTTTTAATTGGTCTATTTAATGAGTAGATGAATGTTAGTGTGTTTGTAGATGTGCTGCCGTTCGCGCATACCTATATACATATATCTGCGAATATAATGGCATGGATCCTTACATATATATACACATATATTTCAGCTGTCTATTGGTGGGGAAAGAGGTGAGGCAAAGAAGAGTTTGAGAAGGGAAGAGTGGGCGAGGAGCGAGTGGAAAAAGAATTGTTACAATCAAAATGATTACTTTTGCTCTTGATCCAACCTATTTTTCTGATAGCTAAAGGTTTATTCGATGTGAATATGAAATCTGCGAGAACGCTTACAAACATTGAAAGGCGCACAAACTTTGGCACGCATACACACCAAAAAATCCTCCTTCCAACACCTTCAAAATATAAAAAAAGTTAACCATATTAATCGGTCTTTTTTTTCCAAAAAAAACTTTTTACTCTTAAAGCTTGAAACCTTGGATCACAAACACTACCATGTAATATATATTTATGTAATATGATATATATGTGTGTGTGTGTGTCTACATCTAGTAAAATTGACAGCACATAGCTCCCTAACTTTCTCTCGCCACCAATCCCTATAATCCACTGATCCTGGTAGGTCATTTAGGCTGCATCCTGTGTTTGGACAGAGATGATAGATAAATCTATACTGGTCGACCAGCACTGGCATGATCTTGTGTTGGAGTCGATAAGAAAAAGTCGCGAATGAATTTGCTTATTCAGTAGTGCCCTGCAAGCCTTGTTCATCTTACTTATATGGTCTGTGAAATAGATGATAGTACAGTTGCTGTTTCCTGGGGTGCTGCTTCCAGGATTTTCCAAGACAGCACGTAGCATTCATCTGGATCTTTGAGTTTTGTTAGTGTCCATGTTGCTAATTCATACAATAAAATAGACACAAGAACAGGTTAAAAGAAATACCGTTTTATTTTATCAGAGTTATCAGGCTATGAAGTAAGGATTCTACTTGTGTTGATGTATCTTCGAGAAGTACTAGATCATCTACATTGTCTGTGATAAGCATGTCTGTGGGTTTGAATATATGTGTCTTTCTGTGAATATATGTTTGTATGCGTGGGTGTGTGTATATAAATATGTATGTATCTGCGTATAAATGATTTTATTTTTTGTCATATCAACATTTGTTGGTTATTTAATACCAAATCAATTTTTATACAAATAAACAGTTCTATTTCAAACAACTCAGTTTAGCATAAGTACACAGTTTAAATGAGTTTTATTTCAAGCTATTTTATTTAGTCAACAAAGTTAAATGGTTCCAAGTATTGCTATGTATCACTAACAATTCAATTAAACATTAGTCCTTTATTTACACTGTTTAATGTCAAAACAGTTCTATTTCAAACAATTCCTTTTAGCATTAGTATGCAATTTAAATGTCAAGAGTTCTATTTCAAGTAATTCAATTTAGCTCTATTAGCTTGTTAACTATAACATCACGATGGACTACCGCAATGTGTTGTTCTGGAGTCTTTGTTTTAATGACACATCAAACGTCAGGGGTTATTTAATGTCAATGCAATTCTTGGAGAACAACAACTGTGGTATCAGATAATCCATAGCTTGGTGATGCATATACACACATACACTCACCCCACCACATATATATGTATATATATTTATGACCCTCACTAACAACACCTTTACGATGTGCTCTATTTCAGAAGATTCAATTTTCAATAGTTACAAAAACGAGGTGTAGGGGAAGGCGCTACTCGTTTCCTTCTCTGAATTGCTCCACTTTACCCTTGATACATACCATATTATACTGAGCATTAAGCAAGGAGTTATCAAGTACCATTTTTGAAGACTTTGGTATGACTCGACCTGGGATTAAACCCAGTCTCCAGGGCCATTGACAACGATCACCAACTTTTATTATGTCAGAAAGAATAATTAAAATCAAATATAGACAAAAAGTATTTTCCTTTAAAACTGCCACTACTTAAAATTTCATGCGACTATTTGTTACAGTTTACATATAGCAACAGTTTGCCAGATAACTTTTCGTAGCTATTATAGCTATCATTCTAGTAAAGTAAGCCAATCAGAACCTTACACTAACGAAAATGTTATAATTTGTATACTTGTCACCAATTAAAACAAAACTCGACATTCTCTTCAATCTGATTCATATTTACTTACCATTTTCCATTAGTTATAATAACTCCCAACTTCTTTTCACTGCTAAGACGATATTTGTTAGGAAGGAAGAGAGCTTAGCGAAACGGTTATCATCCTAAGAAATTGCATAGGTGACTAGAGTTCAAATCTCGGATAAGATTGTTTTGCTTATCACTCTAAGCCAATCCCATTGGGAAAGACAAAATTTATTCACTTCACCCAATGAATAAATAGTTGGGAAGTGTTGTATTGTCATAACCATGCAAACACATAATACATATGATTCTGCATGTAGATGCATAACGACGACACAATAAAGACGAGCGACACAGTTCTTAGAAAAATATACCTCTCACTTTATTTGAAAGGGTTGTGTGTGAGGAGGAGTTGGAGACCGAACAGAACTGCAACATATTGACCCCCACTCTTGTGGCCATCAGCGTTTCTTTCCCGTTCTCCTGTGCTGCTCAACCGGGGGCCTGGGGGCCAGTCTCTCTGGGTGCTGGTTTTCTCTATCGCATCTTATCCCCAACTCATCTGATCCCCAACTGCAACTGCGCAATCGGAGGCCTGAGGACTCCCTCTGCTGGGTGCTGGCTTTCTCTACCGCATCTTGTCTCCAACTGATTGAATTCCTGTGCACTGAGTTATATAATAGTTCAACACCCACCTTCTTCTTGTGGGCGTCACAAATTGCACTCATTCAACCCATCCACGGTCAAGGTTATACTCTGCTATTCCTCGACCGGATGCACCTGTTATTTACACATGTGCATTTCCTATTTTGACAGCCCGGCCTGGTCGTAGGTCAATATACAACAGAAGATCGATATTTTTTAGCCATGGTTAGAAGAGTAACACTAAAATTATAGGAGTTTTCTGTTTAAAAATTGACCTTATGTCAGAGCTGAGAGGTTGGGAGAATACAGACACGAATATCAATTTTTATCTTTTTGTATTAAAGATAGTGAACTAATTTTGACCATTGCCAATTTCGTTATACCGATTTTCTGTTCATTTCTGCGGCCAAATAATAGGTATAATCATGTTTGATATATATATATATATATATATACACACACAATGTTTACATCTTGGTGAAATTTTGGCATTAGATCTGCCTCATAATCTGTAGAACAAAAAAATGTAGCTTTTCTGAGAGTAAAGTTTTTACTGTATAATGTCTGGGATCAGGAATATTTCCAGAGCAAAAGTATCATTACCGCTAACCCAGAGCACCTCGGCAATACCTTTGAATATCAGACTTTGTTGGTTTTCTGTCTGATAGGAGGAATGCCCAACTCGGATACATCCTATTCGTGTAGTTCTATTGTATTGTAAACTTTCCAGAAAAGAAGCGTTAATTCAATGATAAAAAATTTGTATTGACTGATTAAGAATTGAATTTTCGTGAAATTCTCGTGCGAAGTCAGTGAACAAGTGTCTCAATAATGAATCGTTAATTCAATGATGCTAAATTGGATTGTATGACAAGATAATAACGTCAGATTTACTGGAAAGCTAAGACAACCTTCAACATAGTTCAAACGTCTATATATATATATATATATTACTGACTAACCGTACTACAAAACAAATGTATGCCGTGTACAGTGGTGAACTCCTAACTTTAAATTGATTTATAATCTTGATTTGGGATTTCCGCCATTACAGACACATTCCAAATACACACACAAGGACACATTTTATTTATACATATAAGGACATATATTGGGTACGGAAGAAAGATTATGAATATTCTAGAATAGTAATAAACGACTCTATTATAAAACGAGATAAATTTTAATTTAAAAAAAAAAACATCAAAATAAGATACACAAAAAGAATTTCCGCGATTTTTTTTTTTTTTTTTTTTTTTTTTTTTTTTTCAATTGAACTTTTCCAACTAAAAGTCTTTTAAAAATTATTCCAAATTTGCTTTCGTCCCCTTTGCGTTGGTGTATCTATATAATGTACTCAAAGCATATCCTATCTGTTGGTCTAATGAAGAATTAAATCTATGGATCAGACAATCTAGAATCTGTGAAACAACACTTCGGTACAAACAGTCACGACCTCAATACAGTCGGAAAATTCAAAACCATCAACAGAAATATATATTAAAATGAAATCAATAATTTGAAAAAATTCCGAAAACATTCGTGCCATCCGGAATTAAAACGAAATTTAATCACTCGACCAAGAAATACAAACTTGACAACCACCACAATCTCTACACACAAATAAAAGCGAGAATAAGTCGCTGCTGATGTGAAAGCCAACGCCTTGACTGTAACATTGCAAAAAATATCAATATAAACAAGCATGTCAGTCAAGCCAAGGCGAATTTGAAATATTCTCTTTCCACAACTAATGAAAGCACGTTAAAGTAGGTGCTCTAATGGTGTGCACGCACACACACACACACACACACATATAATGTATTGTTGGCGTAGCATATGCATTTGTCGGTAAAAGAAAGTCTTCTTTTTTTTGTCCAAAAGAGAAAAATGAATATTTCAAAATAGGTCGACTTAGATATTTATATTTTTTTAGAAGTTACCATTTTGTACTTACATACGTGTATGTTTCCAGCTTGTGGTTTTCGTCAGGGAGCATTTAGTAATTGAATAGGTCTTTTGATTAGATTTGGCACAAGATCATTTGAATGAGGCGTCGATGAGACTCTAACTCACTCGTGTAGGTTTGCTAGTCGATTCATAGCTACTGATATGTCCGCATCTCTTAGTGGACCGATTCATTTTGATATATATTAAAGACCACAACAGTACATCAAATATATATATATATATATAGTGAGACAGTGTGTGAGGTTTAGAATAGAAGAAAGGCGTGCAGGCAGGTATAGCTATCGGTAAATAGGTAGATTTTTAGTTGTTCCTCGCTAGTTAATCGAACCTCAGGAAAGGTAATGTAGATTTTTTTCAACTGGATTCAGTGGCATAGCTGATTTACCCACCTCTTTGCCTGCCTGAAAATATTGCCGAGTTATGGAGTGAAAAACCTATGCTAGGCGTTCTCAAGTGGCTAACGAGAAGAATCATTGGCATAAGATTTTGTTAGATATTTGAATTTTTAAAAAAATAAAAAAGCTTACCTTTTTAAAAATTTTCATTTTATAAGACTTTAATCGGTCTCATTCAAAGTTGTCTTTTTTTTTAAAGACCAATTCAGCGGGAAGTAGTAACATCGATAATAAAGTAGACGGGATTTATCTGAGACTATGTGTCTGACTTTTCCTTTTCTAACCTCATCTCGTTGTTGTCTGTCTCCACTAAATTTCTTCGAGAACCTGCAAGCGATTCAACGATAGACAGCTTCTTGAAAATGGCCAGTTTTTTTGCAATCAAAATCAGGAACAAATTGAAAAACTCTGGAGATGTTGCATACTAGGTAGACGCTATCTGCAATGTGACCCGATGACAAACAGCTTCACAAAAGCGGTCAGGTCCTCTGTGATCAAAATCAGGAACGAATTGAAGACATTTGGAGGGATGCTGCACACATGGTAAACACGCTCTTTAATAGTTTGGGCGGTCGACGTCGTAAGACAAGAATGTCGTGTCTTAACTTTTACTTGTAGGGTCTGAGGTTCAATTTCACCTTCAACATTTAAATGCTGTACACCGCAATCAACTACTAGATCTGGTGGCTGACCCATGGGAGGATATACACATTCTGACAAAATTAAACGTCACAGCCACATGGCCCAAGAGACCAATGAATTGCAAGACGATAATTTTTATGACCATGTCACACTAAAATGGGGCCTCTTTTTTCTTTGTTTTGAATAATCTGGGTTGTAAAGTTTGAAGCGTTGTTGAAAGGGAACGCGAATAGCAATCTCAATGTACAAAAAAATTCGTCGAAGGCTCCTAGCGTAGAAGTTGAACAGTTTAGATTTGAATACCTCAGTTTAGACATGCAGCCTAGAGGATGACGACGGTTTCATTGAATATTTCTTGCCTATCTTAGCTGAACAAATCTAAATTAAATATATATTGATTTCCATAAGAAATACAATTTTTCTCTATATAGTATATTTTATTCAGAGTGACTAAAGTCGTTTTAATTTTATAAAAATAACACTGTGTTTATTCCCGCCAGTATTTTGGAACAAAACTGCAAGAAATCTCAATCATTGAAATCATTATTAAAAAATCAAGATTCTATTTCGTTTAGTTTCTTTTTTTTTTCTTTTTTTTTTTTGATTACATGTCAACCTTCATGGGTTATTTAATGCCAAAAGGATCCAAGTAGAAAAACTGTAGCGGCACTATTTAACTCATAGCTTGGGTGGATAAGGGAATTTGTACCTTTCCCAAGGGTATTAGTGCTAAAGCGAACGTAATAACGTCACTGGAGTTCGAACTCGCTTTGTACGATGTCGTAGTCCGGCACCTTAGCCACTACATCACGCGAACTCTCCCTATTAAGGTTTTACCAGTGACAATGTAAAAACAAAGTTGATTTTGTTTTGGCCTACATATTCTCTTTAAAAGTATTTGGTCTAAAAATGAAATTATTAAACAAGATGTCTATTATGGTTTGAATAGCTTTGTTATTTGTTCTGTATCTGGTATAGTTGTGGAGGCACTATATGTGTAGCGTATTTGGGGAGGAATAGTCCAGCGGAGCCATACCAGGTATACAACTGTCTCAAATGCAGAGGTTTCCTTCTTTGACGGGTTGCCTTACTAACGGTCAAGTGTACAGCCTGCTCAATTATTTACACATAGTTGATGAGGGAATATTTAGATTCATACCTTCCCCAAAGATAGTAGCACTATGTAAATGTAATGAGTCTTTTATTTGAACTTAGCCGATTACCCCGTTGGCTGGGGCTCCAGAATACACCGACTGCATCTCTGCAGAGGGGTTAAGACTTCCCGAATAAGTTTCCTAGATTTGACATTAAGCAATCTGATGGTGAGATTCCAGTAATGCTGAAGCTTTGGGGGAATGAGGAGGACCCCTTCATTGCCATTGCTCCCAGGTCCACTCTGGCCTGGAGTAGTAGCACCTATGGGTTTAAGAGAACTAAACTGCATACTTATGCTAAACTGAACTGTTTCAAGTAGAACTGTTTTGACATATATACTTCATACTTATGCTAAACTGAATTGTTTGAAATTAAACTGTTTTTTAAATGCTAAACTGAATTTTTTGAAATAGAACTCTTTTGACATTTAACTTTGTGTAAACAAAATCTATACTTATACAAAACTGAATAGCTTGAAATAGAAATGTCTGACTAAACTGAATAGCTTGAAATAGAAATGTCTGACTAAACTGAATAGCTTGAAATAGGTCAGTTGTTAAAAACATTTCTATGTACTCATGCTAAACTGAATTGTTTAAAATAGAACTGATTATTTGTATAAAAATGGACTTGTCCTTAAATAACCTACAAAAGTTGATATGCCATAAAAACCAAACAACCAACTTAGGTCAACGAGTTGACTAAGATGATAACTGTTACACCACGAGGTGTTATATATATATATATATATATATATATATATATATATATATATATATATGTATGTATGTAGTTTGATAAAAAATTGAAATCTGAATTTGTATTTTTTGTATCATAAAACAATAAGTTTAAATGAAGATGTGCGCGCAGCTGAACAATTTATGAATTAAATCAATATGATGGATATTGACTTAAAGATCCCTTTGATATGCTGCATAAATTGCGTGGGCGTTGGGAATATTATAACCTGGGAGATTTCGACCTGAGGAGCAGAAAGGCAAAGAAGTTTTACGGAAGATCCGTATCGTCTGACCCTGTGTGTTCAAACTCAGCCATCTTCAACTCTCTCACTCTTACCTGTCAGTATATTATGGATAATACAAGGGAAATAAAGTAAGCAGATTATATTTTTATAAAGCTGCTTTGTTTTCTTTCTCTGCTATACAACAAATATCAAGACGTTTAGAATGCGGGCAAAACGTCAAGACTTTCTGCTAAACCAGTACCAATTCTCGATACGTCTTTTTTTTAATCAGTGTCGTGCGTATCTAATGAAATGATTTTAGTAAAACCTTGGTCTATACATGGTAATCTTTCGTTGGCCGTTTTCTTTAAGAGCAGAGAAGGTCGTAAGAGACGTTCTATTAACTCCTTCAAACGAACGCGCCAGTGTTAGTCGACCAGCAAGAATTTGCCTACGGCAGCTCTGTGCGGACACGGGATGCAGTTTGGAAGACCTGCTGGGAGCGATGGCTGATAAGTACAGAGAGGGAGTTTTCAGTGTGATTTGATGATGGATATACAAATGCAACACTCTCCATTATCGCCAGACATAGACTTGCATGACTTTTTTCTTGTTTTTTAAACTGATCAATCATTTTAAGTATAATTTTTAGGTATTTGGAGGATATAAATACTAACTCTGCTCCGAAATAGGCGAAGAAAATTAAGATATCTATGATTTCATTTGTAACAGAAATGAAAGAACAGAAAAGAACTCTGATATTTACCGTATATACTCATGTATATGTCGATTGAAAAGATTGTGGGACATTGCAATCTCACTCAGATGAAGAGTTTCAAAGGTGCCTCAACTGATGAAAAACTCGCTTGCTGAATAGGAAGGTGATAGTTTTAATGAAAATTAACGTTTCATTTGTTGTTCATTTCTGTCCTGATGAATATATATATTACCTTGATACTTTGTGACGCAGCTTTTTTTTTCCTATCATTGATACAAAAAGTTTTGATTCCAAATTATACTTATTTTTGTTTACTTAAGCAGAAAGTCTTTGCCTAATTATAGACGTAAACAATGTTTTCTTTTTTATACTTATTTCGAACTTTCTCTGATTTATACTAATTAAGATAAATTTCATGGCCTAGTTCATGATTTTTGACTCGGGCTCAAGTTCGGATATTTTTCTAAACAAGATGGTCTCTCCATATCACGACGCGAAGACCTAGTTCAATACTGGGAGGCCATTTCTGCTTTGGAATTCAACGAAGCATAGCCATTTGGCCTTGTGCTTTGAAAATATCAACGAAGCAAAAAGTCTGATTTTATATTTCAGAGAATTATTTCTTATGTTACTTTGTTTTCAAATTTTTGATGTCTCTTTTTTCGCATTTTTCTTTATTCTCTTGATTTTTTTTTCTTTGTTATCTATTTTCTTTCTTTTCATTTTATCTTCAAGTTTTTTCTTTCTTTATTTTCTTTTTTGCTTTCTTTCTTTAACTGGTATTTTGTTTCTTCTTGAACATTCATTTTTCTCTTTCCTATTTCAATCCATTCTTTTCTTGCTTCCCTCCTTCCTTCCGTTGTTGTTTTTTGTCTTTTTTTTAAAAACTCAATCTTAGTTTTCGCTTCTGTATTTAGCTGCTTTTATTCTTTTTTTTTTTTTTTTTTTTTTTTTTTTTTTAAGTTTTGTTCTGGATTTTTGTCTGCTGTTGTATTGTCTCTTTCTTTCTTTTTTTTTTCTTTTACTTAGTCTTTTCTTTCTTTTCTATTTATTTCCTTTATTTTTTCTTTATATCTTTCATATTTATATTTTCTTTATTTATTTCTTTGTTCGATTCATTCTTTTTACTTAACTTCTGTTGTTTTTCTCATTGTTTTTCTCTTTTGTTTTTTTCCTTCGCTTTCTTTCTCTACGTATCTTTTCTATTTCTATTTTTCCTATCTTCCTCTTCTTGTATTTTCTTTTTTTTTCTTTTATTCTTTCTTTTTATTTCTTTCGTTCAGTCTTTTTTTTTCGTTTTCCACTTTTTTTTCTTTCTATTTTCCTAATCTAGTCTTTTTCTTACTTTCTGTTTCTTTCAAATTGTCCCTCTTCATACCATTTATCATATTTCCCTTACCTCTTTTTTTTCCTTCATCTTGATCAGATATTTTTCTATCTGTTATTTCTTTTATGTTTTCCTTATTCGCACCTCTTCCGGTTTTTTCTCATTCATTTCACCCACGAGGGAAAATTCAAACAAAAAGATAATGTATAAATGAATAATAAAGCCTTTCCTACAGCTACGTCATTCATTAGATCCAATGAGAAAAAATGTATTCCTTGCGTCGACATAGGACAGGTTTTCGGTCGTTGATTTTGATTGCCTCTAAAATACGTAAATGATTTATCGTTAAGCATAATATTTTTGTCAATGCTTTTCATTTTATATGTAAACATAACCAATACAGAATATCTATAAATAATCAGATGTTCATCCTGGACAGTAGTCGACTGCTTTTCGCTGGCATTTAATCAACAACACTGACTGTGCCAAACATTATAAAGAGGGACTTTGGGATTTTCCAGGGGGGGTGCGCTCACTAAATCATTTAAGTATTTTTGAGGAAATCACAATAGTTGAAAACTTCTTATCCTGGCATGAGGAATAGATTTTGTCATTCGATAGAATGAAAAACATATGAATGAGATCGTTTGTCTCCTTATATATTTATTCATTTTTTAAAATATCTTTTGTGCCTTTTTAATTTTTCATTTCATTCTATTGGCTTTCTTTCACTTTCCTCCCCGACTTTTTTGTCATTTTCTTTGGTTTTCTCTTTCCGTTACCACTTTTTCCAAGATTTTTCTTTTTTCTTTCTTTCCGTTTTACCCTCTCTCGTATATTTTGTTTATCATTTCATTTGTTTTCTTTTTCTTTGTTTTATTTCTTCTTTGTTCTCATTGCTCTTTCTTTTTCCTTTATTTTAAAATCTTTTTCTCTTCATTTTTTTTCTTTATGATTACTTATCAATGATTTTATCTATTATTCTTATGTCATTTTTTTTACCTAATTTTCTTTTTTGTTTCTTATTGATCCGATTCCCAATTTTTTTTCTCTCTTTACTTTTTTCTTAGTTTTGTTTTATTTGTGGGTTTTTTCATATATTCCTTACTTATTCATTTCTTTTTTTTTTTTTGCACTGGATTTTTGTTTTTTTGATTTTTTTTTCAGTTTACCTTTCTACATCAATTTTTACATCAATAATTCTTCGTCTGTTTTTTTTTTTTTTTTAAGTTGGATTTTTTTCTTTATTATCCTTTCATTTTCTTTCTCGCTCTCTAATCTTTATTCTCTTTTTCTACCCATCCCTTGTTTCATTTTTTTTCTCGAGTTTTCCCATTTCTTATTTATTCTAACATTGAAAAAGAAAAAGAAATGACTTCCCACAGGTCTACTCTATTTACCCTCACTGATTCATATTAGCGCGGTTGGGTTGTCGACTTCACCCTATCGACATCTACTTAAAAAAAAACCAGTACTCCTCCAGGAATTCTTTCATTGGATCCTTGCCACACCTGGGCTTACAGGGTCACTTCAGCTTCTCTATTTTTTAACTTCAATGCGCATGTCTAATAAAAAAGGAAAAAGCTCTTCCTACTTAAGCTCATCGATGGATGGGAACAAGGAGAATGTTAGCAGGAGGTGATAATGACAGAAACCTGGAAAGAATGATTGATTGGATGAGGATGACTCTCCAAAATACAACGATGAGGAAGCTATCACTGTTGCAAAAATATAAGAAATAATCAAATTCAGAGAATAGAAACATTCACAGGTTAATTCAGGTGATGCTACCTCAAGAATTTTAGCAGCATGGCTTGAAAGAACGCTGTAGGGTTATTTTATTGGATGTTTTGAAAGATATAATTCATCACTCTGAGAAAATATAACTAAGACAAAAGAAAGGGAACAAAATGACAATATGTACAAAAGAAAAAAAAACAGCATTTTTCTCAGAGCTAATGAATATGCATACAAATTACAAGCGAGAATGGTTTCATTTTTTTTTTTTTTTTTTTGTGTGTAATAGCATATCAACCTTGGTGGGTTAATGGTACTAATTTAACCCATAGCTGAGGAAATGAGGTTGTTAGTCGGAAAGTGAACTTAATTGTGTGACTGGAATTCGAACTAGCTTACTACGATGTTGCAGTTCAGCACACTATCCATGGCGCCGCGAAGACACTTCCATAGTGTGAATGATTATCTATTATGGAACATTTTAAAACAAATTATAAATCTACCACAGCTTGTAAGATATATAATCTCTTTTTAGCTTTATATATATACACTGCTGGAGAGGCAAGGACGAACTCCTAAGTGACGTTCTTCTGTGGACCCCTACAAAGGGACGTGTCATTGTTGGTTGACTGGTAAGAACTTATCTACGCCAGCTCTGTGCAACACAGGATGTCGTTTGGAAAACCTCTTGCAGTTCAGTACGCCATCCATGGCGCCACGGAAGATCTCTTCCTAAGTAAGAATGGTTATTGATTATGTAACTTTGTAAAACAAATTATGAATCTACCTCAGCTTATAAGATATACAATTTCATTTTAGTTTTATGTATAACGCTGGAGAAGCAGGGACGAGCTCATAAGTGACGTTCTTCTATGAACCCCGACACAGGGACGTTCCAGTGTTGTCTGACCAGCAAAAATTTATCAATATCAGACTGTACGGGCACAAGATGTGGTTTGGAAGACCGGTCGGGAGCGATAAACGATAGATGAGCGATAACGGAGAGAAAGAGAGAATGCCTGAGTAATCTGTGCTAGCAGTGTGACTTGATGATATATATATATTAACAAAGTTCTAACATTGAAAGGAAGATATTTATTTTTATCAGTTTTCAATTAGTTGTGACATTAGCCCATCATCTGAATAACATTTTTATAAACCTTTAAAATACTTTTTAAGAGTTGATATGCCACAAAAGAAGCTGGGACATGGCATATCCATTCGTTAAATGAAAATTATTTTCTGGTATCCGTCTTAAACTGACCTTTATATAATCTTTGCTGCTAAAGGCACCTGACATTGAGTACTTAATTTTGAGATATATGTTAAGCATGAGTGTGTGTATTTCAAATTAGCCATGACTGCTCAGTCAGGCATTTATTTTTTAGGTAATTATGTGTCACTCGAAATCTGTCCATTTTGAGTATCGTTTAGGTTGATGGTAAAAGTATTCGGGTTCTGTATTTAGGGACTCTTCATTTTCGTTTTCAGTTAATTATCGATATTTTTCACTGCCGCCCGCCAGACAGGACTTGACACAAGGTCAATGACCCGTAAGTCGGCTTATGGTGGGGGGGTTACGGGACAGAGTGGTCAGGAACAAGCTGACTGGTCTATGCTGGCCACTGGCTCACTTAGTGCAATGTGAGTCAGATGAGCCAGCAGCTGGACAAAGCTGGTCATTGGCTCCCTTAGTATAATGTTTGCCTGATGAACCGAGACAGACATGGACCCAATCAACGTGGGTCCAGGCACAGATGCCAGATTATAGCTTAAACTGGACCAAAGGGGTCCAATGCTATACAAGCATGCAGCTCGCCCACCCGAAACTGGCTCAGCCGAAGCCGGGGACCTTTCAGCTTCGAGTCTGCCATTGGTCTTCGTTGCCCCGTCTAGCACGAATGCCAGACGGCCCAGCTAAAATACTGGAGGATGAATTATCGTGGTATACCTGTGCTGAGAACCGGTGCTTTTGTTAATCGCTTTGTCATTTCATATATATATATATATATGTGTGTGTATCAGTATTAAATAAAATTATATGAAAGCAATACTTGAAACTTTTTAACAGTGCGAAAAAGGAGGATTGATATTAAATAGCAGTATTAGTGTTGGCTACCAAAACTTGAAACTATTTGAATTTGTGCGAACAAATGAAATCTGGCTGGTTTCTATTTGCTTACAAATTCTATATGTATAGATTTGGTATTAAATAACCCACAAGGGTTGATATGCCCTGTCATACAGATAATGTTAAGCTTACAAAATCTTCTGAAAGTCTTCAAAAGACTTTCTTAAAGAAATATTCCTGCCGTTACTTTTCGTTGTTTGCACAGAGTTGTCATTGAAGATTCAGAACGTGATGTTGACTTTCCAGCGGAGATAATGTTGAATGTACCGTGTCCATATCTTGTCATCTGTTCAGTTAAATGAAAAGCAGTAAATGTTAAGTTAATGGCTCTTTTTTGAGATTGGGTATGTCCTCGCGGTGTAATGATTAAATAGCTGGATTGTGGAATCGTTGTCAGCGAGTTCTAACTCCAGTCGCGTTATTACGTTCACTTTCGGACAAATACCCTTGATAAAGTATGAACCTCCTTATCCTCCCAGCAATGGGTTAAATAGTACCACAACGGTTCTTCTAGAAGGATGGATTTGGCATTAAATAACCCATGAAGCTTGACATGCCGTTAAACAAAGAAAATAATCCTTTTTGGGGAAAATATTGTCCGAGTCCATTAAAGTGAGCTGGAAAAGTAAGAAGCGAGAACAATGTATACGAAACGGCGGGGATGACAAATATATTTCCCTTAGAATTAGACGCTGAGGTTTTATTACCAATGCAACTTCCACATATCTATTTAACCTCTGCTTGTTACTGGCTGAGAAAAGGAAATATATCAAGAGGCTCCAAGATCAGACATCAGAAACTGCATCTTCATGGAACTGGCATTTGCACTTGATTACTTCCTGTTCATAAATTAGTTTCACGTCTTAATTTCAATGATTGTAATGGTACCATTTCAATACTTGATGTAAAATACTATGCCAAAAGAAAATCACTTGTTTTATCCTAACCAAACGGCAGCATCGTTTGTACTCATTTAAATATGAGTGACCACAAAAATTATTTACTTTCTAATTATACTTCTAAAAATGAGTATTTGTAGAAAAGTGATTTAAAACAAATTAACTTTTTTTTCTAATTTTCGATTATGCTTCTAGTTGAGAAGGGAGAAACTGGAAAAATGGATTAGATAAGAAAATTGATGGCGATTCACAAAGCCTTTCACTTCAGGAATAGCATAGACTTGAAACGGAATATATTTATTCGTTGAAAGGAGGAGGAGAAAGATGACTCATCAGCATTGAGGATTACGTAAATACAACAATTTTAGGCTGGTAGAATCAGCAAAAAGAACAAATACAATCTGATTAGAGCTGCTAGTAACTGCAATATCAAGAGAAATAAAACAAACATTAAAAAAATATAGAGAAACAAGGACAATATTCAAAAGACGTAGGACAAAAATGGAGAGAAAAACAATTGTATGGACACTTCGTTCGACAAACAAAAATACACACGAGATGACCTGGACATAAAAAAAGAAGTAACCTGAATCTCTTTCCTGAACTGCCCATAATAATGGTCTTAGGTTTTTTACGGTACAAATCGTATGTTCGCAATCATTTTAAACAGGTGAAAACTTCATACTTAGTTGGAATGTTTTAAAAGAAAATGAGAACGTTTAAAATGATTTTTAATTTCAAGATATATATAGACTCCTAAAAGTTATTACTCCAGGTCCGATGGGCCTGGGAGCAATGGCGACAAAAGTGTGACTCAAATGTGTCAACATCTTTAGAATTGGAGATTCAACACAAAATATTTTTTAGTGTCTTAGCTAGAATACCCTTTTTTAAGGGAGTGGTCTTATATCGCTACATGGAAATTTTCAAAGTTTAATAGGTTTGAATTCAGTGTTTTCTTTCTCTCGGATGTGTTACCATATCAAGATTAAACGACCAAGTCTGCTCTACTATTGCCCAGTCGGCTGGGACTGCAAAATAAACCGACTGCATCTCAGCAGAGGGGTAAGACTCCTCCAACGAGTGTACTGGATATGACACTAAATAATCAGATAGTGAGGTTGCAGTAATGCTGGAGCTTTGGAGAATGTGGAGTAACCGTTCATTGCCATCGCTCCCAAATCCTATCTGTGGGTCAAATAGAACTAAACTCTGTACATATGCTAAACTGAATTGTTCGAAATAGAACTGGTTATATGTATAAAAACGGATTTGGCATTGATAACGAAAAATGGTTGATGAGCCATAATACCAAACCAAACCAAACCAAACCTCAAACTGCTCTGTTATTTCCATGTGGGTGGGGAGAGAAGGATTGAATTCATAATGTTTACAAGAGTATTAGCGTTATGTCAAGTACAAACAACCTCGTCGAGGATTTTCACCGGGGCCGTTGTGTCCATTTCATACAACGATAACCGTTGCACCACGAACGCATATATATGTGTGCGTGTGTGTGTGCGCAAATAGGCTTTACATGTGATTACTCTGAGGCAAAACAGTATAAACAAGAATAACGCAAACCTAAGTATGTTAAAAACATGGAATGCTGCTACGAAAAAAAAAAAATCAACTAAACTTGATGTACATATTTTTTCTATCCACACATTTGTTTGTTTTTATCTTCCTTGATTTGAGATGTATATCTGATAATCAGTTCGACATTCCTTCATATCTTATCAAGCTTATCTTTTCTCCTTGAAATAAGTGTCAGAAAAATATATTTTTTAAAAAATCTCAGTCTATTCATACCTATTTGTATTTCTATGTATCTGATCCAGTTCGTATTTGAATCAGCTTTAACATATCTCTCCATTAAACTATCTATATATCCATCTAGCAAGCATTCAATCTGTTCATATTAATGTCTGTCCATATCTACCTCTGTCTTCACCTTGTCTATGTATCTATCCTCCCATTTTTCTATCAAGGTGTCAAGCTCTCTCTCGGTCTATTCGTATCTATGCCAATATGTTCATATCAATCTGTCCATATGTATCTCTGAGTATCTCACACAATACGTATGTATGTATATATTTCATTCTTTACATATTTTTTCTTTCTCTCTCTCTCTCTCTTTTATATATATATATATATATATATATATATATCATCAGACTTTTCATATGTCTGTTCATATATATGTATATATATATTTCAGTCTTCACCACTCTCTTTCTCTCTCTCTCTCTCTCTGCCTATCCACCCACTGATCTTATACGCTTCATTATTTATCACTATTCACCATACATTTTTCTCAATGTTACCATATATCTATCATTCCATCTATCTTCTCAATCTACTGTACTCAATAGGTTTCTTTGTCACAATAAGTTATTTCAAG
This sequence comes from Sepioteuthis lessoniana, assembly GCA_963585895.1. NCBI lineage: Eukaryota > Metazoa > Mollusca > Cephalopoda > Myopsida > Loliginidae > Sepioteuthis > Sepioteuthis lessoniana. Next base: position 63,790,260 of record OY757920.1, on the reverse strand, counting down.
TGTAGTGACAAATTTTCTATCTCTTTATTTTTTCCCACATATTTTGTTTTACTTTTTCATCAATCCAATCTCGTCTTTTTATGTATTTTCATCTTTAAAACGGTTTTAATCTCTTTTCTTTTGCTTTATTTTTACAAAATCCTTCTTACATAAGTAAAAAAAACAAAAAACAAACTTCTTAGATAAGAAAAAACAGTTAAGAAATCTAAATCTACGTCATCATACTATCTGTCGGCCTGTCTGTCTGTTCATTGCTCTACTCTCCAGTGAGTTATTTGGCAGCACTTTTTTGGCCCAGTACAGCACTCAACTGTCGCTTCTCTTGGGTTCCTGCCTGCCTTAGCCTTCATAGCACAGCAGTTACCCACCATCTACCCTGCTGTTGTACATCGCTCAAATATCTACCCACCGTTCTATATCTTATCCGATCATTCTGCATGCTTACATTCTTTCTTTCTTTCTTTCTTAAACTCTGACATACCCATTCCATCTATCTCCCAACACTAGTTAAACACACATATACACCTTTTCATCTTTTCACCAACTTCTCTCAGACCCACAATCTTAACGGATCTACCTAGTTTTTTTTTCTATCACCCTTTCCCTCTCTATCTAGCCCTAATGGAAAGGCATAGAGTAGACTATGTCCCCTACACAGTAGTCAGAACCCCACCAAACGTGTCTTGAGTAAGAATCTAAACAGCTAATGGTGAAGTCCAAATTCTGGAGTGTGGAGTAACCCCTCCATTTTTATTACTCCTAGGTCCACTCTGACCCTGAATGTTAATAGCTGGTAGTGTTCCGTATATAAGTTAAAAAAGAACTTTGAAAGTTATTGTTTGGTAGATTTTTATGGCATATCAACCTTTGTAGGTTATTTAATGTCAAATCCATTTTTATAAAAATAATCAGTTCTATTTCAAACAACCCAGTTTAGCATGAGTACACAGTTGAAATGTCAAAAACATTTCTATTTCAAGCTATTCAGTTCAGTCAAACAGTTCTAATTCAAACAATTCAGTTAAGTATGAGTATAAATTTTGTTTACACTCAGTTAAATATCAAAACAGTTCTATTTCAAACAATTCAGTTTAGCGTAAGTTCAGATTCAATGTCAAAAACATTTCTATTTTAAACAAATCAATTTAGCATAAACATGCAGTTTAGTTCCACTTGACCCATAAGTAGGACCCAGACTGAATCTGAAAGCATTGACAATAAAGGGATGCTCAGTAATCCCTAAAGCTCCAGCATTACTGTAACCTTATCAGATTGTTTAGTGTCATATCCAGGACACCCGTTAGGGGTCTTACCCCTCTGAAGTCGGTGTATTCTACTGCCCTAGCCGAATGGGCAATTGAAACTTATTAGTATTAGATAAAATACATGATACTATATAAGCGTGAATTATTTGTATTAAGAATAGTTACTTGAATTTGTCATTGTTTACTTAAGATAATAATTAGTAGCTACTTGGGACGACATAAAACTGTGCGCACAAATGATTATTATTAAACAGAAATATTGAATTTAAAACATATAATTGAGTAAATTATTAGTATTATACAGGATTACTTGAAACCATCACTCTGTGAGAATTATATTATATCGTTATATTTGATATCGCATAAACGTGTGCAAAAAAGCAAAATAATACCACCCCCATAAAAATACACTTCTTCTGAGACATCTACACAAAAATGTAAATATGAAAGCGCAATGAACGCAATTCATTAATCTCTAGTTATAAAATAACCCGAGACTATTTGAAATGCCGTTAAATTCTATCAATCAATTCATCTCTTTTTATCTCTCTCACTCCATTGCAATCTCTCGATAATACGAACACACACGTGTGCGTATGTATGTATGTGTGCATGTATGTAAGTACGTGTGAGAGGGGGATCAGAAAGTTTCGAGACTAATGATGTATCTACCAATAAATAAATCCATTATCAATCAACCCATTTTTAATTCTTTTTAAAATGATATTCCGTACGATATTTATTAAACAATAACTGCGTTTCTTTCTCCATGATCTAAGGAACTTTTTAAACTCTCATTTTTGTTGCGTGTGCAACTGCGTCGTCTTATTTTTTTAAAGGTGTCGGTTTTCTCCTTTGTGATTGATTTTCAGTTAAAGAAACAAGGGAAAAATGCCGTACTGGGTGGGACTGGTGTGTATGTAGTGCATTTAACTTGGTCACACTTATGCTTCTCCGAAACATTATTTAAAAAGTATCGAAATAAGACTCATTTCTTTTTTAGCTCTAACTCATCGAGATATCCAGACAGCAGTTGCCTCCCTTTAGATATCCCCAATTTGTGATTTTCTCAGTTGCGCACATATATTCATCTAAAAAAAATTTTAAAGAAATACAAATATATAAATTTTCATACTTGATAGTTCTACTTCGTATATATCTGTTCATAACTATGTATCTATTTCGTTATGTTCATATCTATCGATAAAAATTGACAAACCTATGATAATCCATTTGTAAACATTTTTTACTATAACTTGCTTCTCTCTACACAGCATAGATTCTTCCGTAATTTTCACATGTTTAGCACTTTTCAGCCATCGAAGATTTGATGACAGACCTCTGTTCAAGAGTGGACCACTCAGTTTGATTTTCAGCCACTTTTAAAAACCTCATAAATATTTTGCACTATTTAAATGTTTTGCTATAAGCCAATTCAAAATAATGTAGAGCTTACATTCATGAAAAAAAAAGAAACATTTTTTTAAAATCCTATTAAATGACCAACGAATATATAAACCTAATACTAATAAAACAGAAACCCAACAAACTAGGGATTACGTCCTGATCTTGGTACCCAATTCGCTAGTGCAGCCCTTGACGTATTACTTGTAGAAGAGTAGGGTAACAGCAATTAACCCAAAGTGAAACGCCATGAATTAGCCGTAGGTTAGCGGATAATTGGGATTGACTAGTTTCTCCCTTTTAAACTTTTCTCATTCTACTATGCACACGTTGTCTCTTTCTCTCTCGCTCTCTATCTCGCTCTCCTGTTCGTATTTACCTTTTTAATTAGCTAACGTTAAAAAAAAGAAATGAAAGGTTGGTTACAAACCAGTATGCACGTTCTAACACTCATTCATAAGCAGTCAGTTGCACGCATGCGCATATGAGCGCGTGTAACCTGTGGTGAAAATGAAAGTTTCGAGAAAACGCCTTACATTCTGAGTATTTTTTCTTTTTAAACGGAATTGTTTATTCCCATCAGATAAATCATGCTAGGCAATCATTTTATATTCCCGGCTGGAAAACCCTACCTGTAAATTCTAATTAGTGATATCTAATAAAAACAAAAAAAAATTCGTTAGTTATTTTAATATTAGGGTAAGACACATAAAAAAATCTGAAAAAGTAGTCACATTTTTCAACAGCATTGATTTCTGTTGCTTATGGCTTTATATAATATATATATAGTTGTGTTGATATCACAGCGTTCCTCGACTCTCTCTCGCTATCTATTTCTTCACTTCATCAGTTCTGGCAGGTCCTCAATACTGACCCATGTGTCCTCACAGAACTTGCTGGTCGACCATCACCAGCCTGTCAGTGTGTAGAAGTCCATCAAAGAACATCGCTTGTGCGCTGGTTTTTACTTTTCTAGCGGTGCCTAGAAAGTTGTGTTCGTCTTACTTGGATGGTTTGTGGGTTGTAAGTGGCCACACAGTTGTTGCTGGGTGCTGCCTTCAGGATTCGTTCAAAACCGCACATAGCTTTCTTGCGTAGACTCTATCTAGCGTTCATCATTATCATCGTCATCAAGTCGAACTGACTGCAGGAATTTCGTTGTGTCATACTCGCAATCCGCCTATGTCATCCATCCCTTCAGGCAGGTCTTTTAGATGCTTCCAGTGTCTGCACAGAGCTGATGATATCGTACAATATCGCTGCTCTTCAGGCTATTTCCAAGCATTTGACAAACTATCCAAGTAAGAAGTTGCCCAGTCAGCTGGGGCTGTATAATACACCGACTGCACCCCTTGAGTGTCCTGCATATGACACTAAATAATCTGATGGTGAGGTTCCAGTGATGCTAGAGCTTTGGGGAAAACAGAGCACCCCTTCATTGCCATTGTTCCCAGCACCACTCTGAACCAGGATGGTAGCACCTGGTAGGGTCCTATCTATGGGTTAAATAGAACTAACTACATACTTATGCTAAACTCAATTGTTTGAATTAGAACTGGGCTGAGTGGCTTCAGGTGGAACTTTTTTTGACAAATAAACTGTGTACTTACATTTAAACTTCATGCTTATGCTAAACTGAATTGTTTGAAATGGAACTGTCTTTGACATTGAAACTGTACTTACGCTTAACTGAATTGTTTAATATAGAACTGTTTTGACATTTGTGTGTAAACGAAATCCGTGCTTAAACTAAACTGAATTAGAACTGTTTGAATAAACTGAACAGCTTGAAGTAGAAGTTTTTCTGGCGGTTAAACTGTGTATTCATGCTAAATTGAATTGTTTGACATAGAACTATTTGCATAAAAATTGATTTAGCGTTAAATAACCTACAAAGGTTGATATGCCATAAAACCCAACCAACCAACCAAGTTAAACGAATAAGATATGTTTTACCCTAACCAAAAGTCTACAGTAGTATCCCACACAAGACACACTAATATATATACGAGTAGGAACTGAAAATTTTTTATCCCAACAACAAGGGAACATCATTTTTTGTTTTAAGTTTGTTTTTCAATATTGATTTTTTTTTTTTTTTTTTTTTTTTTAGTTAAAAAAAAAATGGAGAAACGATGCTAAATGGGTAGGAACGTGTGATGCATATCTGTTCAAGGATGTAAGTTTTATGACATGACATTGCGCTGAAAATATAATCAGTTAGCACGCTAAACCTATCTCACTTATATATATATATATATATATATATATAGCACACTGAGAAAGTTGTAGAGAGAAATAAAGGATAGATAGGGACAGACAGAAAGGCATAAAGATATGAACGGACAAATAGAGATGGACGGGTATGAATAAGGTAAAATAGATATCCATAAATCTACATCTTTGTAAAGTGCAATTTATACGCAAATTATACTTTCAAGAAATAAACAAGGTTATGGAATAAATAGATGGATAGAAGTATCAATTCTACTTCTTCTATAAGCCATTCTTAATATTTCCTTTCCATTTTTTTCTCTCTCTCTTTTTCTCTCTCTCTCTCTTCTTACCGGTAGACAGTGTAGCGACAATTCTACATCTTTCGCCTTCTGATAATCTTCTATACTTCCCTTTTAATTTGCCACTCTCATTTCTTTTCTCTTTCACACACATTGATAGATAGAAGCGACTAATCTGCTTCTTTTGGAAAACTATACCTTGTTCTCCTCATCATTCTTAATTTCTCATTCACATTCTCTCTCTCTCTCTCACACAGATAAATTCAAGAATTCTACTTCTTTACAAGTCAGTACTTTTGTTCTACTCTTTCTCTCTCTCTCACTCACACACGCACTCACTCACACACGTATGTGCGCATACCCTCCTACATCAACACATATATCTTTCATCTTTTCCTTTTTGTATCGCATGCCTGATTCCTACACATTCCAGGCACGAGGCGCACTTGGCTCTTTCCTTACTTATTTTATCATCAAGCGACTGAACTCTCATCCCCACAACTACCGACCATATCCACCCACTCCTCTGCCTTTCGTTCTCACGTACTACTCATTCTAGAGGTGAATAAAATAATCGAAGCAAAAGTTTAAAACTGAAGTAGGTATCACTCTCGACTAGAGGACTACTCTTTCTCTTTTTTTTTTGTATGATCCATTCTCCATTTTACTAGTTACCAGAAAACGCAGTTCACACTCACACACTAATAGATCTGACTAGCCCCCTCAGTAGATTCGCTTCAGTGAATCCGACAGAAAATGCCTCTTATCTATGGACTAAGCTGTGGTGCTGATGATGGCTTTGATTAACGCGATAGTAAAAATGAATGCTTACCATTGTGTTTCCTACTGATATGTGTGTGCAGACGCGTAGGCATGCATAGAAAAATCTAATAAGCCTATATATATATATATATTCACAGAATTACCGGGCATTAATCGGATTTCTTTTTATATAAGAATGAACAGACATAAGTATTCATTTGATAGCAAAATTAGATGGTAATCAATCTGGAGCAATGGGTATAAAAAAAAAATAGTCGTGTAGTTCGTTAACCCCGAAGAGATTTCCCTATCAACTGAAAGTCCCAAATTTTAAATCTATGCCATATTAAGCTACTCCCTGATAAACATCAATGTTATGGGATATATATATATATATATATATATATATATATATATATATATATATATATAAGTAAGAAGTAAAGGTAACTCAAATTTCGGGACGTGAAAGGTTTTTTCCTTCCTTAGTACATTTACAATTGTAAGATTTGCTATACTCTTCAATTAATTGGGAATATTTGTGCTCTAAGTAAAGACTATGACTTACTGTCCATTTAGACTGTGTCTAATAATGAGGGCATTTATTTCAATATATATATATATATATATATATATATATATATATATATATATATATATATCATTCAATAAATGACGAGATTTTTTTAAAGCCATTTTTTTTCCAAAACCAATTCCAGATAATGAAGTTTCGACATTTAAAAAAAATGTCAACACTTCATTGTCTGGAATTGGTTTATAACAAAAATGATGTTAATCTCTCAAGGTATCTGTTTGGGGCTTTTCGAAATGGCGAGAACAAGGGTCTCTCATCAAATTTTGGTGAGTGACAAGTGCAAAGCATTTGAAGTTTACAGAAGTATGATGTATTAGAAGAAAGTCAAAACAGTGTTTAAAAATGGGATTAGCTTAGTTTTAGTGTGATATATACTCACCATGCAAAAGAAAAAAAAAAAACTTTAAACATCACTCATATTTGTTTAGGATAATATTTATTTCAGCAGACATTTTATAGTTAAAATATTAGATCTGAATCTTCAGATAAAGAAATGATGGGAAATTACTACGGAAAATTTTGAAAAATACCACAAAAACCAGACGCCCTATACCCCTAAGCCAAATTTCTCTGCTCCCCCTTTTGTAATATAAAACCCAGATCATTTGTTTTTCCTGTCTGGTTGTCAAATGTCATACAATTCATGTAGCAAGATGTATCAGTAGTTCACTCCTTTTTCATTTTTACCTTATATATGTATATATTTTTTTCAATAAAGGGGCTGCTGAAATAAATACTATCAGAAAGAGATAGGAGTGATTTTTAATGGTTTTTCTTTTATATGAATTATTTTTTCTGTATTTTAATTCATTATTTTACTTTGGGTTTTCTGTTGGATTTTGAATTACAGGGATATTGATGAAAGGAAATCCTAAAATAGAATCATTCCCACCAACGCTTGACTTGGTTTCGGATAATATATATATATATATACATTGTTATCACGTATGAATAAATACACACGTAAAAAAAATTCGTAAACATAATTGTTATATCTAGTGGAAACTTATGCAATAAAAACAGATGTGAGGTATTATTTATGAGCACACACACATATATATATATATATATATATATATATATATATATACACGAGGATCATAAAATAAGTTTCCAGACTTTTTTCGTATGGGCACTTTTATTGATAGTACACACATGAAACTCTAGTCCCCTTCCAAGTAATCTCCTCCTGCTGCAATGCACTTGTTGTACTGTTCCAACAATTTCTGAAAGGCCCCATGGAAGTCCTCTTGTGTGAGCGTGTCAGTGACCTTCGTCACAGCCTCTTTCATCTCCTCAATTCTCGCATAATGACAGCCTCTGTGCTTAGAGAATAACCAAAAGTCACAGGGAGCAAGGTCTGAACTGTAAGGAGGGTGAGGAGCTGTCTTAATGCCCATATTGGTCAAATAGTCTGTGACAATGATGGAGCTGTGGCCTGGTGCATTGTCCTGGTGGAAATGCTACTGGCCTGATTTGAAGAGTGCTGGCCTCTTCCGACGGAATCTCTTTCTGAACTCACTTAAAAACTCAACAAAGTATTCCCTGTTTACTGTCCGTCCAGTGGGAACCCATAGCATAGATTTGCTCTTTCTGGCCTTCTTGGGTCTGGGAGAGCCAGCGAGCTTCCACTGGGAACTCTGTCTCTTGGTCTCTGGGTCATAGCAGTAGATCCATCTTTCATCGCATGGCATTTTTTCCAAGTTTAAAACAGAATTTTATTGCATATCGTTCTTCTAAAGTCCAGATTGCATTTTTGAAATTCACCAGCTGTGACAATCAGAATTTAGTTGGGTGTATTCCAATTGCTGCTGTAGCTGTTCATTTGAACCAGAAATCATACAAATTGGTTAGTCATCTTATAAGATGCATAGCAATAAAATACTGATTTTTCAAGAGTCTACAGCAATTTTAAATGCCTGTACAAAGAAAATCTGGAAACTTATTGAAGGCTCCATATATATATATATATAATGTGTGTGTATGTTCATATTTGATTTTTCTTAATATTTCTTATTGTTTATATTGTCAGCTGTATATTTACACAAAACATACAAATATTATTAAAAAATAGATTTGATAATTATACTATCAAGCTGATGTTTCTAAAATCTACGTAAGTGACACTGAAAAGATTTATAGCGTCAAACAGTATTTTGTTTGGAATTTTTGTCGTAACCAAGCTTCGCTAAGAATAATTGTCAGTAAAATCACTTAGTAGATTCTTATTAGAGAATTTAATCCGCACAGGGTGTCTGGGATGTAAGGCAATCTTACTAAATGATTACTGACAAATTCGGTTGCATGAATAGAAAGGCTTGTTAATCAGTATTCGACAACGCAGTATCAATGGGAAATACACAGTCACCTCCCCTTTCTTGAAATGAGTTTCGTTGTTAGTGATAAAAGTTTGACATTTTCAAGTTATTTTATTCAATTTTATAATTACATTGATTTCGCTTTGAATTTTACGCTTAGATGATTTTATTTTATTTCGTATCTTTTAGACATTAAAGGAAATCCTTCCTCATCGACTGAAAGGAATGTATAGATTGTACAGGGGCATTATTTTCATATAAACTAACACAGGATTAAAAGAAAACGAGGTTTTTTGGTTATTTTTTAGGGAGCAAAAGACAGCAAAACAGTATCATATATTCAAAAATGAAAAACCTAAAAAAAAAAAATCATGAAAACTTACATGCACACACACACACACACATATATATATATATATATATATATATATATATATATATATATATCATCATGTCGTGCCGCCAGCATAGATATCTCTGACCCTCTCTCGCCATTTCTCCCTATCGTTCATCGCCTCTGGCAGGTCTTCAGGGCTACATCCTGTTGTATCCTCACAGAGCTGCTGTATGTATGTTCGAGTTGGCCGTCCTGCATTTGCTCGCCTATATGTGCGGGTCCATAGGAATACATCACTTATGAGCTCATCCCTGCTTCTCCAGCAATGTCCTGCATGTCTGGTTCGTCTAACTTGGATAATTTTCGTGATGGGAGGTGGGTGGCCGTATAGTTGGTGCCTTGTGAGGTGTTGCCTCCAGGACTTGTTCAATATTGCTCGCAGCATTCCTGTGTAATTGCCGTCTAGCTTTTTCTCCAGCTGTTTTGTTAGCGTCCAAGTAGTGCATCCATATAGCAGTATCGATACAAACATTGCTTGATATTGCTTGGAAGAAACTGGGTTTCATTTTATCGGTCAGGTCTGACTTCCATATGATCAATAGCTTATCGATAGCTGTCTATGCCTTCAGTAGCCACGTGTTTTTCGGTTGATGAGACACTGCTTCCTAGGTAGGTGAACTTGTCTACTAGTTTCAGAGAACTTCCGTCTTGTGTGAAAACGTCGCCTGTTTGATTAAAGCACATGTATTTCGTTTTGAGTGCATTGACATGGAGGTCAATGCCTGAAGCGGCTCGTTCAAAACTATGCTGTAGTGTTTCGACTTGGTTGGGTGCATTTGCCAGAATGGTTATGTCATCGGCGTAGTCGGCGTCGGTAATTGTTTTTCGGGGTACCTTCTGCTTCTTTTCTTTGTCAGCTCGAAGCCGTTTTCTTTGATTTTATCAATCGATGTTCTAAGCACGTAGTCTAGACAGACGATAAAGAGGTATGGGGTTAGTGTGTCCTCTTGTAGTACTCCTGTTACAATGTCGAAGTATTCTGTGTCTCCATCTGGTGAACGTACTTTCACTTTGGTGTTTCTATAGAGAATCGTTATTGCTGCGACGGCCTCTTTTGGTACGCCGTATGCGAGTAGGATTTGTTCCATCTTCCCTCTGATAATGGAATCGAAGGCCCTGGTAAAATCGACAAATAGTATTGTCGCCTGGAGGATTTTTGCCTGTACGCCTTCAAGGATTCTACAGATAGTCAATATTTGTGAAGTCGTGGATCTATTTCTTCGGAAGCCATTTTGATTTTTTCTAAGAATGTTGTAAATGTTGGGTTCTATGCGGCTTCGTATTAGGGCATTGTAAATTTTGGCTGCTATGGATGTAAGGTTAGACTCCCCAAAGACACCCCCATAGTAGTTCCTTAGTAAAGAAAGTCCCCAATGCTAAAAAAAAAAGAAAATACAAACCCAAAACAAACAAACAAACAAACCCCCCAAATAACGAAATGACTATTGTCCCCCTCCCCAGGTAGTAGACCTACCCAAATTTTATTAAAAAATCCATAAATGACTAAACGGTGGAAGACAACGTCAGCTATGAAGAACTATGTGCCACCTAAAAGCCAAGAGTCTAAAACTGGTCATTATATTGTCTTTAAGTCCTAATAATTTAAACTGCCAGGAAATTTTACAAAATTGTATACTGTTTTCTTTGTAAAATGCTGCTTGTACAGTGTGTTTTAAATGTAAAGGCAATTTTACCGTAAATCCAAATTTAATATATGACCCTGATCAAAGGTGCTAACACGTTTGGTACATGGAAGAATCTTTTCTAAAAGCTTAGAATCCCCACAGTCACCGCCCATAGTTGTTCCTAAGTAAAGAAAGTCCCCAATGCCAAGAAAAAAAACCCCAAAAAAACACAAAACAAACAAACCCAAAAAATAACGAAATGACTATTGTCCCCCTCCGCAAGTAGTAGGCTTACCCAAATTTGATTCAAATATACATATATATACATTTTGCTTTAAAAAGGTGTGTGCATATTATTACGAATACTTGGAAAAACGAATTAAAATCATAAAAAGGAACGCTCTGGTTCGATCATTTCTCTTCAGAGAATTATGTCAGTGACAATCGATTTTGTACAAAAGGAAGTAAGCAAGGGAAGGTGACCAAAGGAAGTCCATGCAGGGCGGGGAAGAAAAACACATTCAAAAATTTACGTAAGCTCACACATGTAATAGTCTTTTCTTATGATAATCTTTGAGGGTTTTTAGTAGAAAAGACTGGGCTCCTTCCCATGTATAATGCAAAAGATCTCGGAATTGGTCTTCATTCAAACACACACACACACACATATATATATGTGTGTGTGTGTGTGTGTGGAAGAAAATTATGGAAACCAATCCAAAAGTATTAAGAAAAAAATTAATTATTTCAAATGTGATGAATTTATATTGATGTAAAGTCAACGTTAAAACGTTTTGGTTTTAATAAAACATCATCAGGACTGTAAGATGGTCAAAAATGTTACTTGAACAACGATGGATGTTTTCTTTAAAACATATATAAACCAACACACACACACACACACGTATATATACCTAAAAGTATGTATGCATTCATACATACTTATATACATTTACTAATATATGTGTATATTTACTTCTTGGATTCTGTCTTTGTATGTGTGTGTATATATATATATATATATATATATATATATATATATATATAATAATACTGTCTGTCCATTGTAGTCGATTAGAACGTCCTGGTAATCTCTTTGCTTCAGATTTTTTTATTTATTTTTTGACAGGTGTTTCTAATTGCCCGATGGCAATTTTATTAATCTTGGTTTGATTTGATGCTGTCCTTATATCTGATTTTTTTTCTCCCTCTTTTATATGATACTTCCTAGTGTGTCGTCCTCTTGTCAGTTCAAATTGTCAGCCCATCCATGGTGTTGCTCGTCCAGGGAATTTAGATTTTGATAGAAATATATTTGTTTGGTAGATGCTGCCACCACTTCACAATTATTTTGTACAATTGACACATTATATTGACTAGAAATCTTTCTTCATCCGTTCAAATTTATTTGCCGTCGAGAAGGGTTGAGCTAATTGTAGTTCTGTGTACTTCGCATTCATTTTTTTATGCAGCGGTCTTTGTTGAGCCTGACTTGCTTCCTCAACTCGCTAAAAGCATTTGAAGTATTTGGCGTTCGTGTATCTTGTTCCACATCTTGTCTTTTGTTATCGGCATTGGAGCCTAGATTTAAACTTTGTTCACTTGAGTTAGTACTTTGCCATCTATCTATATGTCTTGGCCAACATCATGAGATCCCAGAAGGTGTTGCTACATAATCTCGGTTTTATTGAGGTTGATTTTCAACCTAAATGCCTTTGTAGATGTCGAAGAAGGGGGGTATTTCCGGCTCATCTTGATTTTCGATTGCTACGAAGACAGTGTAACCAGTAAACATGTGCTCGTGTACCTGATCATTTCTAGTCTTCCTTACAGATTTGAGTTGACTGGCAACGAAGAGGTTTGTCCTGTGTCTACTCTGAATCCATCCTTTTTAAGTTGAATTTGTAAAGGCATCAGATAATAACATAGAAAGAAAAATCAAGAACACAGACCTGGTTCATTTTGTTCCCAACCTTAAATGGCTATGAGATTCACAGATTAAGCAGTGTGATGTCTTGATTCCTGTCTACATGGGTGCTTAATGAATTTGTCAGTACACCCTAGTTTCCGTAATATGTTCCAAAGATCCTCCAGATCACAGTGCAGAAGGCTTCTCTGAAATCGACAAATATTAAGTAGACAGATACAGTCTGCTTTATATAATTCTTCCTGATTTGTCGCGATGAAAAAATCATGTACGCTGTTCTTCATTTTGCGTAGAACCCAATTTGTACCACTGGTAGGAAGTTCTCCATCGATAGTCTTTTGACCAGTATGCTGGTGAATACTTTCCCTGGTACGGAGAGAAGCGAAATTACACGGTAGTTGCCGCATTCTCTTCTGTATCCTTGATGATTGGTAGGAATCCTTTCAGTGTTTAGGAGTGTTCGAATTTTTTCAAGAATCTCTTATGCTTGAAAAGCTTCCTAACTACTATCAGAAGAACTTCTGGATGCAATCCGTATGCACCAGAAGACCTCCGTCAAGGAGCGTGAAGTAACCTCTCTCACTTCTACGTATTGGCATTTACGCATCAAGTGTTGGGTTTGCCTTTTCTTTCAATGTTGTCCACCAAATGTTGTTTCACAGTTGACAGTTCATTGACCAGTGCGGCATAGTGGTGTTTATCTGTCATGATTTCTTTATTGTTAAGGGTTAGCAAATCTTCTGAGTGGTTCTCTCTAGGTCCCCTCACAGCTCTTACGGTTGGGCAAAAATGTTTTCGGTCATTAATCTGCAAGTATCAGGAGTCCAGCCGATATTATCAACTACCATTTATTTTTAGTTCTTTGGATCTTTGAGAATTTGACAAACAACATGTTCTATATGTGATCATAGCAAACTTGTTTTTTGGGGTTTTTTTTTTTTTGCTGAACTTAGTAATTTTGTCTAGGTTCTTGTTGTTAATAAGCTGTTCTTTTCAAGCTGTTTTAGTTGATCCAGTCTTCGAATTTCCTTACTGAAATGCCTAGTTTCCCTTTTGATACATTGTACACGATTCATCTGAAGGTAACAAAAATTTCCTCTAAAGTACGTGCTGGTATTTCTGCTCGCCAGTCGTTCAGTGAGACACAGAGGTCCTCATTGACTTTGTTGATCTGTAGATCGCTGGTTGATACCTTCATGGGTGGAATTAGTTTTTCTTCATTGTCTACTGCATTCGCAGTTTTGTCGTTGGTTTGATCGTTACATCTTGAATACAGCAGGTGTCTCCTCACATCGCTCTTTAGTTTCGAAATTCTGGCAGATCAGGCTGACGCGTAATTATCTAGTCATTTTGCAAATTATACGTTAGTCATTCAGTTTGTATGGGTACATACACACACAAATACACATATATGGATTAAATGATATCACTGCTATTCTTTAAGATGGTTTTGGTATTAAAAACCCCATGAAGTGAGATATTCCATTAGATAAACCAAACAAAAATATATATATACATGTGTGTGTGTGTGTGTGTATTATTGTAGAAATATGCATATATATGCTGAAACATAAGTGTGTGTATATATATATATATATATATATATATATATATATATATATATATATATATATATATATATATGTGTGTGTGTGTGTTTGTATTAGTGTGCGTATACATATGTACCTATATATGCATATAGAATATATTGGCGTAATGGTATATATTTTGCTGTGTATATGCATTTTTATATATACATATTGCATGTGTGTGTACATATATTCATTAGTATATACATCGAGATAGACAAATGTATTAGTTCATATGTACGTGTAGTGTGTGTGTGTGTGTATATATATATATATATGAAGATGGAAGTAAATCCAATAGTATTTTAATGTGCAAGTATGAAAAGACAGTTTCTGAGGACTTCATTTGGAGAGATAATGAAAGTATAAACAGCAACACACACACACACACTATATATATATATATATATATATATATATATATATATATATATATATATATGTGGATGTGTGGGTGTAGTTAGACGTTGTCGTACATTTAAGCTTGTTTCATTAAATAATAATGAGAAATTTTATCAGTATAATTTATTTAAAATCTTGATAAGTGTCTTAGTTTCAGGTTTGAATTGGTAGATGAATTTCCCGAAATTGTCCCGAGCGCTTTCAGACCCTTCATAGGGCATCATCAGGGGTTGCTTGCTTGCTCAATTGAATTGATTTTGAAAATAGCGACGAGGTTTCGAAATGCTTTTAGTAATTTTTTTCCCGTATTATTTAATAGTATTCAATTTCCGTTGATAGCGTTCCCTTTTTAATACATCAGTTACCCTGTTTTTATCCTACTCTGCGTTCGCATATTCTTATGTTATTAAAAACTTTTAAAACGCATTTTTTAAACAACACACCTTACGCAAGCAAGAACCCACTGATGTTTCCCTATGAAGGGTACGAAAGCGCTCGGAACAATTTGGGGGAATTCATCTACCAATTCCAACCTGAAACTAAGACACTTATCAGGAAACTTGAAAGGATCTTAAATAAATTATGCAGACAAAATTTGTATTTATAATTTAATGAACCATATGTAGTTACAAAATTCAGTTGATAAACTGCTTTTTCATACCTTGTATTTTGTATCACTTCGCAAATATACATACATATGTGTATATGTATCTATTAATTACTATATATTTAAAGCCAAAATATGTAGTGAAAGGGAGATGTAAATGAAAGGAGAAAAAAGTTGAAAATAATTTATCATAGATGTGACTTAAGCTCTTTCATCCGGTGATTTGTCAAGTGGTACAACGAGAAAATGTTTTAAAGTCAAGAATGACATCTCCCTGTAACTACATATGATTCCTTTAAGTATTTTGCGATACATATTTGCATGTACCAATAATTTATAGAGAGTAACATTTAGTTATATATATCTACATCTATGTGAATATAAAAGAGGAAAAAAAAATCATATATATATATATATATATATATATATATATATATATATATATATATATATATATATATATAAGTAATATTTATAAATGTGTGTATATAACGATGTACTTGCAAGTGTACGTATGAATATACTAATATGCACATATATATACTAATAATACATACATACATATATATATATATTTTTCTTTATACCATTTACGTATATTAGTTTACTTACTCATTTATGCACACACACACACACACATATATATATATATATATATATATATACATATATATATATATATATATATATATATATATATATATATATATACGTGTGTGTGTGAATGAGTGTAAGCATACTAATTAATATACCTAAATACGATGAAGAAACAGTTATAAACACACCAATACATATTCCTGTATATATATATTCTCTATTTTCAATCTAAATAAGAATACGTATTCACCTATTTATTTTTTCATTCTAATAGGTATAAATGTTTGCTTATGTACATATAGATATATTCCTTTGTTAATTTGTGTGTGTGTGTATATATATATATATATATATATATATATATATATATGCACACACATAGTTCAGTAGGAAGGTATCAGATCATCTCATATATATCAATTTCCCAAATCTGATAGGCTAGATTTAGTGATACATATACCTTATTTCACACTGCTAAAATGGTAAGTATACATGCTTGTTCTTATTCCTGCAGAGTTAAACAAGTCTGTCACGTCGTGTATGCTAGAAGCCAGGACTCAACTACGGAACACATGACACCTAATGCTATATATGTTTAGAAAAATCACTGAATCTCAAGAATCAGGGCAAAATCTTGTCAATGTCTAGGACGTAGATTGCTTTAAACAAAATGAATAGACAGAAAGTACTGGGAAAGCTGAGTTTATCTTTAGATATGTCCCGCGAACAGGTGGCCCTCGTGTTAATGCAAATCTCTATAAACTAAAAAAAATCCCATCTATCAAGTGTGAAGACATCTGGCGAAGAAAGGAATTCATGCGCATCCCCCAACCCAAACTCTCTAAATGATTTTCTATCTGATTTTGACCTGCTCTAGATTTCACGGAACCATCTTGTTGGACTTGTTCTTAAAATACACTGAGACTCATCAACTAAACACTATAAATTATTTTCTACTAAATCTACAAATGTTTGCAAATATACTTTACTGAAACCTTCGGTTTATTAGAAGTTATTTTTTGTTGTTAATAAAGGAACATTTATGAATATGATTTTATCTGTCTGTTAAGATCGATCTATCTTAGTGATTTTTGTCTTTATCAGAATAATTGTATTCAAGTCTATTTATCTCATTCTGTTCCCGTCTATATATTTGTCTATTCATCGTTCTTAATTTTTGATATGTACTTATCTTACAAATGCAAAAATTAATACAGGTTCATGCACACACAATCTCATATATATATATATATATATATATATATATATATATATATATATATATATATATATTTATATATATATATTTATATATATATATACACACACACCAACCAACAAATAGACGGACTATAGTGTGCGTACACAGACACACACACACATTGCTTATAACTTGTTACTTTTAGATTTTTTTTTTTTTACCTAGGTGTGTATATAATGTGGATACGCTATACGTTCATGTGATTTAGTTTGTTTTGTGTACGTGTGCTGTTTTTTTCGAGTCTGCATTTGTGTGCTCGTTGGGTGTGTGCGTGTGTAATCAAATATGCATGTAGGTAGAAAGATAAATAGATATGTTTGTGTGTTTATGAACATTGATAGGTAAATAAATAGATAGACTGGTAGGCAGTCTGTCAGGTAGATTAGTAAGAAAGTTGGGAAGGTAGGCAGGGTTGTTGGAGATGGTAACCCAAGTAGAACTCTTCTTTTTTAACTTCGCAAGACTCTGACGAAAAAGATGCTGGGAAGAGGGAAGAGTTTATTTCTGGACATATTTTCTCTGTTCGCAGTGTATCGTTTACAAGTTCTGCGTGTCCTTTTTCAGCCTAAGCTAAACCCGTTGAGAATCTACATACAGTACACACTCGATGACTTACTGTTTTCTGTATGCTAATTGTTTATATGTATCCATATATTCACACACACACACGGGTGTGTGCGTGTATTTATAATTTATGTATGTATAAAACCTTCCTCGACTTAAATACTTGGCCTTCTTAAAAAAGAAAAAAGAAAAAAAGAGTTTAAAGCAAAGTTTGTCAAATAATACTATTCAAGAAATTTTTTCGGTAACTTTTTCTGCAAGAAAATCCTGTTGTCTCCTCGTTATTCGTCGTTTTCATTGATTGGATTTATTTCCTTCTATTAGAGCTTATAAAAGCCAGTTCAGTCATTTAATTCTTATCATAATCGCTTTTTTTTGCGATAAGTTCCTACATATATCAAAACGATTATCTTGAAAAAGAGAAACCTTGATAATCAACAAAAACACAAAACTGACGCATGCGCACACATATTCATAGTTTACTCATCATTCTTATACCTGTATATGTTTGCTGCACATGTCTATTACCTCCGTTGCTTTTTCAAGTAAAATATTTGTTAGATATAACATCAAGACATTGATCTGTTTCTTTTATTACTTTTAAATGATTCTTTCATTAATATAATCTCACTCTACATCACTAGAAACTAGTATTTATAGTTTTTAAGTACGTTTTAGTATACTTCCAAGTACTTACTACTATTCACTTGCCTCGGACTACCATCATATATCTTAAGATAAATGCGTAAACTATTTTTGACTTTTTCATGTTTTTCTCTCCCGACATCTCTCACACATTTCTCCATAGCTGCACGAATAGTTAAGTTTTTCAACTTTTTATATGGCAGGTTGAAAAAATATCTCAATGCTAATAAGTATTACAACTAATTTGCAGAAAATACTTTTTTTTTTTCTCATTTACCTCCGGATTCGGGTTTAAAATTGTGATTTCAGTGTAAATGATTTATCGTTAATTTTAAAAACTTCGTTAGTTTTTAGTTTAAAACCTTACATTCTTTCCTTATCTCTCCTCCTCCTCTCTCACTCTTTCTCTTTATGCATCGCTTTCTCATTCCCTCTCCTTCTATAAGATAGGCACACCTACACACACAAACACACACACACATATATATATATCCCAACAGAATTTTTCTGCGTCTTTCCAAGGCCACGATTGTACTTTTAACAATTTTACGGCTAGCCTCATTCCATTTTGTACCTCTTCAAGACGAAGACACGAAAGAGTTCTCTATCACTGAAGAATACACACTTACATACGCACCCATGTATATATACATAGTTAAGTATATATCTGCATCTGTGTGTGGTAGGGGGGCTGCTGAAGTCCTGAGGGGT
Organism: Sepioteuthis lessoniana; assembly: GCA_963585895.1. Lineage (NCBI taxonomy): Eukaryota > Metazoa > Mollusca > Cephalopoda > Myopsida > Loliginidae > Sepioteuthis > Sepioteuthis lessoniana. Next base: position 63,771,075 of record OY757920.1, on the reverse strand, counting down.
AAGGTGAGGATTTAGACTTGCAATAGTTTGGCTTGCGTTTCTTTCCCAGTGAGATAACTAACGAATACTTTCGTGACCCTTCAAATGCCAAGCGTTCAAACAACAGTGAGACGCCCCAAACACACGCGCGTGAACACACCCACTCAGCCACACAGTCACCTCCTCATGCATTCCACACTTCATATCTATAGTCACAGCCATTCTTTTTTTTTTTTTTTTTTATACAAGACATTGATGTCTTAAACCTGTCATTCTCTCTCCACTCTAACTTGCCTTTCTTTCTCACCTGCTTAATTAAGTACTTTATTGGAACACTGACAAAGGCGATCGTTACCCAAATAAATCTACCTGCAAACATGTATATACACTTATCCCATTAATGCATAGATACAGAGATATGTATTTGCATCTTTTTAAGCACATTATTAGGGATAGACAAAAGCTAAAACAGAATTTTACACTTTTTGATATATATTCAGACGCCTATTTAGAAATTTTCTTCCATCTTTATAAGCAAAATAATTTATTTACGTTAATACCTTGATGTAGCCTATCGACTTATTTTCTTAATAAAAACAAAAAGAAACCAAATTCCTATTAGTGTATCAATACCCATATATTTTTCTTTATTACCTATCTATCGGAAATGGACAGTTTTATTTTAATGTTTGACTATACTAACGCTGACAGTAGCTGATTTGGATTTTTTTTTTTTTTTACAAAGACACGGGACATTTTTGGATCTCAAAGCTTTAAAGATGAATAAAATATATTACAACTTTACTTGTTATATGAATAAATTGAACTAATATGTCGTAAAATGTATAAAGAAAACTGGCGGAAAATCGAAAAAATTGGCAATTTTTATGCATCGTGCCGGTATTTTTAAGACAATAGTTTTCATATTTCAAGAAACTATGTATGATTGTTCAGAAAAACAATGAATTAATAATAACCAAAGACAGGCAAATTAATAACTATAGATCTTTTTCAAATGAAATCATCTATTCAGGGTATCAATTAGATTAGATCTTTAAATAATTCTTCATAGAAAATTAATAAATATTTTAAAAGATTATATTGGTACAGCAGTAATGTTGCTTTTTTTTATCATAGAAAGGAATCTATCTAACGATCATGCCTATATTACTTTTAGTCTGTTTCTATCTATCTCAGTGAAAACTTCAAATCATACACTACGCTTTTTGTATGTTCGCCTTAATCTGCTAACCAGCAAAACAAATAAATTAATAAATAACCCTTCTTTTTCACTATGTTCATTTTACGAGAATATATTACAAACAAAATTGTATTTCATCACTAATAATAAACATAGCACTTACATAAGTACATTTCTTTCTTTCTTTCTTTCTTTCTTCCACGTCATCTTCTCCACGCCCTTTTTTCTATCCACCCTCCAGTCTATCTTCATCAGCGGAGAAACTATTTTTTTTTTTAAATATGCACTGAGACTCCCCCATTACCTCCCGGATTATCATCACTACTACGACTAATAATAAGACATACGAGAATTTTAATAGCAATTATTATCGTTAGCATAACGCAGAAAATTATTATGTTTTCATAATTAAAAAAAAACCAAACAAACAAAAAAACTTATCTATTTCCATCATTCTGCCAACAATTAAAACGAAAAAATGAAACCCTTAAACTAAGCAAAACTTCTTACCTGTATACAGTATATTCTTGGAGTGTAACGATGTAAACATAGAGATCTACACTTAAGTTCATCTAGATGCAGAAGGAAATACATATATGTATTGATATAAATTTGATATATATTTATATATGCATAGATTATATAAATGGCTGTATTATTTATATGCTTATAATATATATGTATATATGTATTTACTTATACCTAAATGCAGACGAAGACAATTTTTACACCGATAAATATATATATTTGTATATATAGGTAAACAAAGACACACACACACACACACACACACACACACACACATACATACACACACACAGTCGCATCAGGGGTGCACGTGCTCACTTTCCTTCGTCACCGGTGTAAAACAACGAAACTAGACAGTTCAGTTTAGAATGTTAATTCTTACTTACTAAACAGAAACTTAGGGTAACGTAGAAGTCTTCTTCGATTTAGTAAATTTTTTTTTTAGAAAGTTAGTTTTTATTTTTTTGAACATTTTTTTTTTTTTTATATTTTTAGTTTTTAAATTTTCTTTTAATATCCTTATATTTATTTTTTTTACTAAGTGTTTACTTACATATAAGATTTTCCGTTTTTTTTTTTGTTTTTTTTTATAGCTTTTTCCAACTTTTGTTCTATTATTTTTTTCTGTTCTTTTTTTTTTTTTTTTTTTTTTTTTAATTTATACCTTTGGAATATTTAACGCCTCTTCTTGGACGAATGATTGATTTGGGAAGTAATTTACCAAATATTCATGTATGTGTGTAATCACACAACACGCGAACCAGCAGAGTGAGGATCCTCTAATTATGACCAGTGTTGCTTACAGCTTTATGTCAATGGACAGCAAAAATCGTCATTGTGAAGATACACAGTCCATCACCGCCGTGCCCAGCGCGTCCACCGTAACGACATCGCAATGCACGCGCGGGAATTATGACTGCAATGGACCACAGTACCCAAAGCTGATCAAACGGAGATCGAAAAAAATATCCAGCGTCTATATCGCTACAACAAAAGAAAAGGTATGTCAGTGACACGCTAGTGCGCGCACATTAACTTCATCTACACGTACGCAGGCGCGAGAACACACACACACACACACACACACACACACACGAAGAGACACACAGACATTCACACACGTTACACACACAAGCAGGGAAACGCCTCCACACAATTACACATACCCAGCTGTTCTTGGTAAAACTTTTTGGATATAAGTAAATGCGAATGTATAATATTAACTGATAGACAGTTAAACAGTTCCACCGGCGAAGTTTTACACATCTAGGCAAATATTTATACACGTGCTGTCTTTAGTGTTGAGTTATTAACACATACACCCTCAGATATATAGATATATATTTGTAAACGTCTCTTACTCTTTGTTGTGACAAACAAACACAAAGAATATATATAATGTGTGGGTTTATGTCTGTAAATATCGCAAAGGTTGGTTTATATACATATATTTATATATTTAAAATAGTAGTAATGAAATGTGTGTGTGTGTTCATATATATATTGATATATAGGGGTATCCTGCATTGTTTTTTTTTGTGACCTATGGGTGAAGAAGGCAAGATGTTTTAGAGTTTTGTTTATATATGGGTGTGTGAAAATATCAAGTTGGTGTTCACAAAAAATTGTATTCATATGCACATGGAATAGGTATATATATATATATATATATATATATATATATATATATATATATATATATATTCACTTTTATGGAATAGAATTTTATAGAATATGGAATAGGTATATATATGTATATATCACTTTTATAAGTATGAAATATGTATGGAAATCTCTTTAGAATTTGTGTGCATAATAGTATTGGTATATGTAAATACGCACATTCACACTGATACACACACACACATATATATATAGTCAGGTATATGATTTAATAACTATAATAAGTATAGTCATATTCGGATACCCCAATAATTATTTCTACAAAAAAAAAAAAACCCAAATACGCACGTGCACTCACAGCCTCACATATATTCAAATACAAATCTTAGACATGAACTAACATAGCAATTCAATATAGCAAAACATGGATATTGCAGTATATCAATAAATTCTGTCGCCCAGAGCCGACATCTGAAATATTCAGTGTACAAATAAAATGTTCAATCCAAGTGTAGAATTGGGGAGCTAAGAACTTTTCTCATGTCGAGATAATGTCGAAGCTATAAATGTGTTAATGATTATGTTATAGATTTAGGTTGTGCAAAATTATAGGTATACACCATCATAGAGTGCATCTTTTAACTTACGAGAGACACTATAATGCATGCGCACATGCAGTTAAGCCTACTCACGTGTTGACGAATATTTGGATGGATAGATATAAACTGATTGCTATTGATACGAAAGGCCTGAGATCCAAACACAGTTTGACTGATAGAGGAAAACGCTATGACGGATAAAAAAGAAAAAAAACTGGAGAAAATGAATGTATCTTAACATTTACAATGACAAATAGTATATTCATGTCTGGGCATGCAATTATATTTTAAATTCCTGAATCTATATTCTTTATCAACCTGCTTAAAAAAACATGTATATCTAAGAACAAGTATACATACATTTGCGCATATATATATATATATATATATATATATATATATATATATATATATAGTCCACAATATATGTAAAATTTTGGGAATAACATAAATAAATATTCACACTAGTAGCATCACAACCCGGTACGCTATACAATGTATTCCAACTGAAAAAAGTATAGAATTTGTTAATATTTTAATATTTTTCCCTCTCATCCGTTATTTGTGTGGTGAATGTATTGTTTTTGTGGTTTCAAAAGAAATAAAACGAAAAGAAAGAAAAATAAGATACTTGAACAATGAGAAAAAGGATTCCCTGAGAAAATATTCCTTTTAAAATGGTATAATCCTCAAAAAAAAAAAAAAAGAAAACAGAACAAAAACAAACGCAAAAACAAACTTTATGAACCCAAGCAGGGAACATGAGTTTGCTATAATGAACAGTTTCTCTCGTTATATACCTGAGAATTTTGACATGAGGGCATTGGTGCTTCTTTCATGCTAGCGAACATATAAATTCTTTTTTTCTTTCTATTTTCTTTAAGATAGATAGCATGTGAATAACATCAACTTAGAAGATGTAGTTTCAAAGCAAAGACTGCATCGCTTCAAGACAGTTTTAGACCGAAACAAAACTCGCTTTCTTTCTCTCCAGGTTTTTTTCTTTCTTTTTCGAACTTACACACAACGTAAATCTGTTATTAATAAAAGGTAAAAAAAATCTTCCTTCGGGTGCCACCAGAAATAAAAGCAAACGTGTCCGATATAATATATATATATATATATATATATATATATATATATATAGTGTGTGTGTGTATGTAAGTTTCGGTGTCTCCGTGGGTTTGAGTGCACGTATCTGAGCGTGTGGAAATAGTTTAATATGAGCTTATCGGATGGTGGGTGTTTTCCCTGATTTGAAAAATAACATGGAAGGGGATTCCCCAGTTCTCATTTGTAGCCTTGACATACACTTTCACACGGATCTATACTCATACACGCGGTCACGCTCGTAGACTCGTATCTGAAGAGAAAAAAATATTGAGAAACCTAAAGAGATAGCAACAAATGAGGAAGAAATAAGTAAATATATTGTCAGATAAAGAGATATTAGAGAAGACATCAATGTGTTCGCGAGGTGGTATCAATATGCCCGAGATATATGAATTTTAAACTGATTTTTATTTTATGATATTTGATCTTATTTGATTATCATACCTCTTTAAATTAAATACGTTGTAAATTGATTGAGATAATATTAAAAATTAGCGTTCTAACGCATAAATCCTCCTTTTATTACAACCAGAACATTCTGGGGAACCTAAATATATGCAGGTATATATATATATATATATATATATATATATATATATATAAAACGAAAAATATATATATATATATATATATGGTTTCTTTGTTTGATGGCATATCGATCTCCGTAGATTATTTAATACCGAAGCAATCCTTGCCGAATAGCAAGGATACTATTCAACCCATAGCTGGACGGATAGGGGGTTTAATATCAATCCCAAGAGTATTAGAAAATGAATGTAGTTGTGGACTGAAGTTTAACTAGCTTTCTACGTTGTCATATGCCAGCGCTTTAGCCACACCACAGGGATTCTCCGAATATATATATATATATATATATAGGCATGTAAATGTGTGTGTAATATATATATATATATATAATCGGAAAATGAAAACTAACTTATTGAAATTAACAATTTATTACTATGACAAAATTATCGTATTTAGTTTATTTATTTTTTTTTTTTTTTTGAGATTTTTTCATTAAAATGGAATTTGTTGAAGAAATAATCTAAATAAAAATTTAATACTGCAAATTTTTAACCATATGGGTGGATATACTTTTGTTAAATGAGATATATATACACGCATGTCTTTGCTTGTGGGATTAGTGTGTATGTACGGGGGCACTACCGGAAAAAAATGACACGTATATCTTGCTAAATAAGTGTTATTAACTTGTAATAGATTTAGACCGTTTTTGGCCTTCGGCAGTCATCAAGAAATGTTTATTTGTTCACCATTTTCTAATTTTTTGGCCTTATGAATTAAGCTCACGTTAGTTTTGAGTTTTCGTTAAAGGAAAATGGACGTTTAAAACCAGATTTCATTCGACAATGAGAAACTTAATGGTTATTAAAAAATATTTTCAAATATAAAAAAAAATGATTTAACATCGATATTTATATGTATGTGTGTTTTTCACAGGATTCATTCATTCATCTATTTATCTTCTCGTTAAACATATATTTCTGGCTGACAATATGTACTTTCTTATTATTCTTATTACTCTTTGGACAATAGTGTGTATGTTTGTGTGTGTATGTATATATATATATATATATATATACACACAAACCATGGTCCAGTGAAAAGCTTGTACGTTGACTTCAAAGCTGTCATAGAATTTTTCTGCCTAGTCCTTGTTCTCCACATATTTTTCCACCTATGAATGTTTCAGTCAAATCTCTTAGCTATATACACCTTTATTCATTATATGTTTACTGAGTAACTATATGCTTATTGTATTTAGTACGTGCCAATTTTTAGTTATTACTCTTTGGACGGTGAAGGGATAAATCAGTCAGTAATCTATTTTCTTTTCTATCAAACAATATGGCATAATCGAGAGAAGATTTTTGTCAAGATATTGATTTTTAGGATAAAAAACAAAACAAAAAAATCGGATGTGGATTTTGAGTTTATTTAGAACACGTAAACATGATAAACAATTTTACTTTCTGATTGCGTATAACCTGGATATAAGAGATTTTCTCTGGTCCCAAATTAGAGCCTGTCTTACCTAAACACAATATACCAAACCCGTATATAAGAGAAACCTGGATATAAGATACTTATTCTCCAGTCCCGACAACTCTCTTCTATCCGGGTTACACGGTATAACCTATGTTTTTATTTAATGGCATATCAACCTTCGTGGGTTATTTAATACCAAAGCCAGAAGAAAAGCAGTGATGCTATTTAACCCATGGCTGGGAGGGTAAAAGGAGTGATTCCTTTCCGAAGAGTATTGTTTCAAAGTGAAAGTAATAACGCAACTATGGTTCGAACTAGCTTTCTACGATTCCGCGATCCAGCGCTTCAACCATTGCAAAACGAGGACATCCACTAAATGTTTGTGCTTTTACTACAGTTATAAGAATGTTATAATTTTCTAAGACAGGGGATTTTTCGGTATGGTCAAATCCATATTTCACATGTGAAAGCTTTATTTATATACAAAGACTCACACATATTAACTGTGAGTGATATTTTCCTGATTTCTGCTTCTCGTCTGTCAACACGCACAAATAAAGTGTATGCGTGTGTGTATATATAAATATGTGTGTTAGAAAGAGATAAATACTGTGTGTGTTTCGTTTGGTTTCTTGTTTGAGTTTTTGAACACGTCACCCCTTGTTGGGTTATTTAATATCAAATTCCATTTTTTTTAATGCAATAATGATTTCAATAAATAGACTGTAGCAAACAATTATATCTTAAAGTAACTATTTTAACACAAATAACTGAGCATAGTAAGTAAAGTTGGAGACCTTAGTCGAGGGTGACCCGAAGGTTTCCTTTGCATTAGCTACTACACCGAGATATAAACGAGGGTGCACCTCTTTCCCTGAATTGCTCCATTTTACTCTTTATCCATACCTTATAATGCTGAGAGCTAAACAAGGTGACATAAAGTACCATTTTTAAAAAGTCTTTTGTATGACTTGACCTGGGATAGAACCAGGGTCTTCAGGACCATTACAGTTATATTATTTCAAGGATTCCTTTCTAATAATAATATTTGATTGATACTTAAAGCATGTCAACCCATTAATGCCTGGAATTTAGAGAATCGCTGTTTGTGTGGTCATTTCTTTAGTCATATTTACCCAACCCCTCTGCTCGGGCAGGATATGACAAGGTCAATTTTTAAGAGGAGTTTAACAGGTTTGAATTCAGTTTTCCTTCTCCTAGACTAGTTGCCTCACCAAGGCTGAAAAACCTTGTCTATCCTACTATTCACCCATAGCTGGAGGGAGAATAATTGGATTCATACCTTTCCCAAGGGTATTAGTGCTATGTGAAATGCAATCAGCCTCGTCCAGGATTTGAACTCGCATCTCCGTGTCCATTTCCTACGGCGATAACCGTTACACTGCGGGTACCTCCGTGGTCATTTCTTTAATACTTTTTTTGCACACATTCCTATCAAGTAAAAATCATTTTTAAACATTGATTTTTACTCAGAGATTTGCCACTACTCCTGGTCAGAGTGGACCTGGGAGTGATGACAATGATGGGTTGCTCCCCATTCTCCAGATATATAGAACTAGCTCCATACCATTAGATGCAGTTAATTGTCATACCCAGATACCCTTTTAGGGGTGTTGTCATATTCCTCTCCAGAGGATATATTCACCGTATGTTTAGGTCTGCCGACAGAGTGATATCTAATACGAATTATTTTCACACAATTATCTTGTTTCAGATAAATATTCCTGTTTAATAATTATCATATTTGCAAACAGTTTTTCTGGAATGCCAAACAAATGCTAAAGATTTTCATTAGATATATTTGATCCATAGATGAGACCCTAACTTCTATTACCATCCCAAAGTTAGTCTTTTTACGTCAAATTATTTCGTTTCTAATAACAAATGATAATTCTTTATAAAGAATTTGAAAGAGCTATTTTAAACCTAAATATTTTTTTCACATTTATAAGTTAACATATCTAATACTAGTACAATTTATAAACAATTATAGCTTTACGTAGCGATCCTTCACCCAAATAATTTGCACAGTTATATTATTTCAGCTATTTCTAATATCAATAATGTTATAGTAATTATATGGTTTCAAGTAATTATTCCTATTTAACAATTATCATAATTTGTTTGCGCATACTCATGATTTCAAGTATTCTAACCTTTAATTTGTAGACAATTATATGGTTTCAAGTATTTCATGTAATAACAATGAAGAACCATTGTAAACAATCATAGCCTCATATTGACATTTGCAAAGTTAGCTGGGGCTGTCGAATAAACCGACTGCTTCTCTACAGAGTGGTAAGACCACCCCCTTAACGAGTGTCCTAGATATGACACTAAACAATTTGATGGTGAGGCTTTTGTAATGCCTCTTTATTGCCATCGCTCCCTGTTCCACTCTTTACCGGAGTGGTAGAACCTGATAGGTTCAAAAACCACTACACTGAATTCTTTGAAATAGAAGAATTTTTGACATTGAAAGCACATACTTATGCTGAACTGAACTGTTTGGAATAGAGTTGTTTTTAAATAGAACTAAACAGTGAACTTGTGTTAAACTGAATTGTTTGAAAAAGAACAGTTTTTGACATTGAAATTGTATACTTATGACAAATTAAATTCTTTGAAATAGAACTGTTTTGACATTTAACCATTTGTAAACAAAACTAAATTTATACTACACAGAATAGTTTGAAATTTAGTTCGCTGTTAAATGACCTGAAAAGGGTTGATAAGCCGTAAAACCAACCAATCATATTGGCATAGGAGTATAATAGCAACTAATAGGTGACTCCACACTCTTTAGATTACCGGAATTAGAGGCTCACCACAAGATGTATTTTGGTATCATACCCAGGATATGTCTGTATAGGTGCGTGTGTGTGTGTGAAAATTATAATCATGTCTTTTTATTCTGAATCAACCGATTTTTTTTTTACTTGTGTTCGAGTGTGTATTTCACACGTAAAATATTTACATAGACATATTTAAATTGTCAGATTGTTTCTCTATTTTCTCTCAACTCGCTCAGATAATGTGTATGTATGCAGGTTTCTGTGCGCAAATAATTTTTGTTCGAGATAGTGAACACAGAGAGGCATCTGCACTCGACACACACACACACACCTATATATACATATACGCTGGCCGATACACGCATTTCTATTGAATTGTTCCCTCTTTGACTTCACAGTTAATTAGTAACGCAGTTGACAGCTGTTATTAGAAAGAGGATCACATTTCTAAGAGTACAATTCTCCTTCAGTGGATGCTGATGTCGAAGCATATATTCTCCAATACACACTTGATAGCGAATCTCATGTAATACAATCGAAGGAAGCTGTATAAGATCCTCAACTTGACTGCTGTTTGGAAACTGGAAGACATTTTTTATTTTCTACATAACAATAACTGATGAAGAGATCAAGTAATATCCAAGCCAGCAGATACTTTCAGGAAAAATAGACAATATCATTTTTACATTGAATAGATTTATTCCGTAACACTTGTATTAAGTCATCATCTTTCACAATTCATGATTCTGATTGCACTTACGCCTTTTCGGCAGTACTTAAAATACCCTGGTTGTATCCCTTGCAGAAGGCTTGACTCCATAAAAATGGCTGTCTTGTGTATGACCCTAAACTGCAGCAGGTGATGAGGTCCCAATTCTGGAGATCATTGCCATTGCTCCCAGCTCCACTCTGACTTGGAGTGCTAGCATGAATCCGTCAAATAGATATTAGCATATCAGGGGGAAAATTATATAGAAACAACAACACAAAAAATTGTTATACCGGAACTATACACTCAGTGACTCTTTTTAGTATGACACCGGTAAAGATATAAATGGACGGTGTCTGACTACTTCAGGGAGAAAGCGTTAATCGCTCTCCGATAGACTTGCCAACTCTTCGGCTTGTACCTGTGGAATACATTTATTGAACCAACGATACAACAAAAATGTAACGCGATTTCCTAACATCTATGCATAAAACAGCTTTACTCAAGTTTTACATGTTAAAATTAATCAATTTTATTACATTTATTATTTGTGATTAAACAGTAAACACGATTGCTATCTTTTCATGTTAATTACTTTTTAAGTAGTGGTACCACACGTGTGTGTGTGTATGTGTGACTCGTGAAAAAATTCCTCATCATACAAGACCCCCTCTAGAATTTCAAAACATTTCTATTGTCAATATTGCAATCCAATTACAATTACGCATAACGTAGACCTATTGTGTAAGTAACAATGTTATCAAATTCTGCTCATTGATAAACCATTTTTAATGCAATTCTGAATTTTAAAAATAGGAAAACATTTCAATTGTACATATCGTAGCAATTCTTTTGTAAAACTTCATCAAGGCATTTACATTATAAACCTAAGCATATATTTCAGCAACTTTTACATTTATGTCAGACAGCTGACAATCCATTTCTTCCTGATTTTTAATGCAGTTGTCTCATAAAACATGTACCAAACATTTTCATTGTATATGCTTGAATTATTTCCTGACCACTGACAATTCGTTTCTTCTGTATTTTTTAAACACAGCTGGAAGATTGTAAGACGAAACATTCTCAGATATATTTCAGTTTTAATATTTTCAAATTCGTTTGTAAAAGATGGAACTTCATGTGTTTATGATTGCTTGGGGATTGTCATTGAACTGTCATCATGAAATATTTTTATTGAACTATATATAACGTTGAAAGAAGTTTGTAAAACATTAATAAGTTAAAATGTTAATTTTGCATAAATAGCAAAATTCAACTAGTGTTTACTCCTGAAATGCTTTATTCTTGATGCAGAAGCTTTTTAAGGAATCTTTTGTTTTACTTTAGCATTGAGATTTAACAAAAAAGACCGAGAACAGCCTGTGGAGATACTTGTGGCGTAACAGTAATCTTAGTAGGAAATAGACTATCAGAGTTCAAATCCTGAAGGGACCTTTTCCCCATTTCCCATAGAGATAATATGGGAAAGTTAAATATCCAACTATTCTCCCTCCCACCATGGGTATATAGTCGGCTGGGCTTTTTAACCTTGGTCAGACAACCAATCTAGAAGAAAAATTCAGAATTCAAACCAGTGGACCTTACTGAAAAAACACTTGGAATCACATCCTGATCTTGGCGGAGTTGGTTAAATCATTGTAGGAATAGCTACTTTAATTTTCAATGTTATATTCTTTTGCTATTTATCCAATAAAAAATGGTACTAGATTCTTCGTTGCTTAACACTCAGCATTATAATGTACGCATCAAGGATAAAGTGGAGCAATCAAGGGAAAGGAGTATGCCCTCTCTTACACCTCGGTATAAATAAGTAAAAATGGCGACCTCAATCGAGGGTGACCTAAAGGCTCTCTTTTGAATGGTTACTACACCGTGACTTCATTCCCTTGATTGCTCAACTTTACCCTTGCTCCTTGCCTCATTAATTATTATTAGTAGTAAGAAAGGTGGCATCAGGTACCATTTTTTGAGTATTTGGTATGATTCGGCCTGGGATTGAAACCCGGTCTTCCGAACCATTGGAAAGCACTCTACTCATTAAGCCAATGGTAGCCGTTGGGTTATCCTCGACTATGGTCACCAATTTTATTTTACTTTTACATATAAAATTCGTGGTGGAATGGTTATCGTTGTAGGAAATAGACATGGTGACACGAGTTCAAATACTAGACTTGCTTGCTTGCATTTGGGCATAGCGCTAATACCCTTGTGAAAGGTATAAATTCATCCAACTATTCTTACTCTAGCTATGTGTTGTAATATAATGGCCAACGGATTTCGTTTCATGCCTTTGGGTTTAGTTAGGCTGAGAACCTTTCGGCTCAGCACATGGGTTAGTTAGGTGCAAACTTGAATGTAGGTGTTAACGTGCGCGGGGGAGGATGTGTCGTTCATAGATGTCAAAATAAAAATCCCAGAGAAAGGTTGACCAGTGGATTTGAATGACGTCAGGCACCGGAAGCGCGCACGCGGAGGATTTGGGGGATTTTGAAAAATTCAGTTAGTTGAGTTGAGTCCTGCCTCGGAAGAAGACGGTTGACTTTCGCTAGCTCGCCGAAGCCAGGCCAGAGGCCTTGGGAAGGTGTCGTATGAGATGACATGGGGTTGGGGTGGGGGTCAGTTGGAAAAGCCAGAATAGAAAAAATGTGTACCTCTCTCATTATATCGAATAATTTTTAAACTCAAAGGTAATAAAAAGTTTCGTACCTGAACTAAGAAGTCGTATTTTCGTGTTTCGAGATTCCTATGTTCTATATATATAAATTATGTCCATTTCGCATATCGGTATCTGGCTATGATATAGTGTTAAGAGTAACGCAGATTGGGTTCTTTAAGCTTGTATAATAACCGGTCAAGAAGGCGGAAGACTGAATTAAAAGGCGTTAAACACCACATAAAAACTGACCTTGTGTCATAACTTGCTTGTGAGGATAAGTAAGTAAATACATATATATGAAGCAAGTTGTGCCATTATATTGTAATGAAGATATCTTACAACCTAGAGAGGTTTAAGGTAGTATCTACATCCCCTCTGTGATGGTGTTGCGGTTTCAATTGTAAATAAGCTACCATGGGGTGGAGTTGTTTGCCCCACACTTCAGGTTTCAGAGGTTTTCTTTCTCCTTGCCTGGTGATCTTAAAATGAAAGAGTTCAGTTTGCTCGGCTATTATAGCAAGAGTCGGGAAAAAAAATGAATGCCTGCCTTTTCAAAATGTATTGTCACAAAAATAAAACGTAAACAGCCTCAACCAGGCTTTGAATATTATTGTTCGAGAATGTCTATTCCCAAAGACGGTCACTGATAAGTCACATTCCTCCGGCTCGTATAACCATTCGAATAAATTGATAGAGTTATAGTAATTGAATCATAAATCATTCCATTTAGATTACATTGAAAACAAATGGAAGCATTTTGTTTGTCCGTCCTTCATAGAATTCCACATAATATAGTGTAGAGCTGCTAAATATGCTGAGAGTTTTTGAAGTTAAATAATTCTCAATTCAATTAGATTTTGATTGTAAAATCATTTGCAAAAAGGTTATATTAAAGGATTCGTCGATGTAAATAAATCAAAAGATGTGATTGTCTGTCATTTATTTACAGACAACTATTTTGATGTACTGTAACCAAATTTGTAATGCCTTTTTACTGTAAAACAATTCTGTCCAATTTTATAATAAAAATCAATGGCAATAAATATTATAACAAAATAACTTGAACAACAATAATAATTATTAAAAGTTTGTTTGTAAATCCACAGTAGGCAGTCAGATTGATGTAGAGCTCATAAATTTAGGATGCATTTTTATAGTAAAAGCAATGTCAGTGCATTTTTATAGTGCAATTATTTCCAATGAAATTCTATAGTAAAATTCTATTTTCGAACGAAAATCATTGAGAAAAGTATGAATCCCTTATCCATCTAGCTAGGGAGTTAAATAATAGCAAAATTCTATGTTCACAAGGATGACTTTGGCATTAAATAACCCCCACAGTTTGATGTGTCATTAAAGAAAGAAAATACATCAATCTAAACCAAAACAAAATTCTTTCTAATGCAATTTATTGGTAAATAAATTGTGTTAGCGTGGTGTTATGGTTGAATTACTGGACAGTCAACACAACGTAGCGAGTTCGATCTCTGGTGGTGTTATGTCCACTTTTGGACAAATACTCTTGGGAAATTCATCAAACCCCTTGTCTCCCCAGGAATGGGTTAATAATATCACTGTTGCTTTCTATAAAGATAGCTTCGGGATTAAATAACCCACAAAAGTTGATAAATCATTATACATAGAAACCGAACCGTATTTTACCATAAGATCATTTCCAATCTATTTATATAATCTGATAATTTTCAATGCTTGTCCAGTCTGCTGGGCCTTGAGAATACATCGACTGCATCTCTGTAGTGGAGTAAGACCCCCCTCCAACGAGTGTCCTAGATATGACTCTAAACAATCTGATGGTGAGGTTTCAGTAATGTTAGATCGTTGGGGAATGCAGAGAACCCATTCTTTGCCATTGCTCCCAGGTCCACTCGGGCCTGGAGTGGTTGCACCTGATAGGGTCCTATCTATGGGTTAAATAGAGCTAAACTGCGTACTTATGCTAAACTTAACTGTTTGAAATAGAACTGTTTTTGACATTAAAACTATACTTAGGTTAAACCGATTTAAAAAAAATAGAACTGTTTTGACATTTAACTGTGTGTAAACAAAACCCATACTTTTATGAAACTGAATTGGTTGAATTAGAACAGTTTGACTAAACTGAATAGCTTGAAATTTGTTTTTGACAAACTGAATTGTTTGAAATAGAACTGATTATTGGTATAATAATGGACTTGGCATTAAATAACCTACAAAGGTTGTTACGCCATGAAACCTAAAAAAAAAACAACCAATCATTTCCAATGCATTTTTGTTGTAAAACTATTTAAAATGGATCTTTGCTTTACATCTACATCAGTAATGAAGAAGCATTTAGTTTTCTGGCCAAACATTTCGACTAAATTTCGTACAGATATTAATCGCAATCGGGGGAAAAATTTACTAAAAAAAAAAGTTGTGTCCCTCTTGATAAACCGAAAGTTCTCTTAGAAAAGCTGCATCTAATTCTACCCAAGAATTATTGGGAAATTATCATATTTACCCAACCCCTCCGCTCGGGCAGGATATGACACAAAGTCAATTTTTAAGCGGAGTCTAACAGGTTTGAATTCAGTTTTCCTTCTCGTAGACTAGTTGCCTTACCAAGGCTGAAGAACCTAGTCTGCCCTACTATTTACCCATAACTGGAGGGAGAATAATTGGATTCATACCTTTCCCAAGCGTATTATTGTTATGTGAAATGCAATCAGTCTCGTCCAGGATTTGAACTCGTGTCGCCGTGTCCATTTCCTACGACGATAACCATTACACCACGGGCACCTCCTTATCGGGAAATTATAGTGCTTTTAGGCTTACTAATCGTACATAATGTATATTTCTAAACTTCAAAAGGAAACAATCTTTTGTCGTATAAAAATAACTATTCGCTGTTAATTAAACATTACTAACTAGTTTTTGTCGTAGTTCTTAAAGCTAGTGCTCCAAAATGGCTATATAGTGTTATTGTTTACTTAGATCCAATAATTAGGATAAAAACAAACATGTTTAAATCAGGCAGCGCTCAAGTTAAATTATCTCTAAAATTCAATGAATTTTTTCACAGAACAACACTAACTCAAAAAGATAATATAGAATAATGCTAGCAAATCTCTTGTCAATTATTTGGATTTCGTTTTTTTATAGTAAAAACTAACTTTAGTATCGGCTCCGTGTAAATTTCATTGACACCAACACTTATGTCATAACTCGGTTTGGTCGTTGGGGTATTACTTCGTAGCGTGTATTGAGTGAAATAATATACAGAAGCCATCTCTCATCAGAGCTACATTTCAGTTTTCCTTCTCCTAGACTGGTTGCCATACCAAGGTTAAAGAGACCAATTTGCCCTGATATTTACTAATAACTGGGGGAAGAATTGTTGGATTCATATTTTTCCCACTGGAATCAATTCTAAATGTAAATAGCCTCGTTTAGGATTTGAACTAGAGTAGCAGATTTCATTTTACACCGATATCCGGTACGTCACGAGCACATTTGATAGCAAAGATAGCAAAAAAAAAAGCGTTCAGTCTAAGTTTTTATCTCGTCGTCGAGCAGAGTCACTTGAAATAGTTTCATAGAAATTTTTGAAATAAAGCAGTTTACAACACACATCACCATTAAAATCTCTTGCAATCTATTTCGAGAGTACAAGAATATACTACAAATACCAAGAGAATATATTTTACATTAACATAGGGTTCTTTACTAAAAGATTATCCAATGGATATTTCTCTATGCTTTTAGTCGTAACTGTATCATTAATTGTGAGTACAATAATAGATTAATAAAATGATTCGTATAAAAAAAAAACCCAATCATTTGTTTAAAAAAAACCCACCAGATATCTATATTTCAATATAACCACATTCATTGACAAATCGCTTAAGTAACCTATAGATTCCGTGTTTAATTAAAACTTGCTGTTCACAAAGAATCGAAACTGGCTTTATATTTTTTTCCAATTGGTTCTGGGGTATTAATTCGTAGCGTGTATTGACTGGAATAATATACGGAACCTATCTCTCATCAGAGCTATATTTCAGTTTTCCTTCTCCTAGACTGGTTGCCATACCAAAGTTAAAGAGACCAGATATCTATATTTCAATATAACCACATCCATTGACAAATCGCTTAAGTAACCTATAGATTCCGTTTTTAATTAAAACTTGCAATTCACAAAGTATCGAAACTGGCTTTATATTTTTTCAAATTGGCTCTGAGTTGTGTAAACATCAACAACTCATAACGTCATCTATTGATAAATACAACCCCAACTACATTTTGGCATAAAAATGTTTTTTTCTTAACCAAAGATGGCAGGATTTAGACATTTCTAATCAAACCTGATGCACTCCAAAATATTATTAGATAGTATTTATTAGCAAAGTTTAAGGTATTGAAATCGCAAACTAAAAATAGGAATATGAAGCAGTCTAAAAATATGTTCACCCCTTTTAGAAATCAGGGTAATTTAATTTCTGATACAGATGTGTTGCAATTTCATTTTTGATTTCAGAGATTTAATAGTTTCGTGTTCGGTAATAATATCTAATAATATCTGTTTTGCTTACTTATAATTCGTATTGATTTTTCTTGACCTCTTCTCACTTTCACTGTCTTAAAGTATTACACATGAATAAATATAACTCTAAGCTTTTGTTATAAAAGGTTAATTTTCTTCTAGGCAAAAGTTTCCAGAATTTTCAACCCAATCGACTGGGGCTGTAGAATACGCCAACTGCATCTCTGCAGAGGAATAAGACCCACCCTCCAACGAGTGTCCTGGATATGACTGTAAACCATCTGATGGGTGGGTTCAAGTTCTGGAGCTCTGGAGAAAGTGGAGTACCTGTTCATTGTCATTAGTCCAAGTTCGATTCTGAACTGAATCGATACTGCTTGTTAAGGTCCCATGTCTGGGGCAAATAGAACTTTTTAATCGTGTGCAAACAAATAACTGTTAAATAAACAGTATTACTTAAAAACATTTAACTGAGTAAAATAAAACTATTGTTATTAGATACAATACTTGAAGCAATTTAACTATTTGCAAACAGATGATTAATACAAAATAAAATCATTCGTGTTAGAATGCTTGAAACCGTTGAACTGTGCGCGAAGATTGAAACGCTTTAAATTCATGTAAGTAAAAGTATTTGGATGAACTGGATTGAAACTACTTCATTGAGTGCAAAAAAAAGTGTCCAATATTAAATGCAATTATAAGTGTTAGAAAATTTTCTACCATTTGACTGTGTGCAAACAAATGAGCTCTGCTTCGTTTAAAAATGTCATCTACGACTTATTTGGGTACAAATCATGTATACTTATATATATATATATATATATATGTACAGGATTAAATAACCTACAACGTTGATTTGACATAAAATCCAACCAAAACAGGGTTTGATTTTTCATAATGAAACATGACAAATTCAGATATTTTTAGTCATTATTTATTACCAAACATAACTGTATTGAGAATCTCTAATCAAAAATAAGTATATTATGCAATTCAAAATTAAATATACCATATATATATATATGCAATCATATTTTTATTTACATTTTAAACATTTTAGATTTATTCATAAATAATGATTAATAATATCCCTTTTGGTTACATAATATTCCACTGAAATAATAAAATATTTGCATATATTCGGGAAAAAAACTTTTATTAAAAAATAATTGGGCAGTTATTTATGAGCGATACTGAGAACAGGTTGCCCTGATTTGCATGAAATTATTTACTAAACTTTTCTTTGTGGAGGGACGGAACCGGATGTATTGGACATCCAGTGATACTCGTAATCACCATCAATGTTTTGATAACCATTACATTACACAAGGCGCTCTTCCAGGTGCACATATATATTTATTCAAAATTTACATTAGAAAATAAAAGGTTTGTTACAATGCTTTTTGATAATAATTTGTATACATACGTCTGGAAGCTTATTTTCTTTCTTACTGAGGCTACGCTGACCCTTCTAACATCTTTTAGTTTTATTTCATAGACAACATTTCTTTCGTTTGCAAATCAAAGCAACATTCCAGACCAGGAAGCCACATGCTAAATATCACCACACATGCACGCAAACCTTCGCCATGACTGCGTTCTTCTGTTTTGTGAAAGCCACAAATTGGCAGACTGTGAAAAATAACTTCGTTCTCTTTAAATACGTTTTTGCTTCGGCTTCGAATTCATATCTCTTCTCAAAATTATTGACCTCGGTCCATGCTTCATGCTTTAGTCTAATGGCGTCATTTTAGTTTTTCGGATCTCAATGTTTCAACCAAGGTTTTGTCACACCCGTTTCTTTTTTCATGCTGTCTGGAATAATGAATTTAGATATTTTCATTATTCTGTGAATTATTGAACGAGTGTGCACATTCATACTTTATCTGAACATGAGGTTCGACCGAGACATTCTCTCACCCACTGTAGTGTTGGCTGGAATTCTGAGTTTAAATATTAAGTATTATGCAGCAAATTATTCAGTGAACATTATTATACGAAAATATTCGGAAAGATTTATCACCAGACTTTTTAGCATTGAAATCTTATGATTAGAAAGAAAATCAAGATTGAATTGAAAATATACATATGTAGAATTTTTATAGGGCTCTACTTATTTTTCTACTTCTATGTATGCAACACACGCAAACTTTTTTCTTCTGCCCAGGATAAAAAAAAGTTTCATGCACTTGAAATAAACACACATTTCTTGTCTGATGACTGTGTTGGTTTAATTTTTGGACACATGTAACTTTTAGTTTGGTTTGGTTTCTTTGTTTAATGGCATATCAACTCTTTGTAGGTTATTTATTGCCAAAGCCATTCTCTGAGTAGAAGAATAGTAGTGGTACTATTTAACCCATAGCTGCGAGGATAAGGGGGTTCATACCTTTCCCTAGGGTATTTGTCCGAAAGTGAACGTAATAGCGCGACTGGAGTTCGAACTCACTTACATACGATTCCGCCGTCTATCGCTTTAACCATTACACCACAAGGACGCCCCCATGTAACTTTTAGTTTCAGTTTAAAAAAAAAAGATAAGGCAAGCTGTCGACTTGGGTTAGAATACGCTGGCTGCAGAGGGTATCTGGGAAAAACTAAACTGCATCTGAGGCTTCTGTTCTGGATCTCTGAGCAATGTGAAGTACCCTTTCAGTGCCATTACTCCCAGGTCCACTCTAGCCCTCAGTGGTAGTAACTATTAGGTTACCATCTAGGGTTCAAATAGATCTATTTAATTTGTATTCGATAGGATCTTGTGCAAAATAAATTAAGAAAATATGAAAACATGAAATACAATAGATGCGATTCCCTGACCTTATGGTAAAAAATAACCATTGAAATGTTGACATGCCATTAAAATCAATAATCAACCAAACAAAAGCTGCGTGCAGTAACCTTTGAGATTTTATACTGCTCTACTTTGCTGACATTTGAGCACTTTTATTCTTTAATGACAAGATCTTTTTGCATTTTGCTTTTCTTTTATAATTGCTATTTACACACATACATACATACACACACACATATATATATATATATATATATATATACACACGTGTGTGTGAGTTGGCGGATAGGTGAGCATGTGTAAATAATGGTTACAAAATGAAGCAGTGCTCTACGGAATATATATATATATATATATATATATAATGTGTTGGTACAGTTATAATCAGAAAAAGCTCCCAGTAATTCTAACAAATTATTAGTTATGCTGACATGTAAGAAATAAACAGCGTTCGTTTTCCATTTTGTTGGCAACTTCTCTGATAGTTTTTCTAACCTTTATTCTTATTTGTACTAAATGCACTGTTTGACTTTGTCCAAAAATTGGAATAGAACACAAATGTCCACTGCATTAATATCACCGTCGTCGTTTCTTTTATTCTCAGTTTCAATTACTTACATAAAGTCACCATTCGTCTTTGAAGTGTCAGTACTGAATAGCTTTGTATATTCATTCTATTTTCTTTTGTGTTATTCGTGAAAGAAGAAAATTGTTTTTAAATGCATATTGAGACAAAGAGAAACGAGACAATCAAAGCAAAATAGGCACAGAAAAGGCGTCACCTTAAAAAACAAAGATAAATTTAACGTCAATCCATTTTAAGATTTCTGAGTTCTTTTCAGTATTAAAACACAATCGAATTTCTAGATGCATTTTAGTATATTAAGGGAAATCATTCACAGACGTTTGAAGTAACTACTGAACGACCAATGAACTCACAAGTTTGTTGTTGTAACAGCGATTCATCAGATACGATATAGGAGTATCAAGTTCAGGAGGCGAGAGTAGAAATGAAGTGGACTGAGTACAAATAAGGGAGGTAGTGAGTATAGATGCAGAAGGTAGAAATACGGAAAGTGCATATCTATATATTTACCAACCCCTCTGCATGGGCAGGATGTGACACAATGTCAGAGTTAAGAATCTTTTAATTCAGTTTTCCTTCTCCAAGACCGGTTGCCATACCAAGGTTAAAAAAGCCTAGTCTGACCTGCTATTTACTCATAGCAGGATAGAGAATAGTTGAATGAATTCCTACCTTTCCTAAAGGTTTTTAGGTTACGTCAAATGTAAACAAATAAGACCAGGATTTGAACTCATTTCGCCGTGTCTATTCCCCATAACCATTACATGACGACACATCCAGAAGAGTAAAAATGGACTCATTTCGTTTATTTCCTTAAAATTTATCAACTCCTTATGGGTTATTTAACGCCGATATTTGATTCGTATGTAAATGCTGGATTGTAATCATTGAATATTTTTAATGTCCAATTGCATTTGTCTATAATCGTTTATTTACACTCAGTTATATAATTACTCACACGACAGTGGGCCCTTGTGGGCTTCCGTTTCCGCTTTAAGACACTCAACATGCCATCCTCAAAATCCGCTCCGGCTTTGTGGTAGTGAGCGTTCCGTCACACTCAGCTGGTCCCAGCCATTCCAAGTATTTTTCCAACTAAATCTATTTCACCCATAGATGGAACCCTGACAAATACTACCACTCCAGATCAAAGTGGATCTGGATGTAATCCAATGAATGAGTGACAAGCACTGGAGTCTCAGACCTGAATTCAGTTCATATCATAACTAGGGCACATATGCACATACTCACCCATGTAATCATCAAGGTCAGCCGATGACATGGATTCTTTAACTTTGTCTGGCAATCCCTGTCTATCAGTTATCGCTCATGGCAGGTCCTCAAGACGGTATTTAGTGCCGGCTCAAAGCTGAGGAATATAAGTTTTTTTTATGGTCGGGCAGCACTAATGTGTCCATGTGTAGAAATCCATAGGAGAAGGTCGCTTATATACTGTTTCTTATTTTTACAGTAGTGTCCTTTCTCATCTTGGATGGTTTGCGAGGTGAAAGGCAAGTGGCCGTACAACTGCTGTTTTGTAGGGTAATGCTTAAAAGATTCCTAATGAGAAATCCTGGACACAGCATCCTATAGAATACACACGCAAAACTAATATATATATATATATATATATCCGAAATCAAAAATGCCATGATTATATTTTTTTCGGAGAATATAACAAATTCAAGACAGGAGTTATTTAGTAGTTCTTTTTTTTTTTTTTTTTTTTTTACGTTACAAGATTTCAGTTGTTGTATCGTTCGTTCTTTCGTTGTAGTCAGTAACCTTTTTTTATATTCATTTATTGGAGGATTTTAAAACGATTCCTTTATTTAATCTACGAAATTATATTTATACTCATTCCGCTGTCCCTACTCGGGGAATTTCTGATATCAATTAAGTTTTCCTTGAGATTCCTTTTATTCACTTTAGAGAAGAAGCTTGTCTTCATTTCGCTGTCCAGGCTTAGAAGATATCTGATCTCGCTGAATTATTTGTATTTCACTCGTTAATGGGAGTCCATTGTTCAATCCGACTAATCAAAGTACAGAAAACCTAGGCGACTTTAGTTGAGAAGATCCGCTCTCGGTTGATGGCTAGACAGAATCAGTTGGCACCTGGTACTAATATATAGATTAATAGAAACAAGAAACGACAGTAACAGTTATCGTCGTAGGAAGCAAACTCGATGAATCTAGTTAAAGTAGGACGAAGCTATGAGCGTTGCATTCTACGTTAATACTCTCAGGAAAGCAATGACTCCTTTTTTCTCTCCTAACTCTGATATATATATATAAAACCTTGTTTACATAACAATGTATTCAATTCCACTTTCCCTGATATATATATATATATATATATATATATATATATATATATATAAGAAAATAATGGATAGTAATCCGACAATTTGTGAAGAAAAATTGACAAGTAATCAAAATAGAAAGGGGGGATTTATAGAGAAACAAAGTCGATATCATAGCGTTTCGGTTCTGCTGAACCATCATCAGGATCATGAGGGGTTATATTAGTGAGGTTAAGTATAGATGGATGTATAAAAAGGGTAAAAATATATAAAAAAATTGGAAAAGTTGTATAAAAGTTGGCTGTTTATGACAAGAAAAATTGACCGTTTGATCAATGAATCTACGTTCCGTTAGTTCATCGAGAGATCTCGAATTATTCCTCGTTTTCGACGAAATTCAAATCCTATAAATCTGTATTTTTTTAAATATTAATGTATATGCCTAGGAAAATCCTAAAGTATGAATTTAACTTTCAAGGCACAGACTTACGTAACCCAAGAAAATGTTGAGATGAATGAAAAACGCTGGACATTTAGGTAGGTGTGATTTTTCTTCTGTAAAGTTGGTTATAGAAGTCTTCTTGTTTTTGAGTAGGTCTATGCATCTGCGAAACATCTTGATGTTGTTGATGTGAGATATTGGAGTGAGAGAAGGGGTCTGGAGCTTGTTATAGTGGGTATAATTTGAAATATTTGCAATAACTGAGTTTTATGCACATTGATATCCATCTAATGATCAAGCTGTACAATATGCATGAAACTGTGTTAGTGTCTAATATTTAGATCGATTCTGATTAATAAGGGGGTTGAGTATTTTTGTAAAAAAAAATTCTTATACATTGAGGAATTACTTTCCCAAACCTTTTATTTATATCATTATTATACACAAGCCTCCACAACTATCCAGAACACCTCTATACACTCAAGCCAATAATCTGGATTCCCCTAAAGGTTTTACCAAGCTTTAGTTACCTTCGTCTCTACTCCAGACCTTTAGGGATTGTTCCGCGGGCACCAAAAACAATTCCATGTTCTGTTTTTTTTTTTTCAGTTTTCTAACACGAGTTTCTATATATTTATTTGGTGGCTTTCTTATATTTTCATTCAATAGCCTGCTGGAACTGAAGAGGTCTTTGTTGGTTAATCAATTTTAGATCTGATCTTCTAGTCGGGATTTGGTTGCCTTTTTGAATCTCAAAGACCTCAGAGAATTTTATGGCTATCATTTTCTTGGACAGATTCTGGTTTATGAATATTCAATTCATCAGCATGCTCCAATTTTAATCTCTCGTTCAATGCCCAGAGGATCAACTTTTCCACCCAGTCTTGCCTTGTTTTATAATCCTTAAATGCCAATTTGCTGCATTTGCTCATTACTTGATTGTCACCACAAAACCTATATTTACTATTCTTTTGTGCGTCATCTATCTTTGCTTTCACATTATCAGTTCTTATGGCATTATTTTGTTCTGTAATTAAGAGATTAAGTTTATCTCTTCACGTTTCAAATTCTTAGGCACGTTCAGATCCAGGTATTATTATTTTCATCATTAATATGATTTCACTCAATGAGTTTTTATTACCAGCGTTTGCAGGTGGTCTTTCGCTCGAGTTTGAATTATGTCATCTCTACAGGTCTCAAGAAATTTCCAAATATTTTAGCCGAACTAAACAACGCTATTGTCTGGGTGGTCTAGATTTTCCATTTTTATTTTCTTAGCCTTTTGGAACTGTTTCTAACGCGCCAAACATTACCCGTATCACCTCACCTTCATATTCCACTTTTTATTTTAGCTTTGTCAAGACCAGTGTATTTGTCGATCTTTTCGCCTTCTCCATCATCTTGTTACTATTTTTATTATCAACTTCTTTTCGAGTTTTTTTATACGAGCGTTAGCTGATGATTTCTTACTGGAGTTGGAGTGACAGCAAGTTTCCGGGACTCTTCTCAGTATTCTGGCTGATCTTAATAATGCAGTAGTTTGGATGGTCTCCACTCTTATTTCCAAGTCCTCTAGTCTTCGTACCAATTCTTTGTTGTCTGCACCAAGAGTACCAAAATACAATTGGTAACACAGTCACTTTCTTATTTCACAGTTTTCCAATAGCCTAGCAAGGTCCTTATTATTCACTTTGCTTTCTTGAAATTTTACTCTGTGGTCAGGTGGGACAGCAAAGTTCTCTTTTTATTTATTTACTATTACTAGGTCAGGGCGTCTGGCCGAGATTAGGAGATCTGTTTGCATCTTAAAACCCCAGAGCACTTTGTGCGTCTCATTTTCCAGGATGGATTCTGGGTTGTGCATATACCATTTGTTCGTATGGTCAATTTTCAATTTCTTGCACAATTTCCTGTGGATCACTTAGCTCACTCAGTTGTGTCAAGTTTATACTCTTTCTTAGCAAGTTTGCAGTATTTTCTTATATGATTGGTCGTTTCTTCTCTATCACCACATAAATCTGCATTTGCTATTCTATTGTGTCTTATGTATTCTTGCTTGGATACGATTGTTTTTATGGCTTTATTTTGTGCCGCTATTCGACGAGATTCAGTTTCTTTCATAAGGTTTCCCTTTTTTAGTCACGTTCACGTTTTCTCGTTCAAAATGTCCCATACAGTTGTTTTGCTTCCCATTTTCGTCTTCTAGTTATTTTTGTTCATTTGATCCAAGTGTTTTCAGTATTGTTTCTGGTGACTGTAATCATTCTTCCTTCGCACTTTTCTACGTAGTGTTCGAGTCGTTGTATCAATGCATCAATGCTATCCTCAATGCGGGGGAGTCATCTTCCTTCTCCTTTTCTTGACACATATAGTCTGTCATCGTCATTTCTGGAATGTAAGGCCTTATGCATTGTCATTAATTTTCTTGTTCTCAGGTCCTTTTCTTAAAATTTTTCTCTGGTCCACTTCTAGAATGTTCCCGAGTATCTTAGGAGGGCGGGGACCGGGCAGATAGTAATCCCTTTTATAAAGTTCAAGCTACATGGTTTGATTTCGAGTATCTTTTTTGTTCTCCGGAGATATTCTTTTTTAATTTTTTTCGTTCTTCTCCACTTATTTGATAATGCCAGCTTCCAATATTCCTAAATATTTGTATGTTTCCTTTTCTCTGAGCGTTCTTATTTTTTCTTGATTTGTAGTTCCATTTCTTCGTCATGTGTTATTTCCTGCTTTTCATTATTATTTTTACTCGTTGATTATCAGCGTCAGCTGGTGGTCTTACTGGAGTTTGAGTGACATCAATCTTCACAGTTTTCCCGGAATTTTCTCAATATTTTCGCTGATCTTAACAACACTGTGGTATGGAGGGTCAAGGTTTTCCAATTCTCTTTTCCTAGCCTTTTGGAACTATTTCTAGCGTGCCATCTATAACTGGTATCCTCTCGCCTTCATATTCCACATTTTTTTTAGTTTTGTCAAGATCCGTATATTTGTCAATCTTTTCGCCTTCTTGTTTTCAGCTTTCTTTTGGTTTCTTAGAATTCTTCACGGGGTTTTACCCAAAACCTACTCTGAAGGAAGAATACGGTTATATGCACTCTCTCTCTCATATATATATATATATATATATATATATATATATATATATATAGCTACTTCTGGGTATTATTTTCCAATCTTATTTTACAGTCGTCTTCTAAGGAGATGAGCAGTTCCGCATAGAGCAATTTTCTTTATTGAATGAAGGCTTGGAAAGCATGTTATTTGTTCATGTGTTTATTCTTTTGTTGATTATAGTAAGTAAAGTTAGCGACCATAGTCGAGGGTGACCCGAAGGCTCCCTTTTCGATAGCTACTACACCAAGGTGTAGGGGAGGGCGCTACTCCATTCCCTGGATTGCTCCACTTTACCCTTGAACCGTACCTTATAATGCTGAGTGTTAAGCAAGGTGGTATCAAGTTCCATTTTTTAAAGTCTTTGGACATTGTTGATTATACCCAGATATTATTGGCACAGTGGTAGTTATAATGTTCTACCTTTTTAAAATTTGTATTTCCAGCTCTTCGTATTTACTTATCATAGTGAATTCTTTGACTGTTATGTGATTATCTGTTGGTACTGATATACAACATAGAAGGCATAGACAGTTCTCATTTACTGGATATGATCTCTTGCTCTTTATTTTTCATCAGTTTGGATAGCAAATTCCTGAAGGATAGTCGCCCTTTTGACCACTCCTTTTGGTTCTGTTTTGGGTTTACATTTCCATAGAATGTATATATTTGTCAATGAATATAATGTCCTGTTTTATGAAGTTTTTGTTTATTTTCTCTCGGTGGTAGCACAGGTCAACCAATTATTATTATTATTATTGGAGCATGTCAAGGTTAATTAGAAGGATCGGAAATTCAACTGTTCCTGCTTCTTAATGAGAGCTATGAAAGATATGTTTTAAACATTTTCCTCTCACACTTGAATCTCTGCTACACGCCATAGCATGAAATTGGTGAAATATTTTGTAAAGAATTCTGGCTATTCAACCGAGTGAAGGGAAAAAAGCGTTCATGCCACTTTAAAAAAGTCAAGTACAAAGTCTCTAAGCAGCTAAACCCAAAACATGATTTCTATTCTCAATATATTTTTCCGTGCAGATGACTAATATAATATTCTTCTGCATGATCATTATATATATATATATATATATATATATATATATATATATATATATATATGCGTGTGTGTGTTGGCAGTTACATAATTGGCAACACATTCGTACTCAGGGTGCTTGTTTGAAATTTCCGCTGTAAGATGGCAGATTTCATACGCGTCTTCTCTTCTAAAATGCTACTTTTCTGTGCCTGTCTCTCTCCGCGAATCTAATTTCACCACCGGAAACACCAGTACAAGATACACTCAATCTGTCCTTTCACTCAGACACACCCTTCTACTTAGTCCCCAATACATTCCCTCGTTCTGAGCGTAACCCGTAGGTTAGGGTGGCCCTGTATCGCATGCATCTTGTATTTTACTATGATGAGTGTTGGCTTCTATAAAATGAAAGAGCGTCTGCGAAAGAAGGCACGTGTCCTCTCCCTTCTAAGGTGAGGCTACTGCTCGTGAGGGTGAGGGATTCAGATAAGGCAGTTAAATAGGTTTCTCGGGTATGAAGGGGAAAAAGGAGTATATAATATTTTGAATGAAGGGAGCAAATAGACAAGTTAGCACACAGTAGCACTATTACTACTGCTTCTACACATTCCAGCCCTTTTTACCCTTAAATATTAGACTGTATCAAAAGTGTTTTCGTTTTTAAACAGCTGTGTTTTTTAAGCTTATGCAATGCTCTATTTATGGTGCCTTTTGATGATCCTAGCTCTTGTAAAAGTTATCGCTGTGAAGTTTCATATGGAAGGGAGACGGTATCGTTTTGTTCTTTAATGTAGGGAGCAAAAATACAGAAACAATCCAAGTTGCTTTTTTCTCAAAACATTGTATATTATATATATATAACAAATACTATTTAACTGAATCTACTGATTTATTCGTTTCTATACATATAACTTATACTAAATATATATTATATTGCCAATACTTTCTATATAAGATATAAGCAATACTCTCGATATATACATATAAAGCATAACCAATATTTATATAATGAATAATATATATATTACACAAGCAATACTCTATATTTTATATGACCAAGGTTATGTATATATAGATATATATATAAAGAGAGAGAACTGGTTATACAATATTTGTTTCTTTGTTATTCAATGGCATATGTACCTTCTAGGGTTATTTACTGCAGAATCCATCCTTTTAGAAGGACAGTAATGGTACTATTTAACCCATAAATGGGAGAATAAGGAGTTCATTCTTTTCTCAAAGTTATTTGTCCAAAAGTGAACTCAATAACGCGATTGGAGTTCGAGCACACGTACTATTATTCCGCAGTTCAGCACTTTAATCATCACACCCACATACAATGTGATATACAAAATGTCTTATTAGAAAGTAACATAGAAGAAGACATCATGTGAAAACTATCCATACTAAATTTTACTTATATTCACCTGGCCCAAGTAATAAATCTGATTATCTCATACTTATGCAAAACTACTTTGTGAAATATATTTCAATGGTGTAAACTTTAAAAAGAATAGAAAAACAAAACTTTGGTCTTTACATGATAATCAGGTTATTTCGAAAATATTTTCTAAAAAAATAAATTTAAATCCAAAAGATCCTGAGGGCAAACGCTCAAATTAGTAAAGCTAAAAAAAATCCAATTAATTTAAATTATAAAGTAGATTTTCCACTCCAATGAAATATATTTCTTTCTCGGGAGTTGCGGCTCCTGAACGGTTGCATGTTAAAAAGTAGCGAACTGTTTGTTGCAATATCGGTTATAATAGATTATTGTAACAAATTTTTATGCTTCTAATGATAATTTATCTGCATTTTTATTCGCCAGTTTATTGATTATGGAATCAACCCTCGTAGTTTCTTGGAAGTATAAAGAACATTTTAAGAATAAAATTAATTTTGTCTGGAATTCTATAACAAATAACTAAAATGTCGTCGATCTTGAATTTTTAACTAGCCTTTAATGATATTTTTTTTCATTCCTACTACTCAGTCATTACATTCATTTATTCATTTTGTCTGTCAGCCTTATGAAACTATGCAATTGAATCTCGGTACAGATCTGGGCAAAGTTTGATTGAGGCCCACCAGTTGTACATGCTGCAGAACGCCCATCTTTAAAATCTTAATGCTGTCCAATGGAAGGGCAAAGTGTATTCATTTGAATCCTTACGGGGACAATATGTGACGCAAAGTCGGTTGAATATAGGGTGCCGCTTAGAAACAAATCTACTGTGGAGTGATGCAATGATTGCTTGGTTTCTGTTGGCTTTCTCCTTGAGAGGTACCTCGGGCAGAGACAATAAAATCAGCTCTTACTCCTTTCGGTGAGGTGGGCTAATGTTACCTGGTGGAACATACACTGGAATTAAACTGTTATTGATTCTCGCTCTCTTCACACTAGATGATCTGGGATTAGTTTCACCGCAGAAATTGTCAGAACGAAGTGGAACAAAAACTAGGATTGCTTAAGAGACTCTAACTCCTGTCCGCTCCGCCAGGCAAGTTACTTTGTTAGGTTAGTTAGAGGGATTTAAATTCAGAGTTTTATTTCTATTTGACAGGTAACCCTCAGGAAGCTTACAGAGCTAAGCTTAACTAATCTGTATCTATTTACAAAACCTCTTCTATACGTGGAGAATGCGACACAAGGTCTCGTTCAGGATATGAACCCGGGTCAACTATTCCATTTCCTTCGTCAATAATCATACACCACGAGCATCTACTCCAGCAGAATTTGAAACTCGCAGAACTCAATCAGTAGTTATTTATTTATTTATTGCGGACTTTTCCCCCTCATCTTGGTAGTTTTTTTTTTGTGTGTTGTTTCTTCTTTCACTACGTTTCGGCCTAATTCCCACTGGCCTTCTTCAGGCGCAGCGGATAGAGGCGGTGAGTCTCTTCGGTTCCAGGTGAGCATTGTCAGAAGATAGCGGTTTCAAATCCTACCCAAGCCGGCCAGAGGTTTACTTGGTCAAAAACGTGGTGCCATAGCAGCAACTATGGAAGGCAGTAATTACTGGGGATACGGTTACAAGATTCAGCATTCCTATCCGAGGTCGCGGTAAATCACTTGAAGAAGGCCAGAGGGAATTTGGCCGAAACGTAGTGAAAGAAGAAACAACACAAAAAAACTACCAAGATGAGGTGGAAAAGTCCGCAATAAATAAATAAATAAATAAAAAATGCCTCATCTCAAAAATGATTCCAATTAAAGACAATATTCAATCAGTAGTTGTTAGTAAGCAATGGCATAACGATTATCGTCGGTTACGCAAGTTCAGACCCTGGACGAGGCTGTTTGCATTTCATGTAGCATTAATCACCATCATGTCATGCCGCTAGCACGGATATCCATGACACTCTCTCGACACTTCTCCCTATCATTCATTGCTTCTGGCAGGTCTTCAGGGCTACATCCCATGTCCTCACATGGCTGCTGTATGTATGTTCGAGCTGGTCGTCCTGCTTTTGCCCAGCCATATGTGGGGGTCCATAGGAGTACATCACTTATGAGCTCGTCCCTGCTTCTCCAGCAATGTCCTGCATGTCTGATTCGTCTAGCTTGGATAGTTTTCGTGATGGGAGGTGGGTGGCCGTATAGTTGGTGCCTTTTGGGGTGTTGCCGCCAGGATTTGTTCAATATTGCTCGCAACATTCTTGTGTAATTGCCGTCTAGCTTCTTCTCCAGCCGTTTAGTTAGCGTCCAAGTTGTGCATCCACACAGCAGTATCGACATGACCGCTGACTGGAAGAAACTGCGTTTCATTTTATCGGTCAGGTTTGATTTCCATATAATCGATAGTTTATCGATAGCTGTCCATGCCTTCGTTAGTCGTGTGTCGATGTCTTTTTCAGTTGATGAGACGCTGCTTCCTGGTTAGTTGAATTTGTCTACCAGTTTCAGAGAGGTTCCGTCTAGTGTGGAAATGTCACCTGTTTGATTATAGCAAACACAAACACACACACACACACACACACACACATATATATATATATATATATATATATATATATATATATATATATATATATATTCCGTTTTGTGTGCATTGACATGGAGGCTAATACTCTTGGGAAAGTTATGAATCCAACTATATTCCCTCCAGCTGTAGTTGAGTAGTTGCACCGATTGAGCTCTTCGTATAGCAACAGGTCGAAAAGAAAGACTCTGAATTCAAACCAGATATAGACCTTGAGATGGATGTACTCCGCCAGGTTCCTCCTGGCTAAAAAACGCTATATGAGTTTCAACCTTATGACTCCAAACTAGGGTATGGGGACAGTAAAGAAATCCACTATATAAATATGAATAGATAACCTATTCTCTCCCAAGGTTATTCAAGTGACCTTTTTTGTCAGATAAGTTTGCTAATCATCTTGGTAAGTTTTATACGACAGTAGTTGTTTAGTTTCTTAATGCATGCTATCTGCTTACTATTTCTTCTTCGTACACATTTTTAATCACCTGCGTCAAATACTGCCAACAAGCCTGCTGCATTGTGGGCAATTCCAAAATATTTTCAAAATTATTCTTCAATCTGTATCAAAGAATCTTTTGAGCATGGAGGTCAACTGAATTTCCTTGCTACCTAATATATATATATATATATATGTGTGTGTGTTTGTGTGTTTCTGTGTGTGTTATTGAAAAAAATGCTCAAATGTTTTAAGCCATGTCGATGACAATTAGAATAACTTGACTGTATTCTCTATACAGTGGTAAGAACCCCCGCAAAAAATATTACGTATCTATTTCGCTTATAGGATTTTTTCAGTCATCTAACAACCCAAATGTTCAATAGCTTTTCTGCAGCTTTTAGCTGAATGGTGTATTTCATCACAAAGAAAGATTCCGCTTTTCATCCGATAAATTCTGCGAGGAAAACTTGAATATGCTGGAAGACTTTTCTGTTGAGTGAAACATCGAAAGAAAGAGTGGATTGTCTGAAGATAAGGTTTGAATATCTTCTAATTCCAGTTTGCTGTATGTCTTTTAGAACAAGAGACACAGTAGTATCGTGCATGTCTTACATGGCGTACAACAAAAGATTTTAGGGTGGCAAAATCTAGCTGGTGGGACGTAGAATATGCCAACTGTATCTCCGAAAGAGGAGAACGACCTCCACCATTCAAAAATAGTGATATCCTGGTATAACTGCATTCAGTGGTAAGGTTCGAGCCCTTGGGGCAGTGGTGTGCTATTACCCTCAAATCTACTCTGAACCTGATTGTTAGTACTTCATACTCTTCTATCTATGAGAAAATCCACGTGTCACTGTGCCAAGCGTGCTGGACAGAGATAGCGTAGAGAGTTCGAACTTGAATCACGTAATCACGTTCACGTTTGAGCTAAAACTATTGGAAATTTATGCACACCTTATCAAGTATAGATATAAGTTAAATAGTACCACTACTGTTCTTCTTCTACAAAGGTTTAAATGACCCTCAAAGGTTGATATGCCATTAAACAAAGAAACTCAACTAAACCCATCTATAGGTCAAATAAATTCGTACAGAAATATTAGTATCGGAAAATCACACTTGAAACAATTGTGTAAAAACAAAGAATTAAGAAATAGGAACGGATACTTGATGCAGTTGTGCATAAATTATTAGTATTGGATAGAAATACTTGAAACAATACAAATCTTTGAAAAGGATATTTAGAGCAATTTAAATAAAAATGCGACAGGACATAGAATATAGAGTTTTAGATGAAAACTTTGCCGTTAAAATACATTGACATGCATCTGATATTAACTAAATCATTTACATTTTTCCAATCTGTACACCTATGACAATTTATAATATCTAATAATATCCCTTTTCATTCCGTAATATTCTATTAGAGGCAATAAAATCCTGATATTTTCGTCTTATGAGAAAGTTAGGTTTATTTTTAATTGGCCGAGCGTTCTCCTTTATGGACGATGTTCTGTCTGTCTCTTTCTCTCTATGTATATTTATGTTTCAATACAAAGGACGCATGTAAGGATTAAGGTTGCATAATAATTACCCCATAGTGTAGTTTTTACCTTCTTACGCATACAAATATAACTACACAAATAACAAAAAAAAAACATAAATACTCACACACACATTTTATTGTCCTTAGGAAAGTATTGATAATCAATAAAGATCATCATCCTAAAGCAGTTAAGAACCCTTCTGCATTTTGTGCAATTCAATAAAGATATTTTCAATATGTATAATTATTTTTTCATAATTTAACAGTAATGTACTCACTTTTTTTAAAAAAAGCGTCCCTTGAGGATGAAAGAGGTGATCAACTGAAAATGATAAATTTGGAATGAGTTAAATAAAAACACTTGCACATTTATTGGGATCCATCTTTAATTTATTATTATAAATATCAATTATATCAATATACAAATATCTTATCTGTCAGTCTTCAGGGAAAACAGTCAGCTGTGCGAGCTATGACCAATATAAGCATATATATAGTCGTGCTGATAAAATAGTATCAAGACTCACTCTCTCCTTGTTCCTTCTTTCCATCAACCTGGCAGTTTCTCTTGACTGCATTCAATTTGCCAACAGAGCTGATGCTTGTATATTTTTGCTAGTCGGCCAACTCTTGTCTGCCCATGTGTAGGAGTCCATAGAGAACATCGCTTCTGAGTTCTTCGTTACTTCTCCAACAGTGCTCAGCATTGCTTGTTAGTCATAATTGGATGGTTTGTAAGATGGGAGGGAAGTGACCGTACAGCTATTGTTTTGTGGGTTGCTGGTCCAACTTTTTTTTTCAGAACAGCACGCAGCATCCTTGTGTTATTCTCATCTAACTTTTTCTGTATAGGTTTCATTAGTTCGGGTGGTGCAATGATACAGTGGTACTTAGCCAGTCTAGAAGTTTTGTTATCAGATAAATTAGATTTCCATATGACCAGCAACTTGTCAATAGCAGTCCACAACTTCTCTATGCGTATGTTATCGTTTTCCGTGGATGAGATAATGCTACCGATGTATGTGAACATGTCAAATAATTTTAGACAAATGATACTTAGAATGACATAGAGGGAACACATGAAGGTTTTTACCACAAGCAGGATGTGACACATGGTCAGTTTTTAAGTAGAGATTAACAGCTTTGAATTGAGATTTCCTTCTTTTCGGCTGGTTGCCATATCAAAGTTAGAAACCAGTCTGCCCCATTAATTACCTATAACTGAAGGAGGAATACTTGGATTCATAGCTTCCCCAAGAGTAGAAGTGCGAATATGAAATGTAAGCTGCCTTGTTCAAGATTTGAACTCGGGTAACCATGTTTATTACACCACGAGGGTCCGTGTGTGTGTGTGTGTGTGTGTTAGACATGTGCTGTTTCATAAAAGCATTGAGGGTTTTTGAAATATTCTTTTTAAGAAATACTTCCCCAAAACATTATATATAATTATCACCATCTAATTTTGTGGGTTTGTGGCAAATCAAATCCAATATAATTCGGCGAGTGTCAATATCTGTGATAGAACTATTATATAATAATAAATAAATATATATTAGTTTTTATATATATACATATTAGCAGACACGCATCCACGCTCTCTATATATATATATATATATATATATATACTTGTCTAATGTGGGTGTGTTTAAACCCGTAATATAATGAGTTCAGATTTACTCGCAACCAAAGAATTTATAAACTTCCTTAATATCTATTCGAGCTGCTCAAAACTAGATTGAGCATTTTATGGGTGGTTGCTTTGTTCTTGGAATAAAACCCAGAAATGTCCGATAGTTATTTGTCAATTATAATGATTTAAATATGTGCGATGAAGCAGATGCCCGACCGCCAGCATTCTGAATATTTAAGAAAAGTTATGACCGAAATACAACATGTGCTGATCATTACATAAGCTTCAGAAACATACAGCAGCTCTTTCTAGATATTCGCTATGAACTATGGAAAACGACATTACTTCTGAGGCACACTTATGTGTACGTGAGTGTATGCATATATATATATATATATATATATATATATATATATATATATATATATTATAGAGAGTGACGAAAAAGAAAAGATGAAGAAAGAGAGCCAGGTAAGTGTGTAAGGGAGAGAAAGAAAGGAACTCATACCGTTCATCTTTTAACGTATACTGTCCTCTTTCCCTTTGTCTATATGGTTATAGGTGGGTGGGCAGGTATGTCTGTCCGTTTATTTTTAGCCGAAATGCTTTTCTTTTTATGCTGTTGTGTTTAGGGGGTTTGGGCAGAAGATTAAGTTACGTCTCTTCCATCCCAGAATTTTCTCACGATTTGAATGGTTTCGCCGTTTTTACGCTCTGCTTTCCGCTGCCGTTGCTACTCCAGTCAGTTCGCTGTCTTTGCTTGAAAAATTCAGATCAACTGAGGAGATTAAGTACAAAAACAGCTTTTAGTCGTTGCTCTTACCCCGCTTGTGTGTGTGTGTGTGTATGTATATATATATACATATATATGTGTGTGTGTGGATAATTTCAAGAATCACTGTTATTATACCCCTTGTAATTATATATTATCATCATCAATCCACACAGAATGGAGATCCCTGACACTCTCTCTTGCCATCCATCCCTCTTTTCCATCACTCCTGGCTGGTCTTCTAGGCTGCATTTTGTGTCCGGAGATGACTGATATAAGCCAATCTTTGCTGGTCTACTTACACTGGCACGTCTGTGTACAGATTTCCTTGAGATAACATCTAGGTTCGTCTTTGCTTTTCCAGCAGTGCCCTGCATATCTTGTTCGTCTTAATTAAATGGTTTGTGAGATGAGAATCACGAGTCCGTAAAGCTACTGTTTTGTGCGGGGGGGTACTTCCAGGATTTGGTCAAGACAGCAACATTCTTGAGTTGTTCCAATCATTTTTCTCCCTGCCTTTATAACTGTCTATGTGTTGGTTCCATATTGTAATATCGACACTGGTACTGGATGGAAGAAATCACATTTTATTTCTTCGGATTGGTCAAACTTTCATATGATCGATAACCTGTTAACTTCATTCCATGTCTTCGTTTGGAGTATATTCGCATCAATTTCAGTCGATGAGATTTTGCTGCCGAGCTCAGTGGACAGATGTTATATATATAATCGGTCAATATTAGACTTCAAGTAGCTTCATCTCAAATATACTGTATAAGAAGCAATGTAAGTTGTATTTACTACCATTGCAAATATTTATTAATTTTATACAATTAATAAATATTTGCAATGGTAGTAAATATAACTTACATTGTTTCTTATACAGTATATTTGAAATGAAGCTGGATATTTAAAAAATAATTTCGATAAAACTATGTGCTAAATATCTGACCCCTCCCACAAATATATATATATATATAAATATATATATATATAATTTGGGGGAGGGGGCAGATATTTAGCACATAGTTTTATCGAAATAATTTTTTAAAATATTCGGTGTGCTGATGTATCAAACTTTAACAGAAGATTGTGTTTTTCAAACACATGAAACGTCCAGTTATGGATCAATAATTTTGTTTAAATTTTTTGCTTTAATTATATATACATACATCTGTGTGCGCGCGCATATGCGTGAATGTATTTGTTTGAGTGTGTATGTGCGTGCGAGTGTGTTTGAGGTTGTGTATGTGAGCACGCGTGTTTTTTTGTTTGTTTGTTTGTACGTTTTTTCGTTTTTTTTTATTATGGCACTTTAACCCTTTTTGGATCTGATAGGGAACTCATTTTCATAATTATGGTCTCCAATTATAAACGATATAAAATGTAACTTCAGTCGTTTTCAACAGGTAAACAACCTATTATATCAAACAGATTAATTTGACCCATATGAGTCCTTAAAAAGTAACACCACAGCTGGTCTGAGAGAACCAGGAACAAATGGCACTAAATCTGGAACTTCTCTCCCGTATGCAAGTTAGTATCAGTCTGAAGACATGCTTTTTTGGAGTGATCTCATATCTGCCGGTTAAACAGTCGGTGCATTTTAGGACTCACCAAAATGGCAGATAGGTAAGTTTGTGTTCTTGTGAGTATATTTATTTGTGTGTACGTCTCTGCGTGTGCATCTTTGTGTTTGGGTGTACATGACTGCTATAACTAGGTCTGCTGTAAAGTAAATTCGGAGATAACCTAGATAATTAATTCATATAATAAAGAGCCTTTGTTATATGTGAATTCTTAGTATTAATATGTATTTTTCTTTAACAATAACGAATAATTAACTTCATAAAAGTATATCCATATCTGTTATTCAGTAAGTGTTGCTTAGTTAGGCAAAGTGCAAGAAAATGAATGCGTCATGGAAGACTAAAACTCAATAGCAATGGTTTTGCAGACCATTACGATAGGAGCCTTAAAATAGATAGATATGAATAGATTGGTGTGTGAATATATATATATATATATATATATATATATATATATATATAAGAGAGAGAGACTATGAATAAACAAATGTAGAGGAATGGGAATTTTCGAAAGATTCTATGCACAATCAAGGAAAACCTTTAATTTGACCCTTAAAGGGATTCTTTTGACACAGAGTCTGTGACAGAGAAAGTCAACATCAGATTTGAAAATGAAACCCGTTTCCGCAAAATTCATGTCTTGTTTCTGCACAGAAAATTAAAGAATCGTCAGAATGTCCGTAGTGATTTGATATTCAAAATATGCTAGATTCTCACATAAGTCGTTACCTTTGATGACTAGATAATTATTGTTTGTTCTTGGGTATATCATTACACACACACACACACACACACACATATATATATACTTCCCGATCGACCTTGATTTATGTGGCCTTAAAAGTTCAGTTCAGGATGTGATTTGATTATAGTGTTGAAGACATGTGTAGAACTAGCCCCACTTTTTGAAGGTCTGATAAGAGAATCATGGTGCACCAAAGTGCCACAGATTTTACCGAAAAATTCTCTTCGGACTTGAGACGGCAGTGTTCCCAACTATTATCTAAATGTGGCATTGCAACTTGTGGAGTGAATGATGTTACACATAATAGTTTTTTTCAGAAATTTCCGAATATTCAATGAATCTAGAAGTAACAGAATTATTTATATACGCAATTTTTTTCAAAAATATAAACATAGAATGTTTTTGCTTTAATGTATTTTCACTTAAAGAATAAAAGCAGATTTTCTGCAAGAATTAATGTCATTTTACAAAAATGTTTTAACTATTTAAATTCAATGAGGACTTAACTTTATAAGAATTATGCATATTTTTTCATGCTGATATTTTTTCTGTAAAATTCAAAAGATGAAATGACTTAACAGAGTTAAAATATATATTTCTTCAAAGTTTTTCTAAATTAAAAGCCTTTTAAGATACTTGTATTCATACTGAATAAATCACGGAACAGAAAATAGAAACGATAATAATAAACAATTAATGTAATTTTATTATTAAGAAACACTTACGTTTTTAATAATAAAATTATGTGATTATTAAGAAAATAGAAACAATGAGAAATAATTTAGCGATTATTTAGAAAATACAAACTACAGGAAATAATTATGCTATTAAGAAAATATAATGAAAAGATTTTCCATTTTTTTTTTTTTTTTTTTTTTTTTTTTTCCCGGTTGTATGAATTTGAAAATTTTCTATTAATGGAATAATCCCAAAATGCCCAAAACTCGGTTCCCGGAAGCCGAATTAGCTCGAAACTAATTTCACTTTCAATACGCGGCAAATATAAGGGTTACTTATTAGAGAAAGATTTACTCTAAAATGTCCCCTTTTCCCAATAATTTGTTTGTAACAGACACAGAGATTTAATAATATAACAGAGATAGACTTTTAATCATTAATGGAAAATAATTTTTTGAATTATCTATGGAATATCTATCAGCACTTCTGTTTTCGTTTATTTTA
This sequence comes from Sepioteuthis lessoniana, assembly GCA_963585895.1. Taxonomy (NCBI): domain Eukaryota; kingdom Metazoa; phylum Mollusca; class Cephalopoda; order Myopsida; family Loliginidae; genus Sepioteuthis; species Sepioteuthis lessoniana. The sequence goes on along the minus strand of OY757920.1, from coordinate 63,731,121 downwards.
TTTCTTCTTCTTTTTTTTTTAAGTCTGTTGATTAAAAACAGGATTCAAATATTCTGTCGGTAATTACCTGGATATTTTAATATCAGCAAACATACTTGGACATAAGAATCGTTTAATAGCTCTTGGAAGTTGCAGTTCGTCAATCGAGTTCTTGTTCTTTGGGTTACTTTGATGACAAAGTTTTATTTCTACGAATAAAAATAATGTCCAAATAACCATCAATAAACAGTGGGATAATTTCTACAAAAAGAATGGTTATATAATTTTCTTCACTGATGTTCTCAACGAATTTCCTAATGTGAACAATTAAAAATGAATGAAAAAAAAGACTGGAAAAAAAGTGAGAAAAAACTGGAGAAGAATTAAAGAATAGAGATCGAGACCTCAGCACTGCCAAAAAAATAGTTTCTTTGGCTTTCATGGAATATCAACCTTTGTAGGTTATTTAATGCTAAATCTGTTTTTATTCAAATAAATAGTTCTATTTCAAACAATTCAGTTTAGCATATGTATACAGTTTAGTTGTATTTGACCTGTAGGTAAGACCCTATCAGACAGGACTTGGGAACGATGGCAATGAAGGGGTACTCCACATTCCCCAAAGCTCCAACATTACTGGAACCTCATATTCACATTGTATAGTGTTATATAAAGAACACTAGTTGGGGAGGGGAGTTTTACTCCTCTGCAGAGAAGCAGTCGGTGTATTCTATAGCCCCAGTCAACTGGGTAATGCCGAGATAGGGTAGAATACTTACATGAGTCTCAGCGATCTGAGAATACATGGTTTCGCTCAAACTTTAGGGATGACCGTCAGTTACTTCCGAGGTAAAATAAAAAAAAACCAACTGTCATGATGAAATTAATAAAACGAGAGAAACTGAATCTACTTTGATAGCAGTATAACGCCATCAGGGCCATTTACATTAAGGTCTAAAGCAAATGTAGATTGTTTAGTGGCAAAGATGAAACGATAAATTACATTGTCAGTTCTTTTTAGAAATTATCACAAAAAGAGTATTAGACTAGACACGACTTAATTGTAAAGGTGACCCAAGGGATACTGTGCAAGAAATTGAAATTTGACCATACTGCCAAATGGTATATGTATAAACAAGAATCCGGTCAAAGGGAATGAAGCGCATAAAATTCTTGAAATACAAACGGAACAGCTGATTCCGGCCTAGAGACCAGACCGAGTGATAAGTAATAAAAGAACAGAAAACCTGTGGTATTGTGGATTTTGATATCCCATCTGACCACAAAGTGAAAATCAACACCAAAAAGAGTGACGAGTACTTGTGCCTCACCAGAAAAGTAAAAATACAGTGAAACATAAAGTAACGGTGCGACCCATAGTAATTGGCACAGTTGGAACGGTTTCCAAAGGTTCGTTAGGGGACTAGAAGAATTGAAAATCGGAGGACGAAGAGAGACCATCCAAACTACAAGGATCGGCCATAATACGGAAATGAGTCTTGGAGACCTGAGGGATTTTGAGATGTATACAGATCGCAAAATCCTAAAGATTATAAACAAAAAAGGAGCCCTTTCGAATAGTGAACTTTGCTATCTGGGCGAACCACAGAGAAAATAAAAAGTGAGGAAAGTACTAAGATCTTACCAGAGAACTAAAGTTATAGAATATGAAAGTGACAGTGATACCAATTATAACTGCTGCGGTTCACAAAGGCTTGGTAAAGAGACTGGATGAGTTGGAAAACTGAATACTGAAAGAATTTCTGGAGACCTGAGGACACATGCTGTCATTCAGACTCCAGTGAAGGACCATCAGCTAACCTAGGTGTGGAAAACTTGCAAAGTATAATATAATAATATCAATATGTTTTAATTTTACCAGGCCGGCCTTTTTTGTGGGTTTCCAACCGTCATTTTATAAAATCATTGATAGGATAAAACAGTTTCCAACCGGTAAATTTCGAAGTAGCTCTTTTAGTTAAAAATATCTAAAAAATCTTGAATATTTTTTTAAATTAAAAAGCAGCAACTAGATTTTAGTGATATAACCCAGTAATTTGTCTCTGTTGAATATTGTCCTTAATGTTTTTCAAATTCAGAGAGTTTCAGCTGCTGTTGACTCCGGATTTACTTTTTGTTGTTTTTGATGGTATTAGGTTACCGAATTTGTTTTTTTTTTTTAACCTGGCTGTTTTGCACTGTAAAACGTCTATGTATATCATTTACTCATCTTGGATTTTAATATTCCTCATGTTTCTATCGCTGTAGTCTCTCATCTTCTTCAGGAGTCTTTTATTATTGTTTGTAGCTTTATATTTTGGTTATATAACCTGGTCGCTTTGTAGCATTGTATAGTCTTACTTATTATTTACACGTTTCGGTTTATTCATCAAGATTTAGTTATATTCATTATATTTTAACCACTATAGCCTCCGACCTTCTTCCGATGTCTTCTTGTTGTTCCGGGAGATCGGGGTTCAGTACCAGGTCGCGTCATACCAAAGACTTTAAAAATGGTACTTGATACCTCCTTGCTTAACACTCAGCGATATAAGGTACGTATCAAGGGTAAAGAAGAACAATCCTGGGAAAGGAGTAGCGCCCTCCCCTACACCTCAATGTAGTAGCTATTGAAAAGGGAGCCTTCTGTTTTCCCTCTTTACTTACTATATAGGATTAGCGATTTTGGTTATGTAAGATGCGCGTTTTACGGCATTGAATATCTTTGAATATTATTTAGGAATCTCGGAATATTGTGCGAAATTTGGTTGTTACTTCCATAATTTTTCAGCCGCTATATTTTCAGGTGTTCTTCAGCTGTTTTTTCATGGTAGATAATATAAAATCACTGATTTTTTGTGAATAAGCTGCTATTTATCGGCGTTAAATTGCTTGGATTATGATTGACACGTCTTGGAGTATGGCTGTCATATTTTACGTTTCGGTCGCTTTTCCCCTGGGCATTTCTCATTTCTCTTTGTTAAAGTCATTAATCTTTATGCAACCCAGTCGGCTGGGGCTGTAGAATTCACCGACTGCATCTCTGCAGAAGTGTAAGACCCTCCCTAACGAGTGTACTAGATATGACACTAAACAATATGATGGTGTGGCTCTAGTGATGCTGGAGATTTAAGGAAAGCTGAGTACCCCTTTATTGCTATCGCTCCCAGGTCCACTCTAGGCTGGAATGGTGGCACCTGAAAGGGTATCATCTATGGGTCAAATAGAACTTTGACATTGAAACTGAGTGCAAACAAGTGACTAATGATGAATTGAGTTGTTTGAAATAGAACAGTTTGATGATTTAACTGTATTTAAACAAATGACTGATGTTTAATTGAATTGTTAGAGGTACATAGCAAAAATTTAACTTTGTTGACTTGGGCTAAACTGAATTGTTAGAAATAGAACTATTTAAACTTTTAACTGTGTGTATCTACAAAATGTATTTACAAATCATATCTAATATATATGTAAGAACAGGATTTGGCATCAAATAACCAGAAATGATTTATATGCCATGAAACCAAACCAAACCACAATCTTCTAAAAAAATTTGATCGAACCAATTATACAATGTTCACATTCAACAGTCGATACTTCCAATATATCATAGCAGTTTAGCCGTTTCTTTTTAGCCTTCATTTTGTCTCTTTTCTTTCTACTTAACCTGACCTGCAACCAGAAAACTAACAAGTCCCTCATCTATGAAATTTAGACAAATTTGAATTTAACCACACCTTTGGAAAATATTTACAATTATTTCAAGTAGGATAACCCGAGATTTATAAATGCATTACTGATTCAAGTAGCATATTTGCAGGAGAAGGGACCTTAAGAGAAAGATTTTCCCGCGGATAATGAACGAAGCTATTTGTCTGAATCTATCCTGTTAACAAGAGAAACAACTTCCGATTGTTTACGAGCGAGCAACCCAAGCTCGCCCCGATAAGGTTGAACTTCATTCATAAGTAGACACAAACTCCATCTTTGTATTTCCGCTGATAAATCTTTTGCATTCCACAAATGTATGTAGACTTTTTGCATTAATATTTGGGTGTACTCGCAAGTTTTGCTTGGTTGTTTTTTTTTTTTTTTTTTTTTTTTTTTTGTTCGTAAAAGAATCACAAATAACCGAGTCTTTCTCCCTCGCTAAAGAAAGTTGCTTCCACAGTTCCAGCTTCCATTGCTGCATCACGTAATTGGGATAATATTTATTACCGAGTGATTATATCTATACACACACACACACACATATATATACATACATATATATGACTAAATCCGACCGCATAAAAATGTACAATTTAAAAAAAAAAAAACACGTCTTCCAAGTATGATTTTATTTATTGTTGAATTTTCACCTACATTAAAAATTTCGTTTTTGGTTTTTTTGTAAGACTAACACATTTATTAAGGTACTTAAATATGTGATGTGGTGTCTTCTGAATTTTATTTAAATAGATAAATTAAATTGTACCAAAATTCAGAATATAGTACATTGTGTATGTTTGATGAAATTTTGATGTAAACCCCACCAGAAAAAAAAATCGAATATGTTCGTAAATAATTCAAGTTAAAAAAGTTATCCTTTAAAGACCTTGTGTTTTTTCATATTTGAATTGTTCAGTGTATATATATATATATATATATATATATAATATATATATATATAATTGAACTCATTTAAATAATAGGAAGTGTACGCCATCAAGTAAGGAAGTTAACAGGGGCAACTTCTCATTGCATTAGAGGATTTATGTTATGCAGTATCAGTAAATCAGAATTATCTGACTTATCGCTTCAGCCATGCTCAATCATACGCACTCTATATATATATATATATATATATATATATATATATATATATATATAAGTACAAACGTTAAAATTGAACAATACATACAAATTGTACTATACATAAAGGAGGTAAAAAAACTGGATTAATTTCTGAACGTTCTCACAGAGCTGAAAAAATATTCAAAATAAATTTCATTGTGCTACAAATAATAGTTTGAGTCCTATGAAAAACCGGAAATCCGCGGAAGAATTGAAACTGTCAAGATCCCAACTCTGCTGAATTGTGCTAGAAAACAGTAGAGTCCTTGAAATCTGACGAGACTAGCTGTCGTTCAAACATCAGTAAAAGCTCTCAGTAACTTCCGGTGTAAAAAAAACAAACTTGCAAATAATAATGATTAAACTGTAGGGTGAGAAAAAAAAAAGGAAAATCAAAAGATAGATAAATACTTGGATATTGCTTTATATCTGAAAAAGCTGTGGAACATGGAGGTGACCGTGAAACACATTTGGATTGATAGGTTTAGAGCGTCCTCTAGTCCTGGAAAAGAGACTTTGGGAATTAGAGACTACAAAAAGAATCGAGACAATCCAGACGACAGCACTATTAAAATCAGCTACAATACTTAAAAGAAACTCGGAAATCTGAGGTGACTTGCTTTCATTCGTACATCAGTGAAACACCACCAGTTAATCAGGTGAGAAAAACTCTGAAGGAGTAAAATAATCATAATTTCTTATAAGTGGAAATTCGAAGATTTAAACGGAATCGCAACTAACAGCAGCACAATAATCCTATTAGAACTAGTTATGAAAAATCTAAAAGAGATAATACGCAGACGAATTGCAAGTGTAGGTTATGTAGTCACAGAAATGAAACAGTTAATCCCATAATAGACAAGTGCAGTAAACCCAACTCGACTTCCCCATACATGATTCATTCAATGAAATGAATTCGATAACTTTTGAAAACTTCAATATTCTTTGAAATCTTATCAAAAAATTCTGTTAAGACTCTATATTTATTGAAATATCAAAGACAGAAATATAGAAATAAAAGAGAAGTGCTAAAATTCTTAAACACATTCACGAATCTTAATAAACCTCGTACTGAATTTTTGAGTGATTTTCAAGTCGACTTGTTGAAGCAAAATGTCATACTCAGAGGAAAGTTAGAGTAATACTCAAATCCATTGCAACATCTCAAACATCATTAGACAACACAAAGATATAAAATGACTCATCAAATCAGCAGGAAGGGAAAATCTGACATCCCCAAACCAAAATAGTTTTTTTATTTTATTTTCATTCTGAAATTCAAGCTGACATTTCATTTCATTGCTTAATCCGTAAAGAACAATGCCAGGAGCCTAACCAGAGGATAACTTCATCATAATTATGATTTTAAAAGATTTGGAATAATTCTGTCACACAAAACGATGCGAGATAGATTAAAATGAAGTACATTTTTCCAGATCAGAACAAGAAAATAAGTAAAAAAAAAAAAACCCCAAAAAACACTCATAAACATTCAATTTTATTATTGACTAGCGTTCCAGTTTTCAGGTGGAAAAACGAACATTTTCATGGTGGATGTTGTGTAGATTAAGCTTATCTTCTGTAGTTAGAAACTGGTCAGTTATAAGCATGAAAATTAATAGAAAAATAATAAAGTATGTGAACTATTTGATATATTATTAATCAATATCTATTCTCTCCTGCCATTGCAAACATTTATTTGTTAAATCAGAATTACTTTGTTTTACCTTGTAATCTCAAACAAGAACCCTATACTGATCGATCTCAACATTTCTATCATCTTTGTCCGTCTGTCAGAATATAATGGGGATCATATCTAGATGACTAATTTACTAATGTAGTGAGTTAGAACCTCACCCGGTGGTCGAATGTTAAGATCTGCCGGAGAAATGTATATTCAATGAAGTACTTAACAAAGACCTCTTAGGTTAATTATATCTTATTCATCACCATCATCATCATGTCCTGCTATCGGCACGAATCTCCCTGACCCTCTCTCGCCACTCCTCTCTATCGTCCATTGCTTCCGGTAGGTCTTATGGGATACATCCCGTATCGGCACAGAGCTGCTGTATGTAGGTTCGAGCTCGTCGTCCTGCCTTTATTCGTCCATGTGATGGGGTCCACAGGAGTGCATCTCTTATGAGCTCGTCCCTACTTCTCCAGCAGTGTCCCGCTTGTCTGGTCGGTCTAACTTTGATAGTTTTCATGATGGGTGGCCGTACAGCTGCTGCTATGTGGGGTGCCGCCTCCAGGACTTGTTCAATATTACTCGCAGAATTCTTGTGTAGTTAGCGTCAAGCCTTTTCTTTACACGTTTAGTTAGCGTCCATGTAGTACATCCATATAGCAGTATCGACACAACCGCTGCGTGGAAGAAATTGCCCTTCATTTTATCGGTCAGGTCTGACGCCATACGACCGAGAGCCTATCACAAGCTTTCCATGCCTTTGCTAGTCGCGTGTTGATCATATTTACCAACCCCTCCGCTCGGGCAGGATATGACACAAGGTCAAATTTTTAAGCGGAGTTTAACAGGTTTGAATTCAGAGTTTTCCTTCTTCTAGACTAGTTGCCTCACCAAGGCTGAAGAACCTAGTCTGCCCTACTATTTACCCATAGCTGGAGGGAGAATAATTGGCTTCATACCTTTCCCAAGGGTATTAGTGCTATGTGAAATGCAATCAGTCTCGGTCAGGATTTAAACTCGTGTCGCCGTGTCCATTTCCTACAACGATAACCATTACACCACGGGCACCTCTTTTTTAATACACTCAGCCGAGCCAGAATACACCCGACCAGATCCGTGTACCGACAAACACGGCCGACCGAGGTGTGTCCCAATCCACTGACATTCAGAGATTGTGCATACGCACTTGTCGCTAGTCGCGTGTTGATGTCTTTCTCGGTTGATGAGCCATTTGTCTGAGAGCCTTTAGAAATTTTTTTTTTTAATTTATCAAAAATTAGAAAATTTGTCATTATATAATTAATTTTTGGTCTAAGTCAAACGTATAAACTTTAGAGCAACATGATTTAAGGATATTAAACTCATTAGTATTGTTACTAAAATACGTTTGTAGACAATGAATTTCAATTTAAGTACGATATAATTCTACCATAGAATTGAATATTGCTTACAGTCTCATCAGTTAACTATTGATTTTGAGTTCAGTCCTTGTTACTCAGAGTAGATTATTGATAAGATGATCTGGTTCGATGGAAGAGGTTAGCTCAATCTCAAACATGAATCAAATAGACATTAACAGATACAAGATATCCTTAAAGCACAGACAGTAGAATACGGTGTAATAAAGGGTTCCGTTTCAACTTTCCAGAAAATTTCTTACTGCGAATAGCACCTGAACGGTGTGAGCTTAGGTCAGACATTGGTTTTTTTAAAATTATTAATCTAACATATACTTAATCTTGAATGTTTGGCCGCACACACTGTTTTTAATTTTTTTTCCCTGTCACATTTTGTTGAAAAAGTACAATGTTATAAAAAAATTATGCTGAAATTTGCACGAGCAAATTTTTCATCAGAATCGTGGTGCAATATTTAAAATGTCTTTGATTAGCATATAGTTGTACTAGAAGTTCAGGTATATCGTAACTATAGACACTTTGCTCCTTTCGTTTTCCAGAAATATTCTGATTTGTTGAACTGAAACGTTCTGTAATATATTATGAATATTTTGGGAAATTTTACCGTTTATAACCAGATTTTAAAATAGCAAAAAAAAAAAAAAAAAAAAAAATGACAATTTTTCTGCTATTTGGAAAATATCAATTATCAAAATGTTCAGAACTTTTTTACATTAAACTTAAGCCATTTCAAGGGATCTATTAAAAGATGATCATGGCAAATATTTAAAAGCAATCGTTAAATAAGATGAAAGGGCCTCTATCTCTGGGTTTTGGTGAACATCGCAAGTTGAATGTTGAAAGTGAGTAATATGTGGTAGATATTACCAAGTGGCCCAGTACAGTAAGTTTGGGATTTTTTTTTTTGCTATTAGGTGTATTAAATGCCTGATAAATATTCAATCATTTCCAACAGAGGATAATTTAGAGGTCAAAAATAAGTTTTTAATGAAATTCTTGTTCATTGTATAGTTTGTCATATTCACAGAAACTTTTGCAATGTTCACTCTAAATGTCAATGAATCGGTCAGTTGAGACCATTGTGTTGAAAGCACAATTGACGAATCGTCGAGACTATAATGCTAACAACAGCAACAACAAAGATAGATGTGTACATCGTGAATATTAACGAGAATTCCTCGTCTCTGGGACTCAGATACAAACTAGTTTCGAAAGTAAAATCAAAAACAAAACAAGTAGTCCGGAAGGCGTAATCATATTCATAAGGAAGTAACTCACCCTACATATAACAAGCTTTGTTGTGTATTAATAGGCTTCACCTATGTCTCAAGGTCATCTTTTATTATGATATTTCTGGAGAGGTTTTTCCTTTTCTTTTTTTCCTTTAAAAAAAACAGACTTGTTTAAACAATGAAGAATTTTAGGATGATGATTCATCTGTCATTACTTATGATTTTATCTTTATTTATCTATTTATTTATTTACTTACTATTATTTTATTTATTTATTTTTTTTTTGCTTAAGAGGGAAGAATTTATTTGCCTATTTTCACATAGATAGGTGAAAGTGAGAGAAATTAGATTCTGTGAGGGGGAAAAGTTAATCTTCATTCCTCTTGGTTGCACTCAAAGATGGTTGGATGGAAGAAAATCTGTGTATTTGGCCTGTCTGAGCATTTACTTCAGGCGATTTTACTCGAGTTATTAAGACAATTTAAAACAGGAACGGAAAAGCTTTGTTGTGGCATGCATTTCTTTCTGCTGTTATAAGAGATCTGTCTGTCTGTTCTTTCTCTCTCATATTTCTTTATAGCTATCTATCCATTACTTTTTTGTCTATTTATCTATGTATCAATTCATTTCTTCTTCTTCTCTCTCTTTCTCATATATAATTATCAAAATGCAAATATCCTCGGTTAAATCGATGGGATTTGTGGGAGAATATTTAATCGAATCTTTAAGAATTCGGAAATTCTGTAATCAGGAACATATTTTATTACTAAGCAATTTAGCTTAAAAATGCAATCTATATGAAATGATTTTCTTTAGCGAATATTACGGAAACCCCTAGTTTGTGACAATGTTTATTGGCAAACAATGATGAAGAAATTGTATCGATTATTATACAAAATAGATATTACCATTAAATTTTATATAAAAACTGATTCTTCAGTACCTATTTTATAATTTACAGTTTCTAGCGTTTGGTCTCTCTCACACACACACATATATATATATATATATATATATATAACATTCAAAAATAAGCACACCCTATATATCCATACAAATATACATATATCTTTATTTGTAGCTACATATGTGTTGCAGTTTTATCTTTTTCAAGACTGTAGAGTTGGGTTATAAACAAGACTTATTAATAACTGCTTTATTGGATAACATTATCCAAAATATATGCCTTATATATAAGAAAGTAATGCAATGACGGATAGTGATAGCTAGATATAGAGAGCAATATACACGTGTATATGCATATATATATATATATATATATATATATATATGTTTGTGTGTGTTTAAATATTTATAAGGTACGTATATGTATTTACTCACTCATCAACGCAAGCAGGATGTGGTAAAAGGTCAATTTTCAAGCGGAGTTTAACAGCTTTGAATTCAGACTTTTCCTTATTCTAGACCGGTGGCCGTACCGAGGTCAAAGAACCCAGTTTGTCCTACTATTGACCTATAACAAGAGGAAAAATAGTTTGATTCATACCTTTCTTAAGTATATTACTCAATAAAACAGGAGCTTCAGAACTGGATATACTTGAGGGTCAAATATACAAGATATAATGTGTATTCTGAGATAATTTGTTACTTTTTGAAAACACATGTATTGAAAAGTTATGCTAGCATTGTGCTATGCATTTCTGTCCTATTGTCGGGTCGTAGGATACACTGACTCTATTCCAGAAAGTAGTTGGTTCAGTCAGCTGGGGCTGTAGAATACACAGACTGCATCTCTGCATAGGGGTAAGATTATCACCAAAGAGTGTCCTAGATATGACACTAAACTATATCCGATGGTGCGGCTTCAGTAATGCTGGAGCTTTGGAGAATGCAGATAAACCCTTCATTGTCACCACTTTGAGGTCCACTCTGACCCAGAGTGGAAGTACCTGAAAGGGTCCAAGCTGTGGGTCAAAGAGAACTGTTTGAAATTTAAACTGTGTATTTAAGTTAAATTGAATGGTTTTAAATAGAACTCATTTAACTGTCTTTAAACAAATGACTGATGTTTTATTGAATTATCAGTAGTACATAGCAATACTTGAAAACATTAAACTATTTGCAAACAAATGATTAATATTAAAAATAATTATTTCTATTTGATAGAAATAAGTGAAACCATTTAACTGTGAAAAAAAGCCCTGGCTCATTTACAAATGTTATGCTCAAAATCATATTTCAATACATATGTATAAAAAGAAGTTGGCATTAAATGACCTACAATGATTGAAATGCCATAAAAACAAAGCAAACAAAACCAGAAAGTTGTGTCCTGTGTGTCACTAAATTGTATCAGAAGGTAATTGGTTTTATTTGGTGGTACATCAATCATTGTGGGTTATTTGATGCCAAATCTTATTATTACATATGTATCAAATATAAGATTAGTAAAGACATTTTGGAGATACACACAATTAAATGATCAAACATTTCTATTTCTAACTGTTCAATTTAGCATAAGTTATTTGTTTGCACTCAATTTAAATTTCAGACAGTTCTTTTTGATCTATAGATAAGACACAATCAGTTGCTAACATTCCAGACCAGAATGGACCTGGAAGCAATGGCAATTCAGGGGTATTCCGCATTCCCTTCCAGTATTACTGGAGCCTCACCATCTGATTGTTTAATGTTATATCTAGGACTCTCATTGGGGGTGGGGGATCTTACCTCGCTGCAGAGATGCAGTCGGTGTATTCAACGGCCCCAGCCGACTTGGCTGTTCGGATGACAAGGTTCAAGGTTTGAAGATCTCGTTAGGGTGTAATACCCCACAATCATCACTACTTCCAGGTTCACTCTGGCACGAAGTGATAGTATCTGTTAATGTCACATCTATAATTCCAACAAATATCTTGAAACCTTATTACTGGTCGATGTAAATAAAGGAAATCATATAAATGTCGAAACTTTTGGTTATAATGAATACAAATAATGTTAGGAATACTTGAAACCATTTGAACTCAAATAAGTGTACAAACAAATGATGAATATGAAATAGGATAGACACCTGAAACCATATAATTTATTGATGTTAGGTAAGACTAATTGAACCTACGTAATCAGGTGCAAACAAATGATTATTGAAACGGAATAACCATTTAAAACCATATAAATCTGTCTAAATTATTAATATTAGAAAGGAAACCCTGACAATGGAGCTTAAAATATATCGATGTCATCCTCTGGAGGAGGGTGAAACTCCCTCCAAAAGGGGCAGGGTTGGATGTAGCACTAAACTGCATCCGACTGTAAAGCCTCAGTTCTGTATCTAGGGTTGGTGTATGGTACCTCTTCAATGATATTACGCTCCGGTCCGCTCTGATCCAGAGTTATAATAGGTCATAGTCCCATATGTAAAACGTCTGTTTGGAAATTATTATTGTTACTCTTTGAGAGTTTTTCACATCAGCGTTAGCTGTTGGTATTTCACTGGTGTCTCAGAGACAGCAAGTCTCCTCAAGTCTCCAGGATTCTTCTCAGTAATCTGACCGATTGTAATAATGATGTAGTTTGGATGGTTTCAACTGATCCTCTTATTTTCCAGTCCTTCAGTCCCTTTATTAATCCTGTAATAACAGTACCAAGAGAATCAGTCAGAATTGGTATAATTGTCACTTTCATGTTCCACAGTTTTTTTTTTTTTCAATTCACTAGCAAGCTCGAGGTACTAATTCTTCTTTTCATTCTCTTTTAATTTTATTCTGTGGTCAGCCGGGACATAAAAATTGAGAATGAGACCAGTTCTCTTTTTCTGTTCTTTTTTTTTTGTGATTATTATAAGGTCTGGTCGTCTGACCGAGATTTAATGATCCTTTTGTATGTCAAAATCCCATAGCAGTTTGTGTCTCATTCTCCAGGACAGATGCTGTGTTGTGCATATTATAATTGTTATATGAATACTTGATGTCATACAGTGGTGTGCAAAATACTTGATATAATATAAATGCACAAATCTTTCAAGAGATAACAGCGCAATAATGTAAATATAACAATACATTGAACGTGTTTCCCTTAGCTGTATGCATTGAAAAACGCTAGATGAGTTTACATGCAGTTTACGTACAATGACTTGTTAAATTATTCCGTTATAATATTTATAAAACCATTTAAAACGGGAAATGTAAGTTTGTTTTAAAATGTATTACTTTAATCAATCGGTATAAAGACATTGAACTTGAAAGATGCTCATGGTGGATTGGTTAGCGTCGAACGAAGTGGAATAGAGGACTAGAGATCAAATCCTGGGTGAGGCTGGTTGTATTTCACACAATGTTAATACCTTTAGAAAAGGTATGAATCCAACTATCCTCCGTCTAGCTTTAAGTGGGTGTCTTCGTGGTTTAATGGAAAAAGCGATGAACTGTGGAATCGTAGTACGCGAGTTCGTACTCCAGTCGCGCTATTAGGTTCACTCTCGGGCAAATACCCTTGGGAAAGGTATGAACCCCCTTATTCTCCCAGCTATGGGTTAAATAGTACCACTACTGTTCTTCTAGGAGAATAGATTTGGCATTAAATAATCTACAAAGGTTCATATGCCATTAAACAAAGAAACCAAACCATCCCTCCAGCTTTGAATAAATAGTAGGGCAGACTGAATCTTTAACCTTAGTACAGTAACCAGTTCAGAATTCAAAGCTATTAAACGCCATTAAAAAAATCGACCCCTTCTTGTGCAGACGGGTTAGGTATATACATATTGAGCTTCCTTTATTGCACTTCGCTTCATTAAATCATTGAACGTATTTAACGGCATAACAACCCGTCCTGAGTTATTTTATGCCAAGAGATTTATGAATCGCTTTCATTGCACGTATATATTGACATTTTTTGTGTAGTTTTTCTTAAGTCGTTTTTTTTTTGTACACGGTCCTACCGAATACAAATCCTTTGTAAACACATTTATTTGAACTAATGACGAGACCCTAAAATTTATTATCTCTTTTCGTCTGAGTGGACCTGGGGGTAATGTCAATAAAGAGTTGACTTCACACTCTTCGCATCTCTAGAAATATATTCTCACAGTCAGATGTAGCTTATTATCATAGACAAGAAACCATTTCTGAGGCGGGGTTGGGTCTTAACCCTCTGCAGGAAATGCAGTCAGCTTATTTTAAGTACCACAAACAGGGCAATATACAAATCTGGCCACCCTGCTTTGTAGCGAGTCCTGTTGAAATAACCACTAGTCAGTGGTGGCTCTTAAAAAATCAGCTGTTCAACCCAAGGCGCAACCCGATAGATATTACTACTGACTGTTTATTCTCTCACTGTACGTACCCACCTGCAAAACACCTGCACCTTGACACAGAAACCACTGCGTATTTAGCTGTTTCTTCTGCTTTTGAGAATGTTCGCTTTCGACAGGAGCATGTTTTCTTCGCAAAGAAGGAATTCTGTGAAATACAAGCCCCGCCTCTGTAATAACCATTCGTTTCTGGTCGACTTTTGTTCGCGGGAAAGTAATCTTCCCGTCCAAAGTACACATGTACCATGTACTTCCGCTGTAATGAGATAGAGATAGAGTGAAAATTACTAGGGTGGATTCGTTGAAGAGAAATGTTTTTTTAAGTGAAAAACAGAAACCCATTTTAGCAAATGTTTGGTCTTGGATTTTTTAGGCTATGTCATTATTTTTACCTTACTCAGCAGAGAGAGAGAGAGAGAGAAAGAGAGAAAATAGAGGTATGAAATGACGGAAGTGTGGAGAAATAAGTAAACAAACAAGAGAAAAGGCTGAAAGATAAAACTTGAGAAAATGGAGAATGAGGAAGAACAAGCATGAGAGATAGAAAAGAGGCAAGTAAACAATCAAAAGAAAAGGCCGACAGATAGAAACTGAGCTATATATATATATATATATAGAGAGAGAGAGAGATTCACAGTGAAGTGAAAGAGAAAGAAAGAGGGAATTATCAAAAGAGAGAGAAAGCATGATAGAAATAGTGAGTTAGCCATAATATGACAAAATCTTTTGTCCTTGCCTACAGTATAATTATGTTCGAAGATATTACAAAATTTAAAAGAATAAAACGTGGGAATGCAAATAAATAAGACATATGTTCAATAGGAACTTAATCTTTTAATGAAAACAAAGGTATTTGATAGCAATTGTTTGCAAAAGATATTAGAATTTTATAAATTTATAATTTATATTAGATACAAGAAAGGAAACTTTAGATTTGGCCAAATAGGGATTATGGAGAAAATGTCAGTAACCTTTGATACCAGTGACTAATTTTTTAATGCATACATACATACATACACACACACAAACACATATATAATGTTATAAGCGAATTTCTTCTTCCCTGCTAACTTCCTGCCAAACCAGAACTGGCATAAAGAGATTTTCTTGTGGAGGATACGCACAAATCGAAACTCACGCCTCGCTATTACAAAAAATGCTTGGTGCCGTTGGCATTTCCCTTTCTGGGCCCCTCGGGAGCTGTGCAATTTACTCAGCTTTGGCCTTTTTTGACAAGAGGGGAAGAACTGCGAGAGAAGAACCAGGTGATTAGATTCAGATAAAACCACCCACCGTCTCGAGCACTTGATGGGTTTTTGGAAAACCAGAGGTTTGTCAGTACGCCCGATCAAAGTGCAATGTGTACTAGATGTACTGATAAATGGTATTTACAGCAGTTATTGTATATCTAAGTTGCATAATTATTTCAAAAACAGGTTTTGATGAATAACTGTGTAGTAGCCAAAGTACCCGATACCAATCATCCTTTTGTCGTGAATGACGACTTTCATTTAGCACAAAAGCCAATGGATTGTTATACCATGTAACTCTACAAGCACCAACACTCGCTGGTGTCTTGTAGTCCGGTTAAGGCCACATGGCATTGGTGCCAAGGAAACCTTACACTCACGGCACGTGGCTGTGAAATAAACTTCCTCGAACCTCAGATGACCGTTTCCACTGGCTCTAACCCTCTCTGGAGGGGCTAGGTTTATCACCTAGCACCAGAGTAATCCTTCTTTAGTTGGATTCCTACGAGGCCTGTGGTGTTTTTCGAACTGCCGGAGCATGTGGGCTACGGCACTGCACTTGGACCGATCTTAAAAAGGCCAAACGCCGCTCACTCCCGTTTGGTGAAGGCGTGTGACAAAACCCATCAACAAGTACCAACAATGTAGAATAAAGCTTACTTTTAAGTTTATTCTGGTTTCTGCTTTCATTACAAATAGTCCGGTGTTTTTCATTTTACGGTTTTATTTTCGGATATCTAAACATTTTTTATTAAAAAAAATATAAAAACAAAACGAGAAATTAGGAACAAATTTTGTTACGAATGAAGACAGAAACACAAAACAAAAACATGTATACGCGCACAGATATATGTTAAAAGCCTTCATTTTCATTTACCATCTCTCATGTTCTATTGGAGTGTTGGAAGTGTTTTCATACACAAACATGAAACTGGAACTGGCCAGGGTCGTTTTTTTTTTCTTCCTTTTTTCGGTTGGCATTATTGCAAATTGAAACTCAATCTTGAACGGGTACTATGTCTAGTATGTTTGTGTGTGTGTGTGTACGTTTTCCCTCACCTACATTTATACATATATAAGATTACAGTGATTTTGGCATGAGATTCTTTGTATGTCAAAACAAATTTTGATTATCTGCTTACAGTTGCGTGCCTAAAACACACTTATGATCATCATTCTGACACATAGTGGGTGGTTTTATGGACATTTCACTACTCTATATAATATTTTAACCGGGCCATTGGCCTAATGAGTAGAGTGTTAGCCAGTGGTCCGGGAGACCAGGGTTCAATCCAAGTGCGAGTCATACCAAAGACACTAAAAATGGTACTTGATGCCCTCTTGCCTAACACTCAGCATTATACGGTATGGGTCAAAGGTAAAGAGAAGCAATCCTAGGAATTGAGTAGCGCCCCTACTGCACCTCGGTTTAGTAGCTGTTAAAAAGGGAGGCTTTGGGTCACCCTCGACTAAGGTCTACATTATATTTTCTGTATTTAAAACTGCACAGATCATAATGAGAGAACATTTTGAAAATAATTAATTAAAAATTGTTTTCTATATTCCATTAGATCATAAAAGTCACTATCGTGATTAGACAATTTATATACTGAAAAAAAGTTCCCTTCTAAAACAAAATAAACAAATTTATAGAGTACAAAATAACAGGTAGTCTGGTTATTTTCATTTTCCACTTCAATGTGTCATCGAACTGGTCAAATTTAAATTATTTTGAAAAGTTTCTAATAGAATCCATTTACTCTTGGCTTTATGTCGTTCTTACAAAGTATATTGATACTATAAATTAAATTACCGTGACCAGAAAATCCGGCAAGGACTGCGTGTGACATACGGAACCCCTGGACAGCTGTTTCAACTTCATGTTTCATCAGGGCACGAGCAGTGCTTGCTGGATTTACTGATCTTTGTAATTCAATTTATAATATAATTCCTCTATTTAGAATAATAAAAAATGTAAATGTCGATACTATTTTTAAAGTTGTTCATTCTCCCTTTGTTAGTAGATTCAGTAAAGTTATTACAATAATGCTCAACTATCTCACTATAAAAAAATCCATAGATTTATTGAGGCAAATAATTTAATTATTGACGCTATAATTGAGAGAAAAAGAATTTTTACAATAACTGTTGTTACCACGTAAACTTTGTAAAGATTCAAGCAGGTTTTTATGTATTAAAGAATTATTAGAAAACAGAATTATACTAACTCTTTCTATTACTTTGATTATTCGTACCTTTGATAAACTTAGTAAAGTTTATCTTAGTCGCGAGGGTGAGGTTTCTGACGCCAATAATTAGAAAATACTCAAAGTAGGTTTTTACTTGCTACTTAAAAGTAGATAATATAACACACTATTGCTATAGAGTAATAACTTGGCTATAGTATAATTTGCTTTAAGTAAATAAGACTAAATTTAGTTTATAAAATAAAATAAAATTTCGAATTAAATATACCCAAATTCTTTCCTGGATTATCTTCTTCCAAAACTAACTCTAAAATTTGTATTGATGTTTAGGGTTTCCCTTTTCGATGAGTAGTATTTTGACCTTTTCAATTTTAAAGTTTATTAGCCAATTACATTAGTGGGGGGAGGTCCTCGTTGTGGACTTCGGAATCTTAGTATGCAATTTCGAACTCGAGTTGCGCTATTACGTTAACATTCGGACAAATACTTTGGGAATCGTATGATCCCCCTTATTCTCTCAGCTATGGGTTAAATAGAACCTCTACTGTTCTTTTAGGAGGATGGGTTTGGGATTAAATACCCCAAGAAGGTTGATAGGCCATTAAACAACAAAACTAATTACATTCCTTGATTTTTACATGAACTGTAGTTTTTGGGAACTAACAATCATTTTATCTGCGTCAGTAAATATCTTGATAAAATTACACAGATATTCCAGAAGTTTATTTACGAAAAGTAGCAACAAGACAGGACCTAAAACTGATATCTAAAGACCTCTAAAGTAGTTATATTTATCTTTTGATAATGGTTCACTATAATTCCATTTTCTTGTTATTCAGAGGATTGCTGATGATATTTTTTACGTTAATTCAGCTTCTTGAAGATTAAGAACAGCATCCAGGTTGGGATGTCAGTATGATTCACTTCTGACAAATATTCATTGGCATTCTCAAAAGTTTTAAATAAAATTGATAAACAATATTTATTCCTCAAGAAACTGCTATTTTTCGAAAATGAGAGAATATAGAAAGCTAATTACTTTCTCTCAAAAACCGTGTCAAGCGATTTGCAAAGTGCAACGAGTTTCCACCCGTATTTTTAATTTTTCGAGATATGGACGGAGTCCTATGTGTGGGTTATTAAGACCACGGACGAATGAGGGTTTGAAGGTTAAAGAGGTCAACGTGATATGAATGAATACGTGGGGTATTCTGAACCGGACAAACAATATAACGCGGAGTTGTTTTTTTTTCCTTTTATTTATATATGTATCATTCATACATTTTTTTCATTTAAAAGAAAGCACAACTATGACAACAGACAAACAAAGAGCAAAACGAATACAACAAAAAATATACAGAAATGTGGAGGACACGTCGCTCCCGATAGTATCTGACTAGGTCCTTCCAATAAGACAAAGCATTTTTTTTTTCTTCTTTCACCGAAGAACAAGAGTCTCTCCTCTTCGTCTTTATGGATATACAAATTTTAACCAAATAGGTTTTCCGCCGAAACTAGCTGCTGATGAACAGCCTCAAAAATGTTTCTTTGGAATAGTCTTGATACGGACCTTTATTTAGGTTACGTATATTATTCTTGATAAAAGAATTTTTTTGTCTTTCCTTTCTTTTGTTAATTTTTTCTTTTTTTTTCTTATATTCGTTAATCTCCTATTAACGAGTTGCAAGGCACCAGTTTTTGTTTTCCTTTTCTTTTACGTTGAGCCTCAGGTTCTTACCCAACGGAGCTAAATGCCTCTATATGCCATTTTGGGACTAGGATTTCCCTTTTCACCGGACCCCGTGAAAAGGCGACCTTTCTCTTCCTTGGCGAATCTCGAAACTAACTTTTTGGGTTTCGTTTCTTTTTGGCGGTAAAGCGCCCTCCCTGTCTCGACCCATGGCATGTCTTCTCCTTATCCGGGTCAAGACCTTTGCCCCTTCTCGGCTGCTTCTTCCACTGTTGCTAGGGCTCGAAGACTCGCCAATCGCCTTCCCCCACTTCCGGTCCACATAGTAGTTCTTGCACTATAATCCTACCGTGGCCGGTGGCCGTAACAAAAGGCATACATGTGATGCAGGTCTATAGTTTTCTGGTTGGTAGACTGACAATTTTGTTTATAAGAATAATAATTGCATTTTTCCGTATTTCCTAAATACATATTTGATCTTTGAATATCTAATGATATTAATCTATATTATTATAGTATTGTTAGAATATTACCAAAGATTTTATATTCTGTCAAATATTTTGATATATTTGGATGTATTTCTCCAAGACCGTTATACTTAGTCGCAGTTTTTAAAGTTTCAGGTTCTCGTTTTAAAGTTACTAATTTTATTTACTTTACGAGATTCTTAATCCAAACTTTCGCGAGATATTCGAGTACCGAAATTGTTTTCGTTAACCTTAACTTTTTTTTAAATATTTCAAACTCTTAACAATTTTGATTGCTGATATTAGTATTTCTCTTTATTTCACCCTGGTATATTGATTTTGTTTATGTAGAGCTGTCAAATTCTAGGTCATTGTCTACTATTAGTCGAATATCGTCCATCTTTTTCATAAAATTTTGTATTAGACTGGTTGGTTGATACTTTCATTAATTTAACGACATGTCAACCCGTGTAAAGTTATTTTATGTCTTGAGCAGGGGGAATCGCGTTCATTGTACGTTCATATTTACATGTTTTGAGATTTTTCGTAAGAGTTTTTTTCTTTTCACAGCGTCCAGTCTAATTGGAATGAATTTTAAACATATCTATTTAACCCATGACTTTTAAACATATCTATTTGACCCATTGCTAGAATAGACCTAAGAGTAATGGCAACTAAGAAGCACTGCTCACTCCTAGATCTACAGAAGTGAAGCTTAGTGTCAACAAAGGACACGACTTTTTAAGGATGTGTTTTGCTCCTCTTGAGGGAATACAGTCAGCATATTCACCAATGAGGCTAATTATTTCCTTGAATGAAAAACAAGATATTCTCTTCAAAAATATCTTATTTTTTTAGTTTTTACCTTTGTCTAACAACAATACAGGGATTCCTAGTATTATAATGTTGCTTTCAATGTTTTCTTTAGAAAATATTGTTGTAGAGTGGCTTGTACCACGTGATTTCCAGTGTCTCCTCGTGTTTCTTTAGCGCGTCGGTACTGAAAGATCTCGGTCAGTAGTAAGACCAACTTAGGACGTAACAACCACGGCGCGTGACTAAGAATATTTGTCAGACTGTACCACTTCAGTTAATAAATAATTGTCTCTATTTCACTGTGTATCTCTTCCTTACTACGATACAACAAATATGTTGCAGGAAGAAAGCAACAGTTCTTAGTGGGACTGAATAATTTTTACTAATTTAACATTCAAGTAAGAACTCTTTACATTTACAAATACTGACCTCTGAGCATACAGGGACAGGGGTAATCCCTATGGCATAATGACTTACGTGTTGGACTGCGAAATCGTAGTAAGGGAGGTCGGGGTCTAGTCTCGCAGTTACATTCATTTTCGGACTAATATCATTGGGGAAATGTATGAAACCCTTTACTCTCCCAACTCTGGGTTAAAAAAAAGTACCACAATTGTTCTTTTACAAGGATGGATAGGTCATTTAATAACCCACCAAGAAAGCGAAACCAAATTGAGCGTATAGCAAATTAGAAAATGCAGATAAAATTGAAAAATGATGATTTTTATTTGATCAAGTTGATGTCATTATTGAAAAAGAATAATAGATTAAACTGACACAAAATAAAAAGAAAATCCTGAAGGTGAACAATATTTAAAAAAAAAAACGCGCGTGTATTGGTCCATCAAATCAACAGTTGTTTAATTCTTTGAGTACTGGCTGATTGTAGTCATTAACACAGTCAACTCCATACTTAGTGGGGAAGTGTCATATTATATTGTAGAAAGAGACTACAGCAAATTGAATTTTGCAGAACAGAGTTACAGATTTTCAAAGGCAAATATCTGCTCACAAATTTGTTAAGTATTTGTCTCAATAGGTTTAGATTCATAGTCCCCCCAAAATACACCATAATGCAATCGAAACAGATTATCAAAACTTCATGAGTAATGATTAATTAAAATTTTCTGCTACATAATTTCCAATGTTAAACTTGTTTTTTAGGAAAGCACGCCAAGGCATCCTTTCTGATTTCCATTGTGGAAGTTAGTTTTTATTTGCGATATTCTCATTGGTAAAATGTTTCTTCCACATTAAAGTGAATTAACTGTTTTCACTCATGGTTACATTTATTTGTTTGCTTTTGCCATCATGTTGTCAACAAAAGGAGTTCCTCACAAGTCTTTATATGTATATTTAACTCCTCCGTACGAGCAGGATTCAATATAAGGATAATTTTTTGAGCTGAGTTTTATGGGTTTGAATTTAGAGTTTTCCTTTCTCCTAGACTGGTTGACATAATCACGTTAAATATACATATTTTGACTTCCTATTTACACTTAACTGGAGAGAGAATAATTGGATTCATAGCTTTCCCAATGGTATTGGCGCTCTTTGAAAGACAGTCTCGTCCAGAATTTAAATTCGGGTTGCTTAGTCCATTTCCTATGAGGTTAAGCAAATACACCACAAGTGCCTATATATATATATATATATATATATATATATATATATATATATATATATATATATATATATAGTTACAAATATACCTCCCACATTTTTAATTTTCCCCTGTGTAGTTCAAATGATAATGAGAGCTCTATCTTCCCAATATCTTATCCTTTTTTATTATACGACAAGTTACGATTACGGCTTTGGTTGGTGCACCCTATGCTTCCACTGATAATTTTTTTTTTTTTGTTGTTCTTAAAACTGATGAATCTGTATTGCTACACACAGATCTTTTTATGCTGCATTTGAATGATGCTGTTCCGAATAGAAATGTTATGTGTGGAAAATTCGACCTGGAACCGTATAGTTCCATTGTAACATGATATGAACAGGAAAAAGTCAATGTAGCCATACAGATTCACCAAATATTCAAAAAAATAAAACGTTTTAACACAAATTCACTGTGTGCACAAGTGCAAGCCATGTAGTAACTGATTGCATCAGAAAAATAATTCAAGATATTGGCTAGATTGAGCAACCATTACCACTTGCCTAAGTTTGCTTGCACCACGCCTGTAACAGTTTAAAAATATTTCTGTTGCATCCTATATAAAGATAAGCAATGTGAAAAACAAACATAAGCAATGAAACTAAAGTCCACTTTTGCTAGCTTGTGGGGCAGTACAAAGAAATTAAACCTTTACTCATTTTCTTATAACTGAAACAGAAAATAGAAAATAAGTCAAATTTCACCAAAAGTGTTTTCTTTCTATTCTTACATTAGGGAAGTCATGAATCTATCTCTTCCCTACTTAGCTTTTGTAAAAATAATAAACCAGAATGCGCGCTCTAGTTGCGTTAGGGCAACCGGTTTTAGAAAAGGACAACTTTGTAATCTAACCTCAAGTCAAAAAGTCAGTAACCAACGTAATAGAATGAAACCCATTAGTCTCGGTATGTAACAGAACTTGAAAAAGATTTGATTCCTCTGGCAGACTGAGAAAAAAACTGATATGATAATTTTATACCTGATGATTAGCACCTATAATGGTAATCAAGAAACTGAATGTGCCCATAAAGATTACATGACATAAAAGACGTACTCATAAAAGTTAATTGGGCTGGCTGAAAACGTTCATGGTTTACACAAATTATGTTAGCATGAATTCTATTGAGGAGGCTGATATTTTGATTTTTTTTTCAATTAGCGTTTTTTTTGTTGTTGTTGTTGTCTTTTGGTGAGTGGGGAGCACTGAAGGTCTTCTTTCGTTTAATAAACAGAGATAATTTTGGTAAAGGTTGTTTTTATTCGATAAAGTTCGATATGAATTATCTGGAATCAGATAAGAATAAACACCAATCAAGCTTCTGGCAAGATCACCAGAAAAAAAAAAAAAAATCGTAGAAAAGGTTCTCAGTGATGTCAGGAGTTCATTGTTTATGTGAACACGTAAAGCAAATTTAGACGAAAGAATCGGAGACTATCAATATTGTCCGAGCCTAATTTGTTCTAATTCGCTTAAAGGTTGTCTTCAACGGGAATTAAGCTCGATATCTAATTAAATCATATTTATAGACTTTTAGAGGTTTCATAAAAGTACATCTAGACTGAAACCTTAGATTTTAAAATAAAGGATAGAATTAAATGAATTTGTATGCACAACTGATCAACATATATAATAAATGGATAATGTCAAAACTTGAATTTTTTAAAATTCCAGAATTTCAAATGTAGATTAAGATGTCTGAACAGCAGGACCATCAAGTGACGATATCCAGACTTTTTTTTTTTTAATTTCAACGATCTCTAGAAATCTAAGAATTAATTTTTTTTTTATTTTTATTTATTGCGGACTTTTCCCCCTCATCTTGGTAGTTTTTGTGTTGTTTCTTCTTTCACTAAGTTTCGGCCACATTTCACCTCTGGCCTTCTTCAGGTGATTTTACCGCGACCTCGGACAGGAATGCTGAGTCTTGTAACCGTATCCCCAGTAATTACTGCCTTCCATAGTTATTGTCTATCGCAAGGCCTTCGATTATCGAAACGTAGTGAAAGAAGAAACAACACAAAAACTACCAAGATGAGGGGGAAAAGTCCGCAATAAATACAAAAAAAATTAATTCTCAGATTAAAAGCCTCATCTCAAAATGATTCCAATTAAAAACAAATCTAGAGATCTAGTCTTCAATTTTTTTTTAGATTACAAAATTAAAAGTTTAATGAAGATATATGTACAGCTGAATAACTTATACAAAGAATTTGTACAATAAAATACTGTTAAGATCAGTTATTGATCGGTAGCAAAACTATAGCAAACAAGATTATGCAAATCAAGTACTCTATTGACTTCCCAAACTTAACACCATGCAGCCTTTTCTTCATTCATAAACTGAAAGTTTATCTGAACGTTAATATTTGAGGACCTTAAAATACGACGGTGAAACCGCACTCCATATAAAACAATGAATGTCAGATCGTCGTTCGATTAATAGAAAACTCTGGCATTCTTCATTGATTACCAGAGACTGACTTGAAATAAATTTTTTGATAAATGCAGTTTTAGTGCCGATATTCTTTTGCCTAAATTATATAATATATATATAGCCTCTACATCATTATCATTATGTCGTGCCGCCAGCACGGATATCCCTGACCCTCTCTCGCCACTCCTCTCAATTTTTCATCGCTTCTGTCAGGTCCTCAGGGCTACATCCCGTATCCTCACAGAGCTGCTGTTTTTAGGTTCGAGCTGGTCGTCCTGCTTTTGCTTGGCCAAATGAGGGGTTCCATAGGAGTACATCACTTATGAGCTCGTCCTTGCTTCTCCAACAGTGTCTTGCATGTCTGGTTCGTCTATGATAGTTTTCCTCATGGGTGGTAGGTGGCCGTACAGAGCTTGTTCAATATTGCTCGCAGCATTCTTGTGTACTTGCCGTCTAGCTTTTTCTCAAGCCGTTTTGTTAACGTCCATGTAGAGCATCCATATAGCAGTATCGATACGACAACTGCTTGGAAGAAACTGCATTTCATTTTATCGGTCAGGTCTGACTTCCATAAGACCGTTAGCATATCGATAGCTGCCCATGCCTTTTTTCGGTTGATGAGACGCTGCTTCCTAGGTAGGTTAACTTGTCTACTAGTTTCAGAGAGCTACCCCCTAGTGTGGAAATGTCGCCTTTTTGATTAAAGCACATGTATTCCATTTTGTCTGCTTTGACATGGAGGCCAAATTTTATTAAAATCCATAAATGCCTAAACGGTGGAAGACAACGCCAGCTATGAAGAACTATGTGCCACCTAAAAGCCAAGAGTCTAAAACTGGTCTTTATATTGTCTTTAAGTCCTAATAATTTAAAATGCCAGGAAATTTTACAAAATTGTATGCTGTTTTCTTTGTAAAATGCTAACTCGGTAGTTCTTGGCTAATCTGAGGTCACCCTTTTTAGGGAAAGGGAGGATGCATCCCTTCATCCATCTGTTTATCGGATTTTGATTATAGACTGCGTTGCAGTATGTCCTCGAATTGTCTGGTCTTCCATACTTCTGGGGGAATTTCATCAAGCCCTGCAGCCTTCCTATTTTTAATTTTTCTAGGTACTGAATCGAGTTCTTCTTGAGTAAACTGTCCAAGTTTAATGTCTAATTGCTTACTAATAATTCTGGTGATTGGTTCATGTGTAACTTTCGGTGGGTTTCCCTGTAGATTCTCGAAATGCTGTTTCCACAGTTGTATTCTTTCTTGTTGGTTTATAGCTTTCAATTTTGCTTTGGCTCTGCTCTTCCTTCTACTTACTTAGTTTATTGTTTGCCAGGCTCCCCTATATTGCTTATCCTCCACTTAGTCTCTAATCCTATCTATTTGATTTTGAAAATATATATATATATATATATATATATATATATATATATAGCTCTCAGCTGTCTATCAATTCAAGGACTGCTTTAAAACATCCCTTGGTACCTGTCAAATCGACCATCGCAAGTTGTTCACTTTTGCTGAGAACTGTGAAGCTTAGTATCTCAGCACCGATCATATTGTCTATTTTGAAAACACCTGATGAGCTGCCCTCAAAGACAAGACTCAGAAAGAGGAACTATACTACAAAGCCCTGATCATATATTCAACTGCAACTGCTGCGACCATGCTTGCGTGCTTCCTGTATAGGCCTACTCGGATCCAAAGTACCTACTGTTAGCATTCACCACCCACTTCTTCATCTTGGTTTACGAAACCTAGCCATTATTTATATATATATTTATAGGATTAAGATTCACTCCAAAAACACTCTATATTACGGTAATATCACGATACAGAGTGAATTCAAGCTCACCAGATGATTGGGTTTGTGAAACTAAAAATTATGAATTTGAACACTTTTATTTAATTCGATAGTAGAAATATACATGTATGGAAGTAAATAATGGAGTAAAATCCGACAACATAGAAAAAAATTGATAACAAGGTAATTCAAGAGGGAGGAGAGATTTATTGGGAAATAAAGTTCATTCTATAGCGTTTCGGTTCTAATGAAATATCATCAGCACTGTGAGGGATGATAATTAGGGATGTTAAAACAACGATGATACAAAAATCAAGGGAAAATCTTTACTAGGTTTTTGTATATTTTTTAAAACATCCATCGCTGATAATAGTTCATTAAAACCGAAACGCTATAATGTCGACTTTGTTTCTCTATAAATCTCTCCTTCTGCTTGGATTAACTTTTTAACAATTTTTTTCTATATATATATATATATATATATATATATATATATATATATATATGCCTGGAGTGTTCAAGCTCTTTAAGAGTGCTAATGATGCCAAGTAATATATAAATCCCAACTGGTTGGTTGAGTAATAGGACACTCTAATATGAATCTTCGTTACCATCCATTGATGTAAACTGGCTTTTTTTTCGGATTGATTCATCGATTTTACGGACAGGGTTATTTTTTGCTAGTGATTAAGGAATTACGTTCATTGTACATTTATATTTACAATTTTTTTATCTAGTCGTTTCTGAAGAAGTTTTCTTTGCAAGTTGTTACATGATATCAAGCATATCAATGTAATGCAAATAATTTATACACATTTGTATGGTTTCAAGTATTATACCAATAAGGACATTTCCTAAATTAAATAAGAATTATTTGTTTGTAGACTGTGATGAGGCTTCAAGTACTGATAATAATACTTAGTAAACAATTATCTTTAAGTAAGTAACATTAACGAAAAGAATTTACATTTATTTAGCATCAATTATTCCTGTCAAATACTAACAATGTTTGTACATATGTTTGACCCATAGAAAGAACACTGATAAGTACTACCGCTTAAGTGTGATGGTGAGGTAATGCTAGAGCTTTGGGGAATGCGGAGTACCCCTTCAGTGCTATCGTTCTCAGGTCCACTAAGACTCGGAGTGGTAGCTCCTGAGAGGGTCCTACATATAGGTTAGATAGAACTGAACTGTGAAGTTTCCTAAACTGAATTGCTTGAAATAGGACTGTTTTGAAATTTAAACTGCGTGTTCATGCTATACTGAATTGAACTGTTTGAAATAGAACTGTTTTGACATTTAACTATTTGTAGAGAAAACCTATTCTTATACGAAACTGAATTGCTTAAAATTTAGTTCGGTGTTAAATGACCGGAAAAAAAGTTGATAGGCCATAGAACGATACAACCAACTATCGTTTCAGAACTGAGTAGATAAGCAAGTAATGGCATCGAAGAGATACTTCCCACTCCTCAGACCTCCACCAACTGCAGCCTCACCGTATGATAGTTTTTTGTCATACCCTGATCATCTCTTTTTTTTGTGGTGGATCTTACCCCACAGCAGGGAATACAGTCAGCTTAATTTGAGTCGGGAGATGTATTCATGTTATTGAAGTGGGACTGACATCACCTATTCACATGAGAGGAAGAATCAGGCTCAGATATTGCTTGATATGGGATTGTTATAAAATAACATGCGATGGCCATATCCAAAATTGAGGGAGCACACACACACGCATATATATATATATATATATATATATATATATATATATATAACGAAGCACTTTTGTTGCATAGAAGCCGGTTCTGACGTGCATGTGGATATCGACTAAAAGCTTCAAATTGTTTATTATTCTCTCGCTTTTCCATTAAATACAAAGTCGACAATACGAATGTAAAAGACAAAGAAAATATAGTTTCTTTGTTTCAGTACTAAAACAGACAAATGTGTGTTGTTCCAAAAGGCTATCGGGTTCGAAACAAAGCTATTACGTATACCGATATTATTGAAAAACAAGGTAAAAATAAGACAAATAGGGAAGAGAAGATGGAGAAAAAGTCGAAATCGACGGAAGTGAGGAAAAGAAGAAAAGAAAAAGTTAAAAGAATAAAAAAAGGGTGTTAGGGAGAAGAGAGAATAAAAAAAAAATAAGGAAAGAGACGAGAAAAAATGTAAAAATTAAAGGGAAGATGGAAAAAAAAAGTGAAAGCTCAAAAATGGGAAAACAGGAAAAAGATGAAAAAATGGAGGAAAAAGAGAAATAAAAACGGATAAAGAAGAACAAGAAAGAGAGAAGGAAAAAGAAAAGAATTAAGAAAGAGGAATGGGAAAGGTAAGCTAAGAAAGAGTAAACAGAAATATTAAAGAAAGAACGAGAAAATCAGGAATGACGAGGATAAGTTAGAAAAACAGATGAAATATGGAAAAGAGTAATAGAAAAGAGAAGGAAGAAAAGGAGGCGGAGAATTGGATGGAGAAGACAAATAAATAGAGGAAAGAGGGAAAGAAAGAAGAGGCAGATGGAAAACTGATGTAAACGGAAAAAGAATCCTAAAGAGAAAAAGCAGAAGATGGAAAATTAGGACAAAAAAGAAAAAAAAGAGAAAATGTGGTAACTGCAGAAAAAGAAAGAAAACAGTTGCAAAAAATGTAGAGTATTAACATCGAGAAATGAATCAAGAAATATGTGGAGAGAACAACGACAGAAGATGTGAAAGATTGGGTGAATGTAGAAGTTGTGAAAAGAAAGTAAACGTAGAAAAGAACGTAAAAGGAAAGCAAAAGGGACAAGAGTGAAAAAGGAGAAAAATTGAAGAAAGAGAGTTGACGAAAGATCAAAAGAAAAGAAGAGATCACAATGTATTGGATGGAGAGAAAAAGAGGGATCATGATATATATATATATATATATATATAAAGAAAGGAAAAGAGATCATGATATATATTGTGAAAAAGAAAGGAAAATGATCACGATGTGAAAAGAAAAAGACAAGATTATGATATATAGAATATAAAGAAGAAGGTGGTGTTTAATAGCGATAGAAAGGAAAGATAATGTTGAAGTGGACCGAAATGAAATTAAAAAAAACTAACAACTAATACGATTAGAAGAGGGTGAAGTGGAGGGGCAAGGATAAAAAGTGGACGGTAATGAAAGAGAAAAGAAAGAACAAACAAAAATATGAAAAATTTCGAAATAAAAAAAGTGTGGGACGTAAAGAAGTAAACACAAAAAAAATGCAAATAAACAAACAGCAGAAACAAATTTTAAAAAATAAAAAGATGGTGACGAGGAAGGAAGGACATGAAAAAGAAGAAAACGAAACAAAGACTTGGGTCACGTGGTCGAAAGAAAAATCCATTAAAAGCAGGTGATACAATCATTTAGTCTTTTTTGTTTTTGTTTTTTTTTTGCTTTTCATATAGCGAAAATTTTGTCCGACAGGGAATAAATAACCCATCTAATACAAGAAATAAACAAAACAGTGACATAGAAAAGCGCACTACAGAGATTACCTGCAAAGAGCTGGCATGACGTAAAATTGATAGAAAAAGAAGAGAAAAATATTAATCAAGTTTTTTTTTTCCTGATTTGAAAGAAAATAAAGTACATGGCGGCGCTCCGAAAGGAAGCCATAATGACAAATCGTTAATTTCAAAACATCGAAGAAAAAAATACTGAGTTATGTACAAGGTTCCAGCCATTCTTAAAGAATGAATCGACTCTTCAACCATTTCCAGATTTCGAATTTCATAAAATGAAAAATAATTGCATTGGGAGAAATCAAAATTCGGATTTACAAAACAATGTTTTACAAAGAATTGTATTAACAAGCTACATCTATTTATTCATAATTTTGAAAAAGTAAAAAGAACACCTCCCACCGAAGAAAACACAACAAACTCAATCTCCGTGTTTTTCTTTTATTTTAGAAAATCAATACTTCAGATATATGTATGTACTCGTATGTATATATATTTCGTACGAGTTATTTGCTAAGCTTTACTAAATCTGTCATACAAATCTTGGTTTGTTTACAATACCTGCTATTAGTAAGTGGTCACCCGCCTAAGAACTGAACAGGCGTTTCGTTACTCAACATTTATCATCTGACAGGAATTAGTTCTTTTAGCAAGCTGTTAAAAGTAAGCGGTTTTGTCCATAATTCTTGAACAATGAAAATCAATTTTATTTCTGTTTGTCAATGCTCTCCTAATATTAGAATACTGTTATTTTCTAAAATAATCTGTGATAAAAACATTTCACGATGAAGTGGTTCAATCACTGATTGATTGATTAATTTTAATGCCAGGTCAACTTGCCTGGGTTTATTTCATGTCTAGAGCTTAGAGAATGGTGTATATTGTACAATTATAATTACATTTTTGTGTAGCTTTTTAATGGATTTTTTTTTACCCATGCTTATATGATATCTAGAATTTCTAATACAAATCATTTGCCAACAGATCTATTTGGCTCATTGGTGGGACTCTAACAGGTAGAACCACACATAATCAGAATGGAACTGGGAGTGATTGATTTTAACGGCATGTCAACCCATCTAGAGTAATTTTATGCGTTAAAGTTAGGGAATCGCGTGTTTTGTATGTTTATATTTACATTTTTATGCAGTTGTTTCTTAAGTGTTATTTTTTGCACATAGTCCCAATATACAAATATAAAAAAAAAAAATTCTTGATCTAAAGATGAAAAACGAGCAGATGCTACCACACTGTTCCTATTGAATATGGGAATAGAGGGCTAATAAAAGGTTACTTCATACACCTCAAAGCTCTCGAACCGTACCATTAAATTGAGTGTCATACCTAGGACACCTTCTTTTTTTTTGGAGGAGAGGAGTCTCATCTATAAAAAAAAAAGAAAAATGTGAACAAAGGCTGCTGTTGCTAAAATAAATACCTTAAAATTCTCTAAGCCAACGTAGTCCGCTTGGTTGGCCGACAGGTTTGAAGCTTAGTCTAACGTAAAGTTGGACGGGTTTCGATCCCGGTTTCGAGCGTCCTGCGTGTCTAGCCACACTGAAGAGTTCTGATAGAACGAAACAGTCTGTCTGTGGATGACAATATATATATATATATATATATAGAGTCAACGTATTCTAAACCCCAACGACAAGGTCAAATCAGATAGACATAAACAGACTGAGGTAGACAGAGAGCTAGAAAGACAGATGCATGAGAATTAGAAAAAAAAAATAACATAAACATAGAATAAGTACGGATAGATGAAACCAAATAAATAAACTTTAGTCTATAAACTGAATTCTACGAGTAGACAGGAGAGCGAACAGATGTATCGATAGGTATAAATCATATCGAGATAGATAATAATAATAAAAAAAGATAGAAAGACAATAACAGACAATAATAGTTGAATGGATCTAAAGAGTTCTGAATGCCAAATCATCTTATTGACTGCGATATTCTCTGTAGATCGATTTGTGTTGTGCTATGTAAACAAAACTGGGCCGCACCCAGAAAAATCGATTAATTTTTTTCCCGTATTGTAAAATCTTTGGCATGAATTTCATTAGCACTAGCGCGGTACAGTAGGCGTGAAAATTCTCAGCTTTAAACACTGGGTAATTTTTTAAATATGCATTTTATTTTCTCGGGGAGCAGTATTTAATATAAAAATCAGTAATGAGAGAAACGGAGAAAAATATATGATAAGAGAAGAAGACATAAATCGAGATAGACAGATAGATAGAAGAAGAGATGATAGAGAGAGAGATACAGAATCCAGATCTCCAATAATGATAGAAAGCTAATTCAAACCAAAAATATAGAAAACCTTTTTGAATAAAAATTTGATGAAGAGTAGTAAAATTTTGCCCAATATCTAGGTTTTCGTAACTAAAGATAGAAAGCCTGTTTGAAAATAATCCAGCCATTAAATATTAACGTAAAAGTAAACGACGTCGGCTATAAGTGGTTTTGGTACCTTCAGAATTAGACCTTTGAAGTCTTCGTTCACTTACGAGGGATATCCATGTATGTGACGTCCTGGCAAAAATGAATGTCAGCGTAGAGATAATGAAAAGATTAATGGATTTTTAACGGCATATTAACCAACCTAGGATTATTCTATGCCATGGCATTAGGGAAATAGGGTGGATTAAACTTTGATATTTGATTTTTTTATTTTTTTGCATACGGTTTATTTCGGACACAAATAATTTTTAAACAGATGTATTGACCCGGAGATTGACCCTAATAGGCACCTCGACTCAAGGTGAGATTGCCTAGTCGGCTGGGCAAGTAGAATACACAGACTGCTTCCCCGCCCAAAAAGTGACCTGGATATGACACTAAACACTCCGATGGTGAGGTTCCAGTAAGGCTTAAGTTTTGGGGAGTGTGAAGTACCCCTTCATTGCTATTGCCCCGAGGTCCACTCTGACCTGGGGTGGTAGCACCTGTAGGGTCCTATTTATGGGTCAAATATAACTAAACTGTGTACTTATGGTAAACTGAATTGCTTCAAAAAGAACAGTTTTTGACATTGAAACTGTGTACTCATGCTGAACTGAATTGTTTGAAATATAAGTGTTTTGACTTTTAACTGTGTGTAAACAAACAAAAAATATACTTTTTCTAAAATGAATTGTTTATACGTATAAAAATGGATTTGGCATTAATAACCTACAATGGTTGAGGTGCCATAAAACCAAATCAAACCAATCTGGGTAAGAGTGAACCTGGAAGTAATGGTAATGTAGCAATAGTGCATATTCCCCCAAATTCTCATGGAGTTTCACCTTCTGATATAGTTTAGTGTCATACACACTACACCCTCTTTTAAGCAATAGTCAGATTATTCTAAGCCGCACCAACACATAAATAAGTAAAGATGGCAACCTTAGTCGAGGGTGACCCGAAGGCTCCCTTTTCAATAGCTACTACACCGAGTTGTAGGGAAGGGAGCAACTCCATTCCCTGGATTTCCCAACTTAACCTTTTTTCCTTACCTTATAATGCTAAGTGTTAAGCAAGACGGCATCAAGTACCATTTTTAAGTCTTTGGTATGACTCGACCTGGGATTGAACCCCGGTCTCCCGGACCATTGGCAAACACTCAACTCATAAACGTATATCACATTGATTAAATAGGAACACTTGATATTACACAATTTTGTGCACGTAGCATAATATTTACTACGTCGGTAACTGCCTTAAACGTGAAAAATAGGTAGTCAAGGCATTTTGATGACTGAATATTTCCCATACTTCCGCGATATTAGCAGAGCGTTTAATTATTCAACCGTCGATTGTCGATTTCCTTTGATTGAATCACACACATTCAGCATTCCAGTGTGTTTCTGCATGATCAACGCCTAGCCAGAACACTGGTGGCTTTAGATGGATTATCAGTCAAGCTTCAACAGCCAGCGGCAAAATGTTACCTGGACTTTGCTTATTGAAAGATCTTCGAACGCTTTCTAAATAATTCAAATAGTTTCAGCTTTTGACTTTTCAATTTTCTGAGTGTTCATGTGTGCGTATTAATTTATTGTATGTATACACACCGAAGGGAAATAAAGTTGCAACACCCTGATTTATATTTTTCAATTTATTCAAGATTAAAGGTTCTCGTAATATAGCTGGATCTCATTAAATAATCACAAATGCAGATCAATACGAGCACACATTCCTGCAGAAGTGATGTATTAGTAGTACTTACAACAACTGATAGAAAGTATGGAATCATCACACTTCGAGGATATTTCCTTTTTTTGAATTTTTTATTTATTTATCTATAAATAAACTAATGACAGGAGAGGAAGCAAAAGACTTTTCTTTATTAGCTGAACATTCTGGCTTCACATTAGCTAATTTTGCCATCCAGGAGTCGATTTATTGATTGATCTCAACAGTATGCACCCCGTCCGAGATTATTTTATGCTTAGAGAATCATATACATAGTACATAAATATTCATATTTTTGTGTAGTTTTTTAAAGATTCTTTTTGTTTTATACCCGGTTAGTTGATGACAAATATTGCTATCCAATACAAATAATTTGTCGATAGATCTATTTGACTCACTATGTTACGGGATATGGTAGGTCAAAGTTATAAAGAGAACGGGGGAGGCTAATTTTGGGGGAAGGAGAGAGAGAAGGAAAAAATGCTGACAAGGAGGAGTCAAGCCAAAACACTTGTTGTTGGTCAACCAGTCACGGATGAATGACTACTGTAATTGAAAATGACAAAAAACCCAGAGATCCTAAATCTGCTGTACAGGTGTGGGACCCCGAAAACGGATATGTCCTCCCTCCGACACCAGGCAGGCGTAAGGGTAGAATCGGGTTTAATAACTAGTTGAGTGAGAGACACGACGAGGTAAAGACAAAAGTTAGCCACCAACCAGAAACGATGTAAAGAGCAGTTAGAGGATGGATGCACAGCTGTGAGGGCAGACCCAACGAGGAACCACGTATTAAAACTCGAAGAGGAAACGTGGAAGGAAATTTAAGGTCTGAGTCTGCTCTCTCTCTCTCTCCTCCAGATATATTGTTTCTCTTTGTCCAGTACTCTTTTATTGTTTAGGAATGATACAATAAGTAATTTGTATCTTTTTCTTTCAGATGATAAGAATATTGTTCGGAATTTTCGTCGGTATTCACCCCTATGTTTGTTCCAACGAAAGAACATATTTGACATGTTTTACTCTATGATTTTCATAAAGGAGACAATGCAACGACTGCTACAAAATCCATTTAGAGCACTTAAAGGAAAATAGCACTGAATAAAAGAAGTTGAAGTAGGTGGTTTTCCAATTTTCTTAAGGACGAACCTCCTTAATTAACAGAAAGAGAGCCATCATCCATCACGATAACGCCCGTCTTCACACAGCTGAATTGTCTAAGGATCCCTTAGAGTAGCTCGGTTGGGAAAAAATTGCTTTATTCTAGATATTCTCATGACCTTTCAACTGATTATCACTTGTTAGAGGATTACAGAAACATTTCAATGATCTTAGTTTGACATTAAGAGAAGTTGAACTAGGGTTGGTCTCATATTTTACATCAAAACCTAAAGAATTTTAGGGGTGTCCTCGCGGTGTAATATTAAAAGCGCTGGACTGCGATATCGTAGTATGTGAGTTTGAACTCCTGCCGCACTATTACGTTCACTTTGAGACAAAAAACCTTGGGAAAGGTATGAACCCAGTTATCTTCCTAACAATGGGTTAAATAGTACCACTATTGTTCTTCTAAAAGGATGGATTAGGCATTAAATAACCCCAAAAGGTTTATATGCCATTAAATAATAAACAAACTAAAGAATTTTACGAGCATGGCATTTATAAGCATGAGGTTCTTGGAATCTGTTGAAGTTATGTTTATGATAAAATATTTATATTGGTATAAATTGTTTCTTTTTAATTTATAATATTTTACTAAATTCTATTTAAGGTTCTTACGTTAAATGTCGCTATTTGTATTGTTTGTTTGCATTGCGAGCAATATTGAACAAGTCCTGGCGGCAACACCCCACAAGGCTCCAACTATACGGCCACCTGCCTCCCATCACGAAAACTATCCAAGTTAGACGAACCAGACATGCAGGACACTGCTGGAGAAGAAACCAGGGACGAGCTCACAAGTGATGTACTCCTATGGATCCCCACATATGGCCGGGCAAAAGCAGGACGACCAGCTCGAACATACATTCAGCAGCTATGTGAGGATACAGGATGTGGCCCTGAAGACCTACCAGAGGCGATGAACGATAGGGAGAAGTGTCGAGAGAGGATCAGGGATATCCATGCCTGCGGCACGACACGCAGATGATGATGATGATATACTAAAAGATCGGACATTACAATTAGATAGTATAAATTCATGCAGTTACTGTACATGTATTCAGTTGAATTTCCCCGATCAGTTTACGTTTTCCAGACGAAGAGAATTGTATGAGTTTGAAGTTAGAGTTGAATACTTATTCTCTGTAGATGAAAGTAGTGTGTCTGTGTCATGCGGGAGATTTGATAAGAATAGAATGTTCAATGAATGACCCAATGTATATCCATAATACTGACTCTGGTGGAAGATTCCCTGGTGTATTTCTTGTAAATAGATATTTTAGCTTTATAGCCAAGCACACACATTCGAATGGAAAACACTGTTTGACATTATAGAGTTCGAAGCTAACATTAGAAAAATCAAAATCAGCGAAATGATTACAAATTCAAAAGAAAAAAAAAAGTACTTTACGTAGGATGCGCTTGAGCTGTAACGGTTATCGTCATAGTAAATGAACACGACGAACCGAGTTCAAATCCTGGACAAGTATGTATTTCACATAGCGCTAGTGCCCTTAGGACCTATAGGAATCCTTGTATTATTCCTCCAGCTAATGGTAATCAGTAGGGCAGACTGGACTCTTTACTCTTAATATGACAACCAGTCTAGGAGAAGGAAAACTGAATTAAATCCTATTAAACCCCTTAGAAAAATGGTCCAAGTGTAATGTCCTGTTTAAACGGAGCGGAGATAGTTGGTAAATGCCTGCATAAAAATGCACTTGTGATGTAACGGTTATCCTCATTGGAAAAAGACTGGCCTGATTGAGTTCAGATCCTTAACGAAGCTCTTTACATTTAACTTTGCACTTGCACCCATCGGAAAGGTGTGCATACAGTCATTCTCCCTCCAGGTATGGGTAAATGAAAGGGAAGATTGAGTTTTTAAAATCTGGTTTGGCAACCGGTCTAAGAGAAGAAAGCTTCTGAATTTAAACCGGCTGTACTCCGCTTAATAAATGACCTTGTGACACATCTTATTTAAAGTGCACTGATTGCGTAATTACCTAACTTAGATGAAAATAAAAAAATGGGTTTAACAGAAATATTAGTTTGTTTAGAAAATAATGACCAATTTCATATTTTAAGGTGTTATAAAAAGTCAATCATTATCATCCGAGCCTCTAAATTAAGCTCAGTTTAAATCGCCATCTAGTTAGAAGTACAGAACTTGTAGTGAGAGGTGAACTTACAACTCAATAGCAATTGCCACGTGGATATAATGACATTGAAAGTTTCCTCGGGGTCAAATCTCTAACCCCGGATATGAAGATCTGTAGACAAAGCGAAAGAGGACGAAATTTGTGACGTAATTGAAGACAACGCGGCAACATGTGTATCGAGGATTAAGGACTTGTTGAGAGACATTTGCTGGGAAGATAGAAAGGAAGCAACCGGGTATTCTGCGCTCACTTAAAAGTGGTAACTAAGATTCCGTTCAATATAAACACTGGTCCCCTGGTTCATTTATTACGTTGATAACTGTTACGCCCTAAAGCCTACTAAACCAGCTGTACTCTACTAGAAAATTGGCCTTGTTTCATACTCATTTCGTCACCGAGGGGTTTGGTAAATATATCACAATGTTTTGCGCTTATTGTTCTTAAAATAAACAATATTTTACCGAATTCATACAAAAAAACGATTCGTTGAAAAATAGAAATAAAATCTAAATCAGCGAGTATTAACGGAAATGATTTGAATATTATGTCGTTAATTGATTGTCACAAATCATCGTTTCAAGATTTCCTCTGTGTTGGAAAGATGTATCACAATTAGAGTACTACATGTACTACAGATGTTGTCCTCTTGGTTAGCAAACTGGAGAAGATCATTGAAGTGAAGTCGCTCGGTGCATTGTCTTCATACGTGGAATATATGACTTACGAGATTTATGATTTGCCAGGTGTCACGTTGTAGATAAAATAAAAGAGAATTTAAAAATTATAGATTTATCATATTTACCAACGCCTCCGTTCGGGAAGGATATGACTAAAGGTCAATTTTTTAAACTGAGTTTAACAGGTTTGAGTTTTCCTTCTCCTAGACTAGTTGCCTCACCAAGGCTGAAGAAAATCAGTCTGCCCTACTATTTACCCATAGCTGGAGGGAGAATTATTGGATTCATACCTTTCCCAAGGGTATTGGTGCTATGTAAAATGCAATCAGGATTTGCAAATCCAGGATTTGAACTCGTATCACCGTGTCCATTTTCTACAATGATAACCATTACACCACGGGCACCTCCATTATGAAATTATAGATTTATAAGGTTATTAGCAATTACCTATTGGGCCCCTGATATTTATGAAAAATATGTTCTAATTAACCATATATTTTTTCAAAGAGAATAAGCTACGAATAAGACTTTTTTCTCGGTTATGTAAATAAATACACTATAATAACAATTATGAGTGACAAATAAATTTGATCATGAGATGATCTGGTTATGGCTACGAAGGGGTTGGATATTGGATCTCTTTTAATAGCAACATAAATGATGCCATAAGGATTAACTTTGATCAAAGCAAAATTTATAACAGAACATGTGTAGGTTATGTGGTGACTGAAAGGAAAAGGTTCATCCCTGAAGCTAATGTAGAAAACTAACACAAAAAGAATTTAAGAAAAGGCATGACTGAGTAGGAAAGGTGATCCACAGCAAATTGTGCAAATCTTGATCATGCTCACACATTATATACACGCAAAGCAGAATTTTTCCAAGAAAATAAATGCATAACATTCTCTGGAATATTAAGATACTTACGGGTCACTAAATTTAAGCCGAAATCAACACTAAGAAATGATTAAAAAGCTGAACTTGTTAACAAGCATAGATTTTTTCGATACAGTGGATAAGAGACTGAAATTAAATAAAACAAAAAATCAATAAATATTTGGATCTTGCCGGAGAGCTGAAAAAAGGTATGGAACATGAAGATGATGATGACACCAAATGTTGTTGGTGCTTTTGGCATGGTCCACAGAGGCCTGATAAAATGATAGGGTGATCCGAAAGAATCAAAACCTTTTAGACCACAGCGCTGTTAAGATTAGCTAAGATACTTAGTAGAATCCTGGAGACCTAAGGAGACTTGTTGTCATTTAGAATTCATTTTTAAACCACCAGAATGAAAAATTCTCGATAAAGTAAAATATTAATAATAATAAAATTGATTAATTATTCATCCGAAACTGCATATTCAAAAGATAAGAATTGATAAAGATTTTTTGATATTTTCATTTTATAGACGAAGAATTGTCACTGATGATTATTAATAACTTTGACTTGTATGCCTTACATCTTTTAACTTGAGTTATTCTTTTCATCGCTTCTCAATTGGATCTTCATTTATCGGATAATGCCTCATCTTAAAATCAAAACATAAAATGTTTAACTTACAACAGTAAACAGTTAAAACCGTAACAACATGGCGCTGGTAGATTGAGAGACGAAGTTGCAGTTGTATAAGTTATATAATTTACGAAAAATTCTAGGATTATTAGCATTGTTCATTGATTGTGCTGTTGTCAATATTTTGCCTGGAATAGTTATTATTTTTCGACTGTTGTTCGAAAGTGTTCATCTCCACCCGTTGTAATGAGCAATGTCATTTCCACTTAACCTCGCTTTGATTTTGTTCCTTTCTTTCAATGGCATATCAACATTCGTAGGTTATTTAATGCCGGAGCGATCTTGATAGAAGAACCGTAGTTGTACTATTTAACCCATTGTTGGGGAAATAAAGGGAGTCATACTTCTCTCGAGAGTATTGGTTAAAATTAAAAGTTATTGCACGACTGAAATTCGCGCTTGATTTCTACGAAGTCGCAATCCAGGACGTTATCTAATATCTAATTTGACCATAACTCGTATGAACTTGACTTGTTCAGGTAGAATTTTTTTAAAAATTTCTTATCTTTTCGTTGTCAATAACACTGGCTTCAAATTGCTTACTGTGCCAGCTATTGTCAAGAGGTCACCCATTTGAAGTCTAAACTTATTCATCGGTGCTTAAGTTTTGTGATCCGGTACTTTCAGTTTTACTTTATTTGGATTCAGAACTCAGGTTCTTTCCTGTATCTATTGTACCTAATAGGTTATTGATTAAAGTACTTGACACACTCATTGGAGCTTAACTCTGGTAATTCAACGGGAACCACTGCTTTGATCGTGATTTGATCGTATCATGTTACTTTTATTTCTTTATCAAATTAATGCTTCAATTTTCTTTAATGTTTTCTTTTCAACTTTTTTCATCAATTTGTATTATCCGATGATGAGGATTAGTTCTAGAGATCTGGTGAGTGTGAACTACCTCTTCATTTCCCTTATTCCCAAGTGTATTCTAACCTGTAGTGAAATTATCTTTTAGAGTCCAATTTATGACTCAAATATATGTTTAAAACTTATTTGTATGTGATAAAAATAATTGATTCCATATAACTGTAAATTATTTGTGTTAAGAAAAGTTACTAGGAGCTATAATTGTCTATATGATTATTATAAATGACTTGAAACTATATTGATGTATATAAATAAATGACTATTATAAAACAAATAATTACTTGAAACCATAAAATTATTTGTAGTAGATAAGAATGCTTTAAACCTTACAATGGTATGTAAAATACATATATAGGAATACTTGATATATTACTGTGCGAAGAAAAAACTTCTAAAACCAACTATACAAAAATATAAATGATCAATGAACACGTTTCCAAAACTTCTCGACATGATAAACCCAGGAAGAGTTGAAATGCCGTTAGAATTAACAAGTCAAACAATGTATACTAACAATCAATATAAATTTAGCTTTTCCCTGCCATTTTTTAAGTATTGAGCTTCTCTTTCGTTTCTCGTCTTTTCATTAGAAATTCGAGTTTTTTCTCAACTATTTTTCTTTTAACAACTGTCAGATTTTATTTCATTTCAGTTGTTTTGTTGTCTTCCCATAATGAGGACCCAAGGAATCATCTTCAATGGAAATATTAATGAGCCCTTATCTCAGCTGTTATTATTGTTGTTGTAAGGTTGAAAATAATTTGTTTAGAGATATCGGTTTTTATGTTAAAAACTCAATTAAAAGAAAACGTAATTAAAATGTTTGCTGAATGATGAAAAAGAAAAAAAAACTCCCTGAAAGATTATAAAGGAAAGGGAATTCTTTTGTGTTTGCCTTTCAATTAAGGTTGGATTTTGTGGCGAAATTTCAGAGAACAACCAAAAAAGTGAATGTTGATATATTTTGAATATTTCCTTGCTTTGTATAATGGCGTATCAACCATTTTGGGTTATTTTATGCCAAAGCCATCCTGATAGAAGAACGCCAGTGTTTCTATTTAACCTATTGCATGGTGGATAAAGGGGTTCATACCTTTCACAAGGGAATATAATAGCATTACTGGAAATCAAAATCGCTTACAACTATGTCCATGCCTAGCACGTTAACGATTACCCGACTAAGACTAACTCCTTGATTTAATTTAAGGTTGGATATCTACGAGGGAATGTTATGAAATTAATTCAATGATGTCATATCTGTGTTGATGACTTTCTACCTATGGGATCCAATCATAGCAGCACCAATGGAAGAAGTGTGTGGACCACAAGTGAAATATGATGAAAATCACATTTGGTCACATTTCATGAGAATATTTGAGTCTGTCTATAAACTTTTCAACAGACGCTCGTATCATTGCTGTTTAGATGGTTATTCCATTGACTTATTTCAATCCTAATATGTCCTTTGCCCCAATAGGAGCATCGACAAATTCTGAAGTATGAGCAAGAATATAGAGAACGCGTCCGACTACTTACTAGATAATTACAAATTTATTATACACTTGAATTTTGCGTTTAAAATCAAAACACAATCCCCGTAAAATCAAAACACAATCCTGATAAAATCAAATCACAATGTATACACATCTATAATCGTAACTAGACGACCATCGATCGTTTTATTCCCGTTTTAACATCGGCTTATGAAGATATTGATGTTTCTATTTAGGAAAGAGAGAAGAATTCTAATTAGAATTTTATAGCTATTTCTTTTATATTAAGAATGTGGATTATTACGTAAAGCACGAAGGCAAATACTAAAAAGTTGCCATCAGTGGAAAATTCGACTGAACTTTGCTTTATTGTCCAAGTTAGAGCCTTTTAATATTGGCTTAAGAGAATTATGTATTTCTCTAATAACAAACCTTGCTAGTGTGTGTCATTTTTTGGTAACGCTGACACACACACACACACACACACACACACACACACACACACACACATACTTATATCGGCCCTTTGGCCTATTGGTAGAGTGTTCACCAATGGCCCTGGAGACTGGGGTTCAATCTCAGGTCGAGTCATACCAAAGACTCAGAAATGGTACTTGATGTCGCTTTACTTAGCACTCAGAACTATAAGGTGAGGATCAAAGGTAAAATGGAGAAATCCTGGGAATGGAATAGCTCCCTCCCTTACATCTCAGAGTAGTAGCTATTAAAAAGAGAGCCCTCGGTTAAACCTCGACTACGGTCGTCAACTTTACATATATATATGAAATATTTTCCAAGTATAAAATATTAGGGCGCTCCATTCTGCTGAATGAAAAAAATGTTACTTAACCTCAGCAATTCAGGAAAAAAAATTCTGTAGCTTTAGCAGATAACTTTCGCCATTAACTTAATCTCCTTTGATTACAATATTCTGATTGCACGCCACAATTTTTCACAAT
Source organism: Sepioteuthis lessoniana (assembly GCA_963585895.1). NCBI lineage: Eukaryota > Metazoa > Mollusca > Cephalopoda > Myopsida > Loliginidae > Sepioteuthis > Sepioteuthis lessoniana. The sequence continues at coordinate 63,687,787 of OY757920.1, read as the reverse complement.
TCTTATGTGTGCAGGTTTCTCTCAGTTTTTTGGCATGCAGAAATTGTGGGGGTAATTATGTAGCCAAAAAGAAGCCAAAATGTAAGTCAAGGTCGACATAATGCGAGATGGTCCGCAGGGGAAAACCCTCCTGGGGTGGATCAGTTTTGGCGATTGACTTTGAGCAGACATGGAACGTTGTTTCATCTGCAAAGTTGAACATGTCAGTAAACTCAAGTATTTCCTCATTTCCACTGTACATTGTGTGGCAAAAATCTATTGTCAATAAAACTAAAAATCCGCCACGAATCATATTGTATTAACACAAAAAAAATATCCTTTCAAGATATACAGTTTGCTCCAAATGATATAGGATGACCCTTGAACTTTAGTAGAAATAATTAAGTTTCTCGTCATAATAAACCCTTCGCATTAAAAGAATATCCCCGCTCAGGATTTTCAGCGAGACGCAAAATATAGAATGCAAGAATAAATTGAAACAGGAAATTCAACAAGACATCAATAGTAGATGCCAATGAAGATATAGATATTATGTCTAGAAACCCTTAATCCAGAATATTCAAAACCGAATAGAGATAACCCGCAAACATGCCTCGTTAACCTTCAAACATTTACACTCTAATCCAATATTTTTTCTATATTAAAAGGTATGAAAACGTTAAAAAATCATTAACTTTTATAGATTTATTCTTATATCAAACAATATCTCCTCACCCCGCAAAAATGCTTCCGCTTCTGAAATCATCAAAAACACCTGTGATTTGAATTTTCAAGTCGAAAAGGTATACTTGAGACGTCATTCGTAGGACATTCTTAAGACTTCTTGAAGTATTTATCGTATAAAAAAAATACCTTTTGTAAGTTAAGAACGAGAAAAATAAACAATTCAAAATGCAAGAACTTGGTCAATTTGAAATTAACGCAAGATTATATTATTCAGTTTTCAACTGAATTGGGAATCGTTTTATTCTTTGAAAAATACTACTATGTTTTCGATTTGGCTTGGTCACAGTTTTCCATATAAAAGTAAGTAAAGTTGGTGACCTTAGTCGAGGGTGAACCGAAGTCTCCTTTTTCAGTAGCTACTACACCAAGGTGTAGGGGAAGACGCTAGTTGATTTCCTGGATTGCTCCACTTTACCTTTACCTTACAATGCTGAGTGTTAAGCAAAGCGGCATCAAGTACCATTATTGAGTCTTTGGCATGACTCGACCTGGAATTGTATCCTTGTTTACCGGATCATTGGCGAACACTCTACTCATTAGACCAATGGCCCGGTTTTATATAAACAGGCATAAGCATCTACCTTTCTCTGAACATGTCCATATATATATATATATATATACTTCTGATTCAAATTTAACGCTAAAAGTGTTTTTAATGAAAAACCTAAGCACTCGATGCAAAAAAGTGCAGAACAATAACACGAGAGGGACGTTGATAGATAGGGACGTTGGCGTGATGGAAGACTTCAGGCTCGGCAATGCGAAACCTATGTTAATAATTTTTTCCTGTTTGATTCTATCATATAATATATATATATATACCTAATGTGAATTATAAGATTTATATATCAAATTAACAGGTTACCTATTTCGGCTAATTTTATCTATACACGTCACATTTTGACAAAAGGGAATGGTAATACTCAAGTTTTATTTTTCCGTAATAGTGTCGTTTATAAATTAGAATAAAAGATATGTAAATATAAAACTCTCTAGGATAATCAAACGTCACTGAAGAGATTAACCTCTGACTTTTTTCTTGGTCATATTCCACTACATGCTGATATTCAGGGTAATACCAAAAAAAAAAAAAAAAACAAAAAAAAACAACCTTATATGAGACTGGACTCACAGTTTGAAACAGTCTGGTTTTTCTTCCGAGAATACAAAAGTTTGACAATAAATAAAGCAAAATAGCAATAAAAAAGAAATAAAGAATAAAAAAAAACGTTAAAAAGAATATTAAAATTTGATTATAAGATCTGTCTTTTGTCTGAGATGTATATACTTTTTTGGCGCCAAACGACTGAAGTAAAAAGTGAAAACTATGTTTTCTTTATAAGGCTATTAAAAATGATTCGAAGAACGTTCTTGGCAGTTATAGTTGTTGCCTATATTTATTAAAGCCAATTTCTTATTTAAAAGTTTTTCTCAAATAAAAGTGAACAATAGGCAAAAAGAATGAATGTCTATATAAGTATACATACACATACGTTTGGTTTGGTTTCTTTGTTTGATGGCATATCAGACTTTTGGGGGAATGTAATGCCAAAGCCATCCTTTTGGGAGAGAAGTAGTGATAGTATTTAACCCATAGTTAGGTGTGAACCCCCTTATCTCTCTTTCTCCAGGATTTTATTTTAAAAGTGAACGTTATAGCGCGACTGGAGTTCGAACTCCAATCGAATCGGCAGACCAGCACTTTCACAGGGGCACACCCAACATATATGAGTAGAAATACACCCAACCCGCAGACTTACGTACACATAATAATACATAAAAGATGAGCAAAATAATAAGACAAATAGGAATATTTCTTTTATGCTTTTATTCTTCGATGGTTCTTGAATAGTTTCGAACTTGTCTGGAGAAAATGTTTCGTGGGAAAAAAAGTTTTTTAACGTGTTAATGTGTATAAGACAAGCAACTAAAAAAAACTCCGGTGACATAGCATATCCCTTTGTAGAAGGGATATTATTTTCTTTTTTTTCAAGTCGGCAGGGCCTGTAGAACATACAGAATGCTTCTCTACAGAGGAGTAAGACCCCCGCCAAACGAGTGTCCAGATATGACTCAAAAAATCTGATGGTGAGGTTCTTGTAAGGCTGGAACATTTAGGAATGCGGAGTACCCTTTTATTGCCATCCCTCCCTGTCAACTATGGCTTGGAGTGGTAGTACCTGATATGGTCCCATCTATGGGTCAAATAGAACTAAACTGTGTACTTAATCTAAACTGAAGTGTTTGAAATAGAACTGTTTCAGACATTGAAACTGTACTTACGCTAAATTGAATTGTTTAAAATTGAACTGTTTTGACATTGAACTCAGTGTAAACAAAAACTATACATTTACGAAACTGAATTGTTTGAATTAGAACTGTTTGGCTAAACTGTATAGCTTTAAATAGAAATGTTTTTGACAAGTAAACTGTGTACTTAGGCTAAACTGACTTGTTTAAAATAGAACTGGTTATTTGTATAAGAATGGATTTGGCATGAAATAACCTACAAAGGTTGATATGCCATAAAACTCAAACAGAATTATTCGAAATAGAACTGTTTATATGTATAAAATGGATTTGGCATTAAATAACCTATAATGGTTGATGTACCATCAAACCAAACCAAACCAAACCTATGGGCTTATGTCCAAGTGTCTTCAACTGATTTTTTTTATATCTGTCGTCAGGACTCCTGGCAAATGAGCATTTCATTTGGAGAGAATATGTTAAGGCCGAGAGGGGATGCGTTTCAAGTTAGCCGTGTCTGTATGATTTGTTTATTAATTTTTTAGGTGTTTACGCGTCACTATGTCTAACTCATATTTTAAGGCAGCACAATTAGGTTTTATGCTAAATCCATTTGTAGTCAAAGGGTTTTAAACATTTTATTCATCATACAATGCACACATATACTTATATGGTCGTGTGCATCAGTGTGGTGTGTCTCTGACCAGTAAGAAATCAACGTGTTTATTCTAATTAAACGCTATTTTTTTATAATATCCATTAAACAATTAAAAATTTATAATTAACAGTTGCTCCTAATAATTGTTGTTATAAAAGTTAAATGAACTTGGAAAATGAATTTCTTACAAAGTGTTATATTTTTCTCTTAAGAGATTTTTTTGAATTTTCAATAGAAATATTCTTCTTAATTGAATACACACTTCACAGATTAATCGACTCAGATATTTTCAGTTTTGGTTCATATTGTTAATCCTAACTAAGCAGTGCGTCTGTATAATTATTGAGGGGGTTCCCCGTGGCGTAGTATCTAAAGTGCTGAACTGTGGCCTCAAATTAAGTGAGTTCAAACTCCAGTCGCGCTATTACGTTCACTTTAGGACTAACACCCTTTGGAAAGGCATGAACCTCCACTAGGCATGGGTTAAATACTACTACGGGGCTAAGGTTTGGTCTTTCTCTTAGGACGGAAAGATAGAAGAAAGATACATTTTTATATTTCAACTTTATTTCGTTTGGGATTTCGCACGGCTACTCTGTAGCGAGGAATGTCTCCCTGACTATTTAAGAAAAGTCGTTTCTCCCAAATAAGGCGTTGAAATGCACTAGTTGTTTTCAGAGGTGAAATGTCCAAATTCGGTATTTTTAGACTTGGGTGATAAGTCCATTTGGTACTTTTAATTGAGGCTGTTGTTAGTAGAGACGACTGCTATTAGTGAGAGAGTGAACAGCATGCCCCTAAGCAAGCACAGGGTTTTCCCACAAGAAGCGGACAAAAATAAATCTTTCCAATCCATCAGTCACTACTGAAAATGGACTGGTTTGTTTCTCCTAGCCTTAAGTCTGTTTTCAGGCATGTGCAGTTCCAACTTTCTTGTCGAGGGATTCTGGGAATTTCCGCATTTTTTGAACTTATTTTATTTTATTTTCAATCCATTACACTATCACTGCTGTTCTCCAACGAGGATTCCCTTGATTTTAAATAACCCTAGAAAGTTGATATTCCCTCAAACATAGAAACCAAACCAAACCAAATCTATATAATTATTATAAATCTCCTGCCTAAAGAACAATCTATAAACATAATTATCTGTTTGATTATATGTGAATTTACCCAACTAACCTCCATGGATAGGATATGACAGAAGATCATTTCAAAGCAGAGTGCATCTGGTTTGAAATCGACTCAGGTAGTTACTTGACCCAAATACCATGTCTGCCCAACTATCTATTGATAGCAAAAAGTGAACTGTAGAGAGCCTCGTCCCGGATTTGATCACGGGTTTATAACCTTACGCTAATCAAGTGTAAATAATTAGTTTATTGATTTATTTATACAAACAACTTCATTTTTTTTTTTTTAGGGTTGTAGGTTTAATTACGTCTTGCAGCAACATGCATTCTTACTGATTATTGTTTATTGAGAGATTTCCTTGCCGGTGAAAAACTCTCCTTTCCCTGAGGAACAGTTTTTAAATTAGAAAACAAAAAAAACCCAACAAACTTTCCTCTGATGTTGGTTTAAGTCTAGTAGTTTTACATCAAACTGTTTTGACGTTTACATAAGACAGAAAAAATAAACTTATCTATAAAACAAATATAAATAAAAACATTTTCATCTTTGTGATGTCTATTCTTACTGGTGCCAAATTTATGATGGAAAAATTAAAAAGAAAAAAAAGGGTAAACTATTGATTGTTTTTCTTTCAAAAGCAGAACTATTACAAATGATTTTTGTCAGTTATGACCTCCTATAAAAGGAATTTATTTAGGAGTATTTCTTAAAACTGAACCGAAAACAGCGGTCGGAAGATAAATATTACACACGTGGGAGTTAATTAATTCAAAGGACACTACAAGTTAAAACTTAAAATAAATATCATTACTTCAAAACCGAAATAGAAATGGAATAATATTCAAATTTTTGGAATTCCATAACAATTTAAAGCTGTTGTTCCAAATTTACATAGTTCTTAAGCCACGATCATCAAGCTGCAACAGAGGATTGAGACTTAAGAAAAACATGAAACAAACAATGACTGCTTTGAATTCTTGTTGAAATTCAACGATTTTACACACACGCACACACACGCACACAAAGATATATATATATATATATAGAGAGAGAGAGCGAACAGAAGTATAAACCGTAGGAAAATTGTTTCTATAAATTTCTAATCCCGATCTGTTTCGGCCATAGGTCATCATCAGATAATGACTATTTCATGACATAACATTTCAAGTTTAAAAGGTTTATGAGTGCTAAGAGACTGACTTTCTCGGGTGAATTATATCTAAAGTTTACCACAATGACTCACCCATTTGAATCACAGACGTATTTATCAGAATAAGGGTTAACGTGGCTTAATAGAAAAGGTGCTGGATTACGGGCTCCAAGTAAGCAAAGTTGAACTTTAGTCGCGCTATTACGTTCACTTTTAATACTCTTAGGAAAAGTATGGATTGAAATTGAATCACTGCCTGCATTAAATAACCCATGAAGATTTATAGGCCATTAAGCAAAGAAATCAGACCATATGTATCTAGCTCCCCACGATGCTAAAATGCTACATAAGGTCGATTTAATGGGGAGGTACTGCTATGTACCGTCAACATTCCCCATAACGATCGTCTCGGAAAATCAGCCACGACCTTACCACTCTGAAACGTGAGACCAGGGACACATTAGGAGAAGGCCTCTCATGGAGGAGCATGAGCCGTTAACGTTATCACACAAGCCATCCGGTACGAAAGCCATATGGAAGAATTGGACACTATTCAAATAGCAAGGTTTGAAAAAACGAAAGTATTTTTTCTTTTTGAAAGATATCATTAAGTTAGAAAATCAGTTTATAAAAGTTAATTTATTTTTTAATGATAATTTTTTTAAAAACAGTTTTTAACATTCTCACTGGATTTATAATAAATTATCTTTTAACTGTCTTTAACTCCTCAAATACCAGTTCTGCGATATAAAATTCTCTGATGAGACGTAAACGAAACAAAAGGAACATTTTTTTAGTATTGTGTTAAGATGTCCTAACTTGATTTTAAAATATTTTATACATTTTAAATATAAACGAGCTTTAAAAAGTTCTTTTCCGATTTTGTTATTTGGAACTTTCTAATATGAAAATTAATGAATGATAGTTTAAGTGTTTGGAGGTTAACAAGACGTATTTTAGGTGGTCTCAATTTTTTTTAGTCTTTTGAGATAAGAATTAAATAGACTTCTACAAGCGATATCATGTTTGTTTGCGTTTTTCTTTTAATTATAGTATATTTAGCTGCTTTGGTTTCTTTCATGTCATAGCTTCGTTATCCTTAGGAAAAGTATGCGCCGCCTTATTTCTCCAGCTATGGGTTGAATAGTGCCATACCTGTCCCTCTGTAAGGATGGCTTTGGCATTATATAAGTCACGGGGGCTGATATGTACTTAAACAAAGAAACCAAACCAAACCCACTTCGTAGATTATCTAATGCCAAATCCATCCCTGTAGAAGAGCAGCTGGGATATTATTTAACCCATAGGTGAAGGTATAAGAATATTCATAATTTTCCCAAGGATATTTTTCGAATGTAAACGCACTAGCTTGTATGGAATTTGAACTCACTGACTACGATGTCGCAGTCCAGTACGTTAGCCATTTCACCAAGGAGAATTTCCTGGCTTGTATTCAGGGTCACTGTTGAAGTGATGGTCTCTTAGGTGGAGATGTTCTTTTACTGAGAAAATTTTATAATCGCACGAATATTTAATTTTAAATGTATAATTGTGTAATCTAAAATTGAAAAGGACATTCTGATTTCCCTTTACATCGTTTGAAGTAATTTGTGCTCTTTCAAATATAAGTATTTTTTGCAAACACCGTGTGATTCATAGAAAATTGAAAAAAGGTTTATTGTTTATTGTAGTAAATAAATCAGAGGATTTTATTTGTGCTCATATTAAGAAAAGAACAGATACCAAAGTAGTACATAGTGTTTTATTAAAATAAAAATGAAGTCAGCTAAACAGAAGCAATGTCTATTTTTTAAATACTAAACAAAAGCGATGTCCAGAAATAATAGTCGCTTCGACATATAAGATCAATTTCACGTAAATATTTTCACAGAGGATGTTTTTCTGGTTATTCTTTTCGGTAAAAACGTATTTTTTTCTGTTATAGATTTGTTTTGAATAATTTTTCTTAATATTTTATTTCCTATAATTTATCTAAAATTCTAAGGCCTACGTTATGCAGTCATGCTCGGTTCAAGGAACGTATCTCGTAATTCGGGGTTTAAAGATTCCTCTGCGATTCTTAATAATATGTCCTAACGGGGGAAGGGTATGATTGAACGTTGTTAAATAGAAGATACGATTTTTTTTTTGTTTTTGATTATATAAGTATTTTATTTCTAAGGGACCTGCTGCTTCTGTAAATTAGATGTTCTCTCGAATTATGGAAGTAGACACGTGTTATATTAAATTTAATTTGTTATGATTAGATAATTATTGTAAATGCATATTCTATGAATGTTCATTTGCTTAAGAGTATGCTAAAATGATTTCGAGATAGTTGGAGATTTAGATTGAAGATAAATATGTATACCTGTGGTTTTTGTGTATCGTTGTCGTTGATTATTTTCAAATGTATATATGTGTGTGTAAGTGGGTAGGTGTTTAAAAATAATGGCAGATTTTCTTCTAGATTTAAAAGTGAGTATGTCTATTATCTGTAAAACTACTGGAACATAGAATTCGCGATAATTTTTTTGTTAAGTCAGCGAGGAAATTTCTAAGTTTGATGTCGGTTTTGGGCGATTGCTATTGCTAATGGTTAGGTTTGATTACTTATCAACCATTGTTGGTTATTTAATGTTAATGCCAAATACTTTTTTTTACATAAATATTAGATATATATGATTTGTAAACACATTTTGAAGATACACACTGATGATCAAACAATTCTGTTTAGCATAAGTTAAAGTTAAATGCTTCCAAGTATTGCTATGTATAATTACCAATTCGATGAAATATCAGTCATTTGTTTCCACATATTTAAATTATAAAGCAGTTCTATTTCTAAAAATTCAATTTAACATTAATCATTTGCTTACACACAGTTTAAATATCAAACTCTTCTATTTGACCAACAGATATGACCTTATCAGATTCTACCACTCTGGGGTAGAGTGGACCAGGGAAGATAGCAAGGAAGGTGGATTCTACACTTCCTAAAGCCCCAGCATTATTGACACCTTTCCATCTGATTATTTAGAGTCATATCAAGGGTGCTTGTTGGTGGTGGTGGGGGAGATACAGTCAGTGTTTTCTACTGCCTCAGCCGACTGGGCTGCGGTTTGAAACCACAGAACAATCTTTGTGAGGTGTGTCAAGCGTAACGGTTAACGTCGTTGGAGATCAACGACTCAAATTCATATCCTGAATAAGGCTGATCGCGTTTTACTTCGTGCTAATGATTTTAAGAAAGGCATGGCATCATCTGATTTCTCCTCCAGCGATGGGTAAACTGCAGCGTAGAGTGGGTTCTCTAGCCCTTGCAAGATAATTCTATAAGCGGGAAAAATCAGTATTCAACCTCGCTCTCCTCAGCTAAATCTTTGGCCTTGTACCATATCCAGCCCAGAGTAGCAATCTCAGTTAAAATACAGTCACCCTGATCGGTCAATATATGGGAAAGCATAAAATCAACCAAGAAAATCACCTAACTAAATATAGACTAATTGATAAAAAAAATCAATAGATCCCCTGATCGATACAAATATTCATTATTGCTCACTGAATTAATTATTGGAGCTTCAGCTGTAAGGTTAACTTGAACCCTGACCAACAAATGCGTAAAAATCTTGATTTAAAGGCCTTTTTTCTTTAAAGCAATAACGATGCTTTTTTTTCTTCTTTTCTCGAAATCCAAATTTAGTTTGAATTATGAGCTCGAACTATTGTAGAAGTAAATACCATTATCTATTTCACTATGACCTTGCATATGATATTTTCAATAAATCTATTCCCATGTTTGAGTGACTAAGATATTTGTTAAACGAAGAGATTATATGCATGAAATTAGCTCTGTACTTGTGTTATATAAAGTGGAATCGGCTACCCGTCATCAAATCCTAAGCTAGAAGTAATAGTCTTGGAAAGTTATAAATCCAACGATTTTTCCCTCCAGTTATGGGTAAATGGTAGGGCAGATTGGGCTCTTTAAACTTGCGACGACTAACGGTCTCGAAATAAATCTCTGAATTCAAACCACTTTTAGAATTGGAGTAGGATAGTTACAGTGACTAGCGACTAGCAAGGTACAAATAAAATCCGAAAATATTCTTACACAAAGATACAGACACATTGGCATACTGGTAAGAGAGTTCGACAATGGCCCAGCAAACCAGGGTTCAATCCAAGGACGAGTAATACAGGGGCTCAAAAATGTTAGTTGTAGCTCCCTTCCCTAACTCATGATTATACGGTACTGATCATGAATAAGGTGAGTAATCCATGGAAAAGAGTAGCACCTTCCTCTACATGTCGTTGTAGTAGCTTGTGAAAAGGGAGCTTTTGAGTCGCCCTCATTTAACTTAGTTTATTTAACAGACAGACACACACATACACACATATACATATATATAGCAATTTGCAATTTTTTCACACCAGCTCTAACTGGTGGTTTTTCACTAAACCCTGAGCAAGTTTTTTTTAGCTTTCTATGAGCATTTCAGCTAATCTCAATAGTGCCGAGGTCTGAGCAGTTTCAATTTTTTTCTGGCCAAGTCGACTGAGGCTGCAGAATACACCGACTGCATCTATGCTGTGGGATAAGACTCCCCAACGAGTATCCTGGATATAATACAAAACAATCTAAGGGCGAGGCTTCAGTAATGCTAGAGTTCGGGAAATGCAGTCTTCATTGCAATCCCTCCCAGCTCCACTCTGGCCCGGAGTCGAAGAACCTGATTGGGCCCTATTTATAGGTCTTATAGAACTAAACTGTGTTCTTATTTTCAACTGAATTATTTGAAATAGATATTTATCTGTGTGTAAACAAAAAAAACTGTACTTATGCTAAACTGAATTGTTTAAAATAGAAGTTTATGTGTATGAAAATGGATTCGCCAGTAAATAACCTAGAATGGTTGATATACCATAAAACCAAATCAAATAAACTCGTGGAATATCTATTCCCTCCATTTTCTTTTCCATGTCTTTTGGAATTGTTTCTATGGTCCTTTAATGGGTATCATTGTCACTTTCATATTACCTAACTTTTTTCAACCACCTTGCAAAGATATTTCTCCACTTTTCAATTTCTTCTCATGATTTCACTCCTAGCGAGTTGTTTTTCACTGAGTCTAAGTGACAAGTCTTCTCAAGTTTCAAGAAATCAACTAAGTGCTCAAGCTGATTTTAACAGTGATGTGATCTACATTATTACCCTGATCTCCAGTTCGCTCAGTCACTTTTCCCCACGTTTCGAGACTTTCCAATGGCACCAATAATAACTGGTGTCAATCACCTTCATATTACTCAACTTTTTCAGCTCTCTGGCAAGATCCACGTATTCATCTATCATTTCGCTTCATTTACTTTTACTCAGTCTGCTGGACAGTCAAAACGAACATTAATAAGTATTATTTATGAACATAATTTCTAGCACTGCAGCTCTATATCTAGATAAAATTGCACACATACGCATGCACATATATAAGAAAAGTATACTTATTTTTGTTCTGCTGAATATTAGTATTTTCGGTTAGAGTTTCAGTATTGCACAATTTATTAGTAAATTATATCTAATAACATCAATTTTGATAATATAATATTCCACTAGAAAAAGAAGTTTCTTCCAAGCTGTAGTTATGTCATTACTATTGTATGGATACACCACATAGACTTTAACGAAACGCTTCAAAGGAAAGCTAGGTAAGAAGTACAGAAGAATGCTGCATGATATTTCGAAAGCTGCACCCAACAAAACGGCAGCTCTTCGGCCACTTACTTCCCATCTCACAAACTCTCCAATTAAGACGACTAAAATTTTTCGGGCCTCTTTCTTTATTGGCAATACTATACTTATAGTTATACAATCACTGATAATATCATATTCGGTACAAAAACCGGATAAACGTTATCGAATTTTCGTATTAGTGATTCTTAAGTTATATTTTTGTCGCCACTTTTAGCAATATGTTAAAATTAAGAAGATGGCGTATGTTATCTTTCTCTAACACATCTTCCGAATGCTAATCAACTTTAGTTTATTGTTTTGGAGTATTTTCTTGTCTCTTGCCAATAACCTGAGTTGATCAGATTTAAATCTAAAGGAGATATTCAAGCCTGTCCCCTCGTTTTTATTTATTACTTAAGGCCGATAAGTTCAGAATTTCACAAGCTCTATCCATAGATTATCGAATCCATTAACAATATTTTAAGTCCGAGTAATCATGTAGATTTATAACGCAATGTGGTGATAAAAAAAATCAGCTAATATATGTGTACTGTCATAACTATACGACAATATACATGTATAAAGCTCGTTTACTCGTACGCCTTCGTTTCTAGTATCGCATCCAATTATTGTTTATATATTTTTTCCTCCATAACTTATACCGCATATATATATATATATATATATATATATAATGTGTGTATGTGTGCGACGTTTGAATAACTTAGAAAGAATGAATATATTTAGAGTGATTCTCCGTGGCGTAGTGGCTTACTCCAGTTTCACTACTACGTTCATTTTAGTACTAATACTCTTGGAAAGCTATTAACTCGCTTATCAAGCTCGGTTTTGAGTTAGCATAACTATTGTCCTTCTACAAGAAAGCTCCAGCATTAAATAATCCACGAAGGCTGATAAGCCATTAAAGAAAAGAAACATAAACCAAATATATCAATATAAATATGCATGGATATGAGTGTGCGATGGAGAGAATATATATATATATATATATATATATAAACAATCTGTCTGTGGATGGCAATATATATATATATATATAACGAAACAATCTGTCTGTGGATGACTATATATATATATATATATATATATATATATATATATATATCAAAATGCATACATCACCAAAGAGATATGTTTATTTTTAATAATTATTACTTCGTTTTTACGTGTATTTCCAGCATGTTGCTTTGGTCAGAAACATATTCAGCATCCAATGAGATAACAAACCTACACGAGTGAGTTCGATTCTCATTGGGTGCCTCATTCATAAAACCTTGAGCTGCATATTTTCTCTGACGAAAGAAACAAACTGGAAACATAAACGTATATAAGAATGAAATAAATAATTCTTTAAATAATGCAAATCTCTTTGTGTACCTATTTGTCTTGAAATATTTACTTTTTTCCCTCTTTAGACCATACACACACGTGTGTATATATATATATATATATATAGAGAGAGAGAGAGAGAAACGAAACCAAAATTGCACGCATATTCACACACACACGTATATATGCTTACATTTACGAAAAACATAAAAACATTCATATGCGTGTAATGAATGTACATATAAGCATATATACATATGTGTAAATAATAGCTTATACACACGTGTGTGTAAATCTTTTGGTTGTATTCCGATGTATATGTGCATATGACATGGGCTGTGCGTACTCAATTTGAATAGCTCTTTTAGCTTTATTTTACTTTCGAGTGGAAAATTAATGTTTCTAAGAATATATATATATATATATATATATATATATATATATATATATATTTAGGGGGGCATGTCCATATGCAAAAGAAAAGTTATATGGAATAGTGTGTGTGTATATATATATATATATAATCATCATGTCGCGCTGGTAGTACGGATATGACTTACCCTCTCTCGCCACTCCTCCCTATCGTTCATCGCCCTAGGCAGGTCTTCAGAACAACATCCCGTATCCTCACATACCTGCTGAATGTATGTTCGTGCTGGTCGTCCTGCTTTTGCACGGCCATGTGTGGGGGTCCAGAAGAGTAAATCTCTTATGAGTTCGTCCCTGCTTCTCCAGCAGTGTCTTGCATGTCTGGATTGTCTAACAATATATATATATATATATATATATATATATATATATATAATGTGTGTTCATGTATGTCTGAATGTATATGCAATTTAAATTTGGTCTGATGAGAAATGCGTCATTGCTATAAACTCGGTACGCATAAAAATTCTCTAAAAATCGGCTAATTATCGGATTTTAATAAAATTTTCGATACTTCAACAATAAAAACCAAACTTTCCTTAACAACGTTTTTTTTTCTTGACATTCTGGAGACAAACGAACGTTTTTTTAATATTGTTTTGTTGTCATGCGTCAATGCGTCTTCAATCATTTACTTAGTTTGTCTTAACTAATGACGTTGAAACTCAATGATTTTTACATTTTTGAAAAGATAATTCCACTGAGAAATAGACTTTGTTTACTGGCGCATCCAAGTGAGTGAGAAAATAATATTAGCTTAGTTCTAAACTTGAGATCTCTCTCTCTCTCTCTCTCTCTCTCTCGGACCTTATATATATATTGAGAGAAGATAGATATTTTTTAAAGAGTGATTGAGCTATAGTGAAATTCAGTTTAGCGTCGTCAGGCGTAGTACCACAATATTAGGCACTCAGTGACGATCGAAATCATTACCAAGCATTAATTGGCTAATAAGCTATTAGCGTGTTCTTTAGGCTAGGGAAAGGTGCCCAATCATATAATATCATTTGCTCAGCTCACCAAAAGGTTACAAATATGTGATATCTACTGAAGATGAACGTAGTTACACAGTAGCATCAATAGGTTTAGAAAAGTTTGTAGTCTAGCAACCTACCGTTACCACTCGGGAAAACTCCATTGATGGATATTTCCGTGCCAGTCTTCTTTATCTCTTTTCCTCGTGTCTTTCTTTCTTTTCATTCTATGCTTCTTTCTTTCTTTCTTTCTTTCTTTCTTTCTGTGCTTTTTTCTTTCTTTCTTTTCATTCTATGCTTTTTTCTTTCTTTCTTTCTCATAACTATTGTGGTTAAGTTTTCTATCCGCACTCTATTTAAACTGAACAATAATCGACGTATTTCACACGTGATTATCATTTCGCATTTAAAATTTTAGCACTAAAAAAGCAAAAACAAAATCAATTTGAATTATGTTTACACTGCTTCAAATAATCCTGAACAGAAAATAAAAATAAAAAATGAAATCAGACGCAAAGAATTTAAAACTCCCGAATATTCCAACCTGATCTCTCATCAATCATATTAGAAGCATGCCACTGAAATGGACAACCTTTAATCATAATCGTCATTATTTTATCCAGCAGGCAAAGCTGTGATCGGATATCGGAACGTGCACCTATGCAAATGCAGTTCTACCTTCCTTAATTTTTTCTTTTTTTTTTTTTTTTTTTTGCTTTGTAAATGTCTAAAATAAGATGCTGTCATTATTCTTTGAAATTTTCCGAGTTTTGTTCTAATCATTGATTATGAATCGGTCAGAACACATTTTCTTGTTTTATAAATAAATTAGATTAGGGCTATCATATTTTCCTGAATTACAGATTGGCCGAATATTTCACTTGGAACGAAGCGTAAAATACTTAAAAAGAATAAAACCGTTTTGCTCAGTGGGGGATTATTGTCTGGCTGAGGTCAACGGATTTAGATTTTTGTTACCGCTGGGGTCAGCTGAGAGCTCGGCGCTTATTGAAGAACATTAATGTCTCGTGATTACGAATTTGGATGTTGGAATATGATTTTAACTTTCTTGTAAGTTAGCTCGAGGGAGAAGTGTGTTTTTTTTCCAGTGAGAAAAAAACCGGCTATCTAAAAATTTATTGTTTTAACATTTTCGTTTCTGTTATCGTTCTCTCTGGCATTTATAAATAATTCTAATCAGAAATATTTTCATTATTCCTTGAGATATTGAAACTGTTATCTCCATTTTCATTGTTCTGACCTCTAACTTTGATCAATTAGCTCTTCAGGTTTTGTTCTGTTGTCTAGATTTCTAAGCGAACGTATTGTAATGAATCCATTAGTTATTTAAAATGGTATCTTCAACGTTATCGGGTTGATAATTAACTTTCAGACATTGTACTCTTCCCCGTGTTAATATATTATAATTATTTAAAATACCATTCAAACAACTGTCTTGGCTTTACTTTTTTATCATATCGTCATACCCGATATAATCTTCAGCCGTTTTTTATTAGGGTAATATCTAAATTTTTTTGTGTTTTGTTTAGTGGGTTTTGCAATCTAGCCAACTTACACAGTGGGAACAACTGGTTAATTTCAGTGCCAAAGTCCCCTGTTGAGTCTGCATTTTTCCTTGGTGCACAGATCAATAATTTTCCAGAGAGTCTTCAAATATTATTCCTAATATATATATATATATATATATATAGTACATCACTTTTAATACGGTGCCGATTTTGATGATTATGGGGTCTGGGTACAGTTGAACGCTATATCATCTATACATTTAATAATTTCCTGATTAGAAAATTAATTTTTATGTAAGAGTATATATATGTATATAATTTGTGTGTGAGTATGAGAGAGAAAATGTAATTATCCAACCCATCTACACAAGCAGCATTAGACAGAAGGTCAATTTCCAAACGGATGTGAGCAAGTTTGGATTCAGAGTTTTCCTTCTCCTAGAACGATTACCACACAAATATTAAAGAGCACAATATGCCCTGCTATTTATGCATGGCTGTAGGGATAATCGTAAAATGAATAACTTTCCCCACCGAATCAGCACAATGTAAAATGCAATCAGTTTCCTCAAGGATTTGAACTTGGCTCTGCGTGTCTTTTTTCATTAACTATAAGCGTTATACCATGAGCGCATTCATGAATAGAACACACACACACACACACACACAGAGTTATACCACAGATATATTTTCCCCTTAGCTCTAAATGCTAATTCGACCATGGTTGATGTTTTACTGTAAAATCAACCTCTGCATATCTGGCTAATCTCGATTTAAAAACACCAGAAAAAGGGAAATATATCAAGTGGTTCCAAGATCTGAAAGAAACTGCATCTGCATGGATACGGTATGTCTGGATTGAGATCTAGCATCAAGTAATCCTGGTTGTATTGCAATGCCAAGGGTCCCAGAGTTTGTGGTAATGACGCTTAGACCTCGAAAACGTGCCTGATCCCAGAGATTTCAACTGACTAAGTTTTATGTTGTAGCACTTTTGTCTTTGCAGTAGCAGCTTTATGGATTGCTTTTATATATATATATATATATATATATATATATATATATATATATATATATTGTTTTATGTCATTAAGTGAGACATGCAGGCCTGATTGCATGCAATTCCGTTTGACACAGCCATTATTGTTGTTAAAAAATACTAACCATGATGAATACGATGAAATAGAACGTCCTTTATTGGATTTAGAATAAACATCATTGGTATCGTCTGTGTCGGTAGACAGAAGCTTTTTTTTTTCTAAGTCTGAATTACATTTTGGAAGTCATTTCCAGAGGAAGTGCGCAGTATTGAATATATATGTATATATATATATATATAATGTTTGTGTGTAAGTATGTGAGTACATTATCTGCAATCGATAAATTTTCAAGGTGGAATTAAGCTTTGGAAGCTAGGAAACCTTGTTAGAACTAAATAATTATTTCCTGCTGCACCAAATATTAACGAATAAGAATTAACGAAAGGACGAGTGGTATGTTATATAGTCCATGTTTTTTACACTACATTTTTCAGTATATGTACAGAGAAAGAAAGATAGATAAACCTAATTATTAAGAGAGAAAGAAAGAGAGAGGTTTGACATATTTACAAAATGTTGTCATCGCCGTTACAATATCTAGTGTTAAGACTGGTTTCACGTAATTCTATAATAGAGTATATGAATTATGTACAATATGTACTCTAGCGCTTCTCCCTCACTCTCTCTCACAAACACACACCTACAGACAGCCACACACACACACATATCAACAGACAGCGTGGGGATACAAAGAATCTTTGATGATTGTATTTAAAAACACATGGAACTTTTAGTCAAAGACATAAAAAACGGAGGTAATCTTTTAGTTTTTATTCCCATCGTTTATTTTGAAAATTGATTTCTTCTCGTTATATATATATATATAT
Source organism: Sepioteuthis lessoniana (assembly GCA_963585895.1). Lineage (NCBI taxonomy): Eukaryota > Metazoa > Mollusca > Cephalopoda > Myopsida > Loliginidae > Sepioteuthis > Sepioteuthis lessoniana. The sequence goes on along the minus strand of OY757920.1, from coordinate 63,669,932 downwards.
ATATATATATATATATAACGTTATTATTTCTATGTTTTTTCTGAAAGCAACATCTGACCAAATTTGTTCAGGTTCGCTGATTTTAGATAGAAATGTTCAGTACATGCTCTTTTAAAGTCGGCCTTGTTGCCCTGTTTGCCGTCAGATTAGAAATATTGCACATATCCCAACGTACATATAAGGATAAATAGTCTGTCTTTCTCACCTAGGAACCCTCCCACACACTCACAAACACACAAACACACACACATATACATACATATGGCGGAAAAGGGAGTGCAATATGAATGTTAAATACAATAGATCAATATACATGAACGGAGAATGCAGTGTTTTACAACCTTGTATTTTACTATGAAAATAAATAGAAAGTCACTTCCCAATATGAAACCTTGACCGACGCAGGCTTTCATTTTCTAGAATTTGCACTAATTGAACCGACGCTCTGGGAACTTTCTCCAGCGTTCACCCAGCGCCATTCATTCTTTTCGATAAATACATTTCTATCGATTTGGGACACAGAAATACACTGCGGGAGTATACTCTTCGTGATTGAATGAATTATATGCGCATTTGTTGTGTCGTTTTTGTTCGATAAAATTGTAACGTATTTTGTAATCGTCATTGTTCATTTCAAAAAGACAACTGCCAAAGTGTAATGGTTAACGAGCTAGTTTCATTAGCCTGTAACTGCAAGTTTCTTCCGCATCTGGATTTACAGAAATAATCCTTTTGAATAGCCAAATTAATTCAGATTGCTTGGTTAATTTTACGTCATCTCAATCCATAATGACTTATCTATTGCCAAAGTTTCTTTTGCTGTTATTTTTTTCGTATTCAATAACTATTCCTATTCAATAATAATTATTTGCAAACGTGTAGCTATAAGTGATTAGTCTTGATAAAAAAAATGCATACATCAATATGTTGTATAGTCACAACCATGACTAACTATACAAACACACAATACATCTACATCTACATATGCATGCAGAATCATAACGACGACACAATGAAGACGAGCGACACAGTTTTTAGAGAAATATACCTCTCACTTTATTGAAAGGGTTGTGTGTGAGAGGGAGTTGGAGACCGAACAGAACTGCAACATGTTGACCCCCACCCTCATGGCCATCAGCATTTCTTTCCCGTTCTCCTGGGCTGCTCAACTGGGGGCCTGGAGCCCAGCCTCTCTGGGTGCTGGTTTTCTCTACCGCATCTTGTCTCCAACTGGTCTGGTCTCCAAACTAACTGACTTCCTGTCTTCAACGAGTTATATAATAGTTCAACGCCTGCCTTATTCTCGTGGGCGTCACAAATTGCACTCATTCAACCCATCCACGGTCAAGGCTACACTCTGCTATTCCTCGACCGGATGCACCTGTTTTTTACATAGGTGCATTTCCTATTTTGACAGCCCGGCCGGGTCTTAGGTCAATATACAACAAGTATATTTTCAAATATTCCTTTTTAATACTAATAATTTAAAAGCAATTGTTTAAAAATTGTTTTAAAAGAGGAAAATACATCATTGCAATTTTGTAAGAACAAATGTTGTTCAGTGTAATATAAACTTTTACTCATACCAATTTGACCCATAGATGGGATCATAAATGATGGCCAACTCGTCAAGAGTTATTGCATGCCAAGAAATAAGGGAATCTCAAATGTCTATTTCTACCTTATTAACAGTTTCTTAGGAGTTTTTCACACGGTTATGGGTATCAGGTATTTCAATCGAATACGAACAATTTGCGAACAGATATATTTCAAATATAGATAAAGCCCTACCAAATACTACAACTCCGGATCAGGGTAGATGAAAAGGCAGGGTACTCCTGATTTCCTAGATTTCACTATCAAATGCAGTTTACTATCATATCCAGGGCATACCTTTTAGGGGTGTGCCTTATTCTTCAACACGGAATAGATTCCGCGTATTTCAAGTCCTCTCCACAGAGATATGATCTAAACAAGTCTCGTTATTACAGGACAGAACAATTATGAGGTCTATGACAACAAAAGGGGGATTCCACACTCTGTAGAGCCACGGAAGTATGACCTCACCATCGGATGCACTATATTGTCATAGCCTGGATACTTGTAAGGAGAAGTCCCGGTAGCATAGTCACTTCGCTGAACTGTGACATCATCGTAAGAGAGTTGGAACTCCAATTGCGCTAATAACCTTGGTAAAGGCATGAAACTCCTATAACTCCAGATATAGGTAACATAGAATCGCTGCTGTATGTAATTACTAACACCTGCGCATGAGTAGAATGCAGCACAAGGTCAATTTTTCAAGTGGGATTTATAAGGTATGAATTAAGAGTTTTCTTTCTCCTATGCCAGTCACCATACCAAGGTTAAAGAGTCTGTCCTACTATTTACTTTTGCTGTATATTACATAAAGATATCAATCAAAACAGTAATACAATATATATATATACAATTACAGGAAGACTCTTTCGTTTCAGATACGGACGGGTTTATTAATTTTTGGCTTTGTTCCATGGCAACACGAGAAGAGAGACACAATTCATAAAAGTCTATGCTAACTATACTATGCTGACCCTCACCCCAACGCGTAGTGCATCTAGTGACGTTTAAGATCTCAATTCATCTCTGCCGGTCGAGATCTGAAAAACTCAACGGGAAAAAACGTGATTGCACGCCTTAACGGTCGAATCACAATTACTGTCTTTTCAAAATCCTCAAATTCACTGGACAATCTCTTCTGGGCATGACGTCATTCACTCTCCAGCTCCATTTCCTGTCTGGAGGTTTATTATGACAAATGGTGATTGTCATACCCTATCCACACGGGCGTAAGACTACACCAAATGACTATGCACCTGGACTAAGAGACCCGATTGGTTCCAAGCCTTAACAAGTTGAATGATAAAATATAATCAATGAAAAATGATTAATATAAAAAATCATTCCTTAATTATATAACACTTTTAGCTTGAGGAACAGTAATAGAATTCATACCTTTCCGAATGTGCTCTGAGAAATGCACATATCTTTGTGCCGGATTTGAACTCAGGTCTTTGTGACTAATTCCTACGAGAGTAACTGTTATATCACGAAGCTTCGCTAAAAAGTTTTACAAGAGAAACATTCCGAAATGTGTTTTCCATAAACATGCACCCGAGGGGATTTTATCATAAAAATCATTGTATATTGGATTATAAAATGTACTGAAATGATTTTATAAGAAAATAGAATGAAACGGTTTCGCTATAAAATAAATTTGAATTGCTTTTACTCTTAGATTTGGAAATAAGTCTTCAGTAAAAATAAACTTGAGATAATTATATTGTAAAGTTCATTTGAAATCTCTTTGAAATAGTTTTACGATACAATATACTGGAAATTATTCTCATGCAAAATATATTAAGAATTATTTATCATAAAATTAATTAGAAATTATTTTTTGTAAAAATAAATGGTTTTAATATAAAATGCATTGAAAATGATTTTATAGTAAAATACATTGAAAATTATTTCAATCAGACAAACAAAAAACATGATAAATTTAATAGCTGTTTATCAGATCGTGGTTATAAAAAGGACAAACCAACAAAAGATACGTTTTGGAGATAATTTTAGTACAAAATGCATTGGAAATTATTTTATTTAAGAAAACAAATAATAAAATTGCTGGCTGTGTCAGACTGTACAAATGTGACTGAAAAACAAAATCTTTCCTATCATTTAGTAAACATAGCTTAAATTGATTAAATCGTATTAAGGAAGATTATAATGACACAATCTTCTAAATCTGAAGCGATTTGAATTCGAAATCCGGGCTTAATTTAGTTTCGAACGTTGCCCACCAGCTCCACTGAGTGGTACTGTATAATGTTTAAATCTGAGAGCTGTTTATGTTTGGAATGGGAAATTGTATCCGGCGGGGACTGGATTTAAAGCCATGACTACTTTCTCGCAATGCCGTCATCGTCTGCGCCAATACATCTATGATATACTGCACACAGAGTGCTAAAGAAAAGGCAAAGATAGACAACGCCTAAAATATATGAAGCAAAGAAGATGAAAGCTTTTAGGAGAATCAGAAAAGGATAGAGAACCGAGTTAAAAACGGACATCTCTATTCCGGGCGTAAAAGTTAATTGAATTTCAAGTTGTTGTCTTGTATGTGCAAGTGAGTGTTTCCTTCTTAAACGCAATTTTGTTGTCCCAGGTGCTTGTGTGAAAATGTCGGTTGGCTGACTATTCTTGAATTTTTTTTTATTTTTTTGTTGTTTGTTTGTTTTCCAGCAGGTAACTATTTAAGAAACATAAGAAAGGAAGAAAGGAAGACTGGAGTGAAGTCGATTTGTCTGTTTTGTGCAAAGGCGAAAGTGCTTTACACGAATCAATAAATCAAATAATGACTTACTCGAAAGAGAGACGCAAAAACAGAGACCGGTAAACTGTTAAAGATGATCAAGATGAACGCTTCTCTTGCATATTAACTCGCTTAAAAGACTCCTTGAGAGGCTCATAAGCTCGATGTCGTCACATCCTATTTAAACGAGCTGTCAGCGGAGCGTTGAATAAACCGATTGCATCCTAAGAAGGGAGGTATGATCATAGCTCCCACAAACGGCTGTTCTTAGAATAGCACCAAAATGTACTCGGTAGTGAGGTTATTGTTCTAAAGTTCAGAGGAGTGTTCAGTTTCTCTTTGTTGCTATTACTCCAAAGCCTCCTTCGGCCAGAAATCGTAATAACTGTTCAGATCCCTTTGGCCCCAAAACTGAATATTATAAATATTAGATAGAACTGTTTGAATTTATAACTGTGTACACTTGATTAGATGGAATGCTTGAAAGCATATAAATGAGTGAAAACAAATGATTATTATCAAATAGGAACGGTTGCTTAGTGTTCATCAATGTTAGTTGGACAGGAACTTTTGAAAGCATATTACTGTGCAAATTATTTGTATTGGATAGTAATATTTACAACCATATGTCTGTGTGTAAACAAATAAAGATTATTGAGACAAACGTGCGATTAAAACTGATTACGATGGAATGTTGAAAATATAAATATGATTATGATTAAGATTTTGCAATATAATCACATTTAGGTATAAAATAACCCAGAAGAGTTTGATATGCCTTTAGACAAATAAACCAAACCAAACCAAACCAAACTAAACCATCCTATTTAAAAATCTAAACAGCCCAGTCGAATGTGGCTGTAAAATACATCAATATCCACTCTTCAGTAGGTTTAGACCCCTAACGAGTGTCCTGGATATAAGATTAAACAATCTGATGGTGAGGGTCCAGTAAAGTTGATTTCGGGAACTAGGAGTACCCATTCATTGCCATTGCTCCCAGGTGACCCGGTGTGGTAGCACCGAATAGGGTCTATCTATGCACCTATCATGGGTCAAATAGAACTGTTTGGCATTTAAACTAAGTGCAAGCAAGTGACTTATGTTAAACTGAATTGCTCGAAATAGATCTGTTTTATCCTTTAACTGTGTGTAAACAAATTACTGATGTTTAATTGAATTGTTAGTGATACGTTGCAATACTTGGAACATATAACTTTGGTGACTTATAATAATTGAATTGTAAGAAATAGAACTTTTTGATCATTTTACTGTGTCTATATATAAAATGTGTTTACAAATCATATATTTAATATATGAATAAAAAAAGGATTTGGCACTAAATAATCCACAATGGTTTATGAGCCATAAAACTCAAACAAATAAACAAACATCTGAAATTACGGCTGAAATCCCCTTTAAAATGACCATATCAGTAGTAAATACATCATCTCGGATCACTATGCAGTAGAGGTATGTATTTCTATCTTGGATTACTACGTAGCTCCCAGGCCTACGGACTAGGATTGGTGTGAAATGTTGGTGTGAAATTCTCTTCCTCAAGATATATGTGGATAATTCAATAAATAAAGGGATTTTTTAAATCAAACTATTTCTACATAAATCTAAAATCTGCATTGTTTGGAATTGTTTTATAAGCAAAGATTATTTAATTAAAACTATTTAAAATAGCGCCAAATCAAAAAGAGTACTTTAGGCTTGAACAGAGGACTGTAAACAAAGTGTTGGTGGCTGATAAGTGCAAATCATATGAATAAGTAAAACGTAAACTTAGTTACCTTAGTCGAGGGTGATCCGAAGGTGTAAGGGAGGGCGCTACTCCATTGCTCCGCTTTATCCTTGATTCTTACCTTATAGTACTGAGGGCTAAGCAAGGCAGCATCAAGTACTATTTTTTGAGTCTTTGGACCATTGGCGAACACTCAACTCATTAGGCCAATGTCCCGGTAAAAAAGGAACCTTCTGTCTGGTCACCCTCGACTACAACAAATCATATGAAACTTACAGTAAAATGTGTGATGTGTACCAAGAAACCAACAATGTTTACAAATTTGTTAAACAAGCCATGACCGGCTGAAAAATAGTCCATTGAGTGAAATACTGAAAGAGAAAAAGTTTCGGGCACAGCGGTTAGTAAAGAAGGTTTGGTTCAGTAGCATATCAACCATTCTATGTTATTCAATGCCAAATCATTCTTTGGACATATAAACAGTTCTTTAGTACAAGTACGGAATTTAAGTGGAAAAACACTTATTTTCAAACAGTTCAGTTTAGCGTAATTAGACATTTCTATTTGACCCATCGATAGAACCCTATGAGTGCTACCACTTCGGGACAGAATTGACCTGGGAGCGACAGCAATAAAGGGGTACTCTGCATTCCCGAAGCCTCACCAACAGATTGTTTAGTGTCATATCCAGAACACTCATTGGGGGAGTCTTACCCCTCTGCAGAGACGCTGTCCGTGTATTCTAGAGCCCCAGTTGACTGGACAAGTAAAGAAGGTCATACTGACCATTTTCTGGGGTATGACAGGACCCATCACCATTGGTTTCCTTGAAAAAGATGCCGCTGTATACAGGGCTGCAAAATGCCAACTTAATTGGCAAAATGCCTTTTATCTATTGAATGACTATTATCTATTGAATTACACTTGGAAAATTAGAAAAATTTAAATCATAAATTTTTAAAAAATGACAAATCTAAATCAATGAATATATGACAATAATATTTTCATTCAATGCGGTTTTTCCCCCAGTTTTAACGAGTGATTTTTCTCCGAAGTATGAGTGAAAGCATGTGTGTGCCGGACTTTTCTAAGTATCAAAGCTGATCTAAACAGTACTGAGTTCGGAATAGCCACATTTCTTCTTCTGGCCGTCCTGTTCCCTTAGTTTCAATTCCAAACCTTTGGCAACCGGTTAAAGCGCTTCTACTATAAATGGTATCTCCGTTACCCTCATGTTCCACAGGTTTTCCCACATTCTTGCAAGGTTCAAGTATTCGTTTAGCTTTTCACTTCAGTTCCAGATTTGGTTTAATGCCATACACTTCCTTCTGTGAGTCTTTCCCTCTGAAGACAATACAGTCGGAGTATTCTAAGCCCCATCGACAGGGTGGTATTATTTGTTAAAAATGTATGCATGCTAGTAAAAATTGTCAATAAACTGGGTGGGGGGGAAGCTTTCATAATCGTCCGACGATTGCAAAAAACGTGAAATTACAAGTTACACTATATATATATATATATATATATATATATATATATATACATATTTGTTGTATTTCTTGTCTTTAATTGTAATGTTATTTTATCTATGTGCTGTTTTTTTCCTTTAATGTCTTATAAAATGCATTTAAAGACAACAGAATATGTTAAGATAAAAAATAATAACTCCCTAATTGTTTTTCTCATATATATATATATATATATATATATATATTTGTGAGTGTGCATATATATGTATGTGTGAATGCGTGTGTGGCTGTATGTGGGCATATATATATATATATATATATAAAATATTTTTCTTTCTCTCTCTCTCTCTCTCTCTCTCTCTCTCTATATATATATATATATATATATATATATATATATATATAGATAGTTTTTCGTATTTTGAGAGTGTTTGTGAATATATATATATATATATATATATATATATATATATATCAAATAGTAATGATAATGGAAAAATATTTCAAAGAAAAACATCACCGAACAGTATGTGTATTTCTGCCGGAACAAACCTCGTCTCACCAAGAAACCCGAACAGGAACCCAAAAGCTGGATGGGACATAAGGATAAAAGGACCAATAAGGAAGATGGGAGATATATCAAAATATATTAGCAAAAGAGGAAGAACTCAAAGGGTGGATACTAAGACAGTATCAAGCAATAAAAATAAAGCAGGATCTTCCATAATAAAGAAAGAAAATTGCAGCAAAACAATTTCGAACTAAAATATGGAAACGGAAAGAATATAACAGAAATGCTGAATGGATAAATGATATGAAAAATAATTCGAAGAACTTAAAGAAAGATTCAAGGTAAATATAGACCATGACTCACTAAGAGTAACACCCGGGAAAGTTGTGAATTAGAAAACGACAGGCCATAAAAATGTACATGGATTCAGATTTTAAAAATTCACGTCAATCCATGGCTGTCTCATTCAAAAGTATATCCGAATCGATGACGAAAGGGAAGACCGCTCTGATCTAAAAAGACCATTCTCAGGAACTATAAACCGATATTGTGTTTACTTCTGATGTGGAAAATCCTAACCACACAAGTAAAATAAGAAATTTATAACTCTTGTATTCCGTGGACTATTTTCAGAATAACAAAAAAGAAGTGTCAGAGGATAAGAGGAACAAATAACCTACAATATATAGACCAGCATCTTTTCAAAGGCTGAAAAATGTAATCAATGGTATGGACTGACTACAAAAAAGCCTATGATATATTTCCTCAAACTTGGATTATATAGTGTCTAAAAATGTACAAAATATTCAAGAAAATCATTAACTTCATCACAAATACTATGGAAAAATGGAGAGTGGAATTGGCAGCAATAGTCAAATTTTAGGAGATGTAAAAATCCTAAGAGATATATTCTAAGGAAACTCGCCACTGCTATTCGTTATTGCAATGATGCTACTGAACTACGTATTCGGGGAGTGCCCAGAAGGCTACCAATTAATAAAATCATAAAAAACTTAATCACCTTATTTAAGTCGATCGTTCGTAGAGATAACACTCTTCGGCCACCCGTATGGCGAACGACGTGGATCGTGTTGGGCGTGTTTTGTCTGACGGCAGTTGGTCAAAACTGCCTAGCATGGGTGCCGGGGAGGACCAGAATTCATGTCACCCAGCTGACACTGATATACTCGTCAAGCCTTAGGGTCCACCCCCAAGTGCTAACCCTCTCTGAAGGGACTAGGTTTATCGTCTGCTGCCTGAAGCGCCCATTTATAGGAGAATACTGACGAGCCTGAAATATTTTTGAGAATAGTGGGGGTATCTTTGCAATGGCACTGCGCCCGGATGAACGACAAATACCATTCCATATGGATCATAAAAATATATTTGCCTAGAATGAAAAATGAACTTAAGACGTTTTGACAAACAATAAGAATATACAATCCGGATATAGGAATGGAATTGGGCAGTGAGAAATGTTCCATGATGATAATGAACATTTTCAAAATAGGAAAGAAGGAATAGAACAGCAAAATTGAGAAAAAATTAGAACGCTTGGAGTGAGGGAAAATTATAAGTACTTGGGAATATTAAAAGCAGACACCATCAGAAGAAGCAGATGAGAAGGAAAAAAAATAAAAGAAAATCAGAACAAGAAAATTTCTCGAAACCAAGTTCTGCAGCATAAATCTCTCAAAGGGATAAGCACCTGTGCTAACTCCCTTGGGACCATTCTTAAAAGGGTCAAGAGAAGAACTCAGACGAATGGACTAAAGGACCAAACGTTGATGACTATGGGCAATGCTTTACATCCGAGTGATAGCAGAGACTGTGTGTGTCAAGAAAAGAAGGAGGAAGACGACTCACTAGCATTGACAATTGCATAGATGCATAAATACAAGTACTCGAGGAATACATTAAATAGAGCAAAGAAACACTTATCATAGCATTGGCAACATAAAGTGCTACAGAAAAACAACAAAAACTAGGAAACAGAACTGGGAAGAAAAACAACTGTATGGATATTTCAAGCGATATCCTAGCGTGATTGCTTACAAGAGAACATGAACATGACAACAAAGGGAACATTTAAAGAGAGAAACTGTATCTCTTCTGATAGAGGCACAGAGCAGCACCATAAATATAGATTATATTAAAGCGAAAATCGATAATATTCAACATAGCAAGAGTAGTCTACGTGGAAAAAGAAATGAAACTATAAATTACGTTGCATGCGAATGAAGCAAACTAGTGCAAAAAAGTATAAGACATGGTACAACTGGATTGGTTTGGTTTGTGTAATGGCATATCAACCTTTGTAGGTTATTTGATGCCAAAGTTATTCTTCTAGAAGAACAGTAGTAATACTATTTAACCCATAGCTGGGAGGATAAGGTGTTCATACCTTTCCCAAGGGTATTTATTACGATTTCGCAGTCCATCGCTTTAACCATTACACCACGAGGACGCCCCCCCCGGTACAACTGGTTGGGAAGGTGATACACTGAGAATTGTGCAAGAGACTAAAATTTTACCATTATATATACACAAACTAGAATTTACCTTGTGAATGAGAAACTTAAAATCGTCTGGAATTTGGAGATACATATTGCTCACCTGATCTAGGTCAGAAGACCGGGCATAGCGGTAATGAACAAAAAAAAAAAAGATACGAAAGAGAACTTTCCTTATAGTGGACTTTGTTGTTCCAGCGGACCACAAAGGGAAAATAAAAGAAAAGTGAAACGATAAAAAACACAGGGACCTTGCCAGAGAACTAAATAAGCTGTCGAACATAAGGTTTACGATGTTATCACTTGTAACTGGTGCTTTTGGAACCATCCAAAAAGACTTGGAAGAAAGACTGGAAGAGTTAGATATCAGAGGAAGAATCGAGACCATTTCTTGTCGTTTACACTCCAGTGAAAGACTACCAGCTAACACTGGTGTGAAAATCTCGCAAAGAGTAAAATAATTAATAAAACTTACATTATCTTTTATATAAAAGTAGTTTTACTGCAAATTAATAAAAGAGAACAACGCTATAATTAGCATTGAATATTTATGATCTTTTAGAAAGTATATTGCTCAGCATAAATGCATATAACTCCTTTCTGTAATTATTAGTACGTTGCAAATTGGACGGAAGTTTTTCTTTTCTGTTTTTTTCTTAGTCCATTTGAGCGCTATTGATGCATTAACACACGCACATGCAGAAATTAATTCATTATAATATTGATTATCTCCAGGAAAGAATGGTATTTGCTTGGAAGTGAACTTTCTCGTGATTGAAATAGTTAAAAAGGGTTTCCCACCGGTTACGAGGAATTCTCCATGTGTTGACTTATGAAGTTATCAAAGTATTGAAAATATTATTAACAAAAATACAATTCAGTCTAGTTACATATCATTTCTCATTTGAAGGAAAACTCTGAATTCAAACCTGTTAAACTCCGCTTAAAAATTGACCTTGTGTCATATCCTGCCTGAGCGGAGGGGTTGGTAAATAGGATCATTTCTCATTTTAACCTGACGGAGAACATTAAGAAAAATAACTTACCCCTATTCACTTACAAATCATATATGTATATCCATTTCATCGTGGGCAAACAAATGATTAATAGTAAATATAATTATTTAAGCTACATAGAAATACTTGAAACCATTTGACTGTGTGCAAATAATAAGCTCAGGCTTATTCAAAAATTTGATGAACAAAATGTGTTTACAAATAATATATATAATATTAAGAGGATTTATCATTAAATAACCCACAATGATTGATATGCTATGAAAAACAACCAAGCCAAGACAAGCAAAAATACAATCATCATCAGATCTCATCTAACGTTTTTAGTCTTTCTTTCACACAAAAATTTGTGAAACTGACAGTTTTGCGGCAGTTGCAAAAGATGTCAATGAAAAAAATATTATTAAGTTATATATATATACAACCAAAATATAACGGGATGTCTAGACCAAGTATACGGAAAGCATTCACAAGTTTTATTAGAAGCGAATATTCATATTTAAAGAGATAACCGAAGACGACTAAAAGAAAATTAAATAAAGCAGTAAAAATATTCAAGTCCCACGATGAAAAAGTAGATAAAATAAAAACCAGCCGGGAATACAGTTGCATAGCAAAATATATATATATACGTTTTTCTTCTTCGTTTTTATTTTTAATAGCTTCGCTAATTTCAACATTTTTCACCAATTTTTATTAATCTTTTGAACAATTTAAAATTGTTCATGCCTCAGAGATATTGATTGTAGTTCGCCATTATTTCATACTTCCTTAATGATGCCCACAAACTCAACAATTCGTGGAAGTTGGTCAGCATCGTGGTTCGATTGAAAGTCAGTCTGATTCCTGAAACGTCGATGTGTTTATGCGTTCAAATAAGAATTCAAATAATCTTGAATATAGAACTGTCACTTTGAAAAGCATGTAGACAGAGTTAATAAGATTACTTGACGCATGCGCTAATAACATTATACTCGAGACTCGCTTGATTAAAACAGTTACTTGAAAAGTGATAATCGAAAACGAAATAAATGTCTGTAACAATTCCAGACATTTATGAAAACAAAAACAAAGCAAAATTTTAAATAAATCAAACTAAATACACACACACACACACACACACACATACATACATATACACACATATATATATATACATATATATATAAGTCTGTAAAAGTTTAAAAGTTAGGTATTTAGTGTGTTTTTTCTTTATTGTTTCGGATGTGTAAACATTCGTGTGGGAGATGGTTCAGACATTTCAATCCTCATCAGGAGACTGAATTATTAGTTGTATGTTGAATATCTATATAATAAAGGGAACTTCATATATTGTTCTGGTTGATCCCAACTAATTTGTTAAGCCTTTTTTCGGCTTGGCAACGATTGAAAAGAAATGATTTCTCTTGTAAGGGCTCGACACCTGGCTGTGAAAGGGTCTAAGAGCATACACAGAAATGTTATACTGTCATCTACAGCATCATAACGACACAATAATAAAGACAGACGCCGGAAGACTTCTTTATAAAAATATGTACCTCTCACTTTATTTGCAAGGTCCGAAAAGGTTTACTCAGGGTTTTATGGTGAGAGGGAGCTGGAGACCGAACAGAAACTGCAATATTTTGACCCCAAACGTATGTCCGGCAACGTTGTGTCTTTCTCGTTCTCCTGATGCTCAACCGGAGGTCCTGGGGGCCACTCTGTTGTGTGCTGGCTTTCTTTACTGCATCTTATCAGCAACTTCTCTGGTCCCCAAACTCCATCGGGGTTCCCGAGGGCCCCCTCGGCCGGGGTGGCTTTTCCTACCACATCTCGTCTATAACTCCGTCTCCAACTGTAACTGCAACTAACTTGACCTCCTTCCTGACTGAGCCATACAACAGTTCAACGCCCACCCGATCGCCCACTCGATCCCTGAAATCCCATGTCTAATCGACACCAAGCGGAAACAACTGCCATGCAGCCCAGAGGTCACTCTCCTCCGGCGCACCAGTCCATGAGTGCACCATGGGAATTTCCTCACCTCGTACCACTTCATCAGCCAACCTCCGCCCACGAATGTGTCACCTCCCTATGGTGCATCACCCTGGAATGGCACCTCTGGCCGGGTCGAAGGTCAAAATACAGCAGAAAGAGTGAGGCCCAGGTGTCTCTCGAGACAATACTTCGAGTATGGGTAAGCTGTAACGCATAGAGCATGAGAAACATATCTTATCTAAAAAAAAACATTCTGCATCGAATTTTATAATTCCGTTTAAGATATTTTTTAGGCCTGATGCTAAGAATTCCTGAATGTCTGAATGAAATCGGGTTCAAAATGGCCGAGGCTAAGCGGTACGGACAGACGAACATCTGAGGCATTATAATTAGATTTTACGCATAAATATTCAACTTTATTTCATTGCTTATCACATTAACACTTTTACGTATGTTTTTCTTTTCTTTTCTTTTAATACTTCTACGTTTCTAAAGACTTCACGATCGATTCAATTTCCGCTTGAAAAATTCATAATTTTCGTTTTCTTTTTTCTTTCCATTCTTTGATCGACCCAACTACGTTAGCGCCACAAACAGTGACATGGACATGAAGCATTGGTTATGATAAATATAGTATGGCTTCCCTAAGTCTTTGCTTGGAACCATATTGAATTGCATGGTTTTTTGATTTCCTGTTTAGTTGTTAGGTAGTCAAGAGTGAAGAATCTAAGCTCACATTTTCATTTTTGACGTAGTTGGTTCGATACTCGATGGTTGCCCCCAACTTGTCAACGGTTTCCTTTATTTTTTCAATCTTTCTGTTTTCTACAATTAAATAAAAGAGTCTCTAAATTTTTAATTCGATGCTAAGCATGTATAATTTTCTTTCAAATTTTTCGTCTCATTTAACAGGGTTATGAAAATTAGTCGATTGGGTTTACGGTATGTCAACATTTATTGGGTCATTTCGTTATGAAATAAGTTATGGCTTCCATTTATATCAGGTAAAAAATGTGTCTTCCCAGTAATTTTAAAGAGATTAGTTTTTAGTTAAATTTTAAAGAGATAAAAACTTAGTTACAAAAGCGATGTTTTAAGTTTGGTTTCTTTGCTTAATGGCCTATTAAACTTTCTGGATTATTTAATATCAAAGCCAGCCGAGTAGAAAGAGAGTAGTGGTATTATTTTACCCATAGCTGAGGGAATGAGTGAGTTCATACCTTTAAAAATGTATTTGTCCGAAATTGAAAGTAATGGCATGATTGGGGCTTGAACTCGCTTACTATGTTATCATAAACCAGCTATTTAGCCACTACGCATCAGGCATTCCAACAGTTTTTTTATAACACAAACACACACACACATATATATATGCATAAGATGGGTGAAATGGGTAAATCGTCGCCATTTTAAGTTAATAATTTCGCACGGTCGATTTATTTGCTAAAAGTTTTGTTTACTGAGTAGTAAATTAAAGTCAACTGGGCATGGTCCGTGAGAAAAACAGCAGCAGGACATAATTCAAAACCGCATAAAGTTGAAAACGGCATTCTGTAATGTTTGTCATTCAAGAATCGTAAGCTGGAATACAAGGACCCATTCATATTGATGAAGACCAAACATTCAGTCCATTGTCATGGTGTGTCGTGGTGTTGTTATGCCTCTATTAATCTTTCTACCTGGCTAAAAATTCAACATGCAGCCCTACATCAAATGTCTGAAGGAAGTAATGCAAACCTAGATCGAGAATCTGGCTGCTAGAGGACTCTACATCTAACAAGAGAACTCTATGCCATGATACAAAAGCAGGAGAACCCAGTATAGGATGTGTGAAAATTTCTGCAATCACATAACCCCTAAAATCTGACTGCCTGACTCTTCAGATTGCTATCTCGTCGATTATGATTTGAAAGGTGCGGTTGAGCGAGAAACCCACAAAACACTTGGCAACAACAAACATGTTCTGAAGGCAGCATTTACCGATTTTAAACAAATAGGCGGCCAGAAAGGCTTTCAGAAAATTCAGAAGTCACCGGGAACCTGCGGCAGAATCAAATGGCAATTACTTTGAATAAATTTAATCTATCGTATTTCAAAATATGTTCATGTACTTTTGGTAAATATATCTGATAAAGTGGATGCAAATATTATTCTTTGACCAGTCGGCTAGGGCTGTAGAATACACTAACTGCACCTCTGCAGAGGGGTAAGACCCCACCAATAAGTGTCCTGGGTATGACACTAAACAGTCTGATGGTGAGGTCCCAGTAATGCTGGGGCTTTGGGGAATACGGAGCATCCCTTCATTGCCATTGCTCCCAGGTCCACTCTGGCCCGACGTGGTAGCACCTGATAGGGCCCTAACTATGGGTTAAATAGAACTAATCTGCCTACTTATGCTAAACTGAATTGTTTGAAATAGAAATGTTTCTGACAATTAAACCGCACATACATTTAAACTGCATGCTTTTGCTTGATTGAATTATTTGAAATAGAACTGTTTTTTGACATTGAAACTGAATTTACAATAAACTGAATTGTTTAACATAGAACTCTTTTAGTAAACTGAATTAGCTTAATTAGAACTGTTTGATTAAACTGAATAGCTCGGAATAGAAGTGTTTTTCACTCTTAAACTGTACTTATATTTAAACTTCGTATTTTATGCTAAACTGAATACTTTGATATTGAACTGTTTTTGACATTGAAAGTGTACTTACATCAAACTGAATTGTTATATATAACTGCTTGAATAGTTTGAAATAGATATGTTTTTGACAATTAAACTGTACTCATGCTAAACTGAATTGTTTGAAATAAAACTGATTAATTACATAAAAATGTATTTGGCGTTAAATAACCAACAAAGATTGATATGCCATAAAACCCAACCAGCAATAACCAATATTGTTCTCATTTTTGTGTAATTTAGACAACTGGTAAGTCATCTCACTGTGTGTGTGTGTGTGTGTGTACGCACAACTTAATCACGCACATACATACACACGAGTGTGAATGCCAGAATTAGATGTTTCCTAGTCGGCTAGGGCTGTAGAATACACCGACTGCACCTCTACAGAGGAGTAAGACCTTAAATGAGTGTCCGGGATATGACACTTAAAAATCTGATGGTGAGCTTTCAGTGATGCTGGGGCTTTGGAGAATGCGGAGCATCCATTCATTGCCATTGCTCCCAGGTCCACTCTGGCCCGGAATGGTAGCATCTGATTGGGCCCTATCTATGGATTAAATAGAAGTAAGCTGCATACTTATGCTAAACTGAATTGTTTGAATTAGGTCTATTTGGCTAAACTGAATAGCTTGAAATAGAAATATTTTGATAAACTGTGTACTTACATTTGAACTGCGTACTTATGCTAAACGGAATTGTTTGAAATGGAACTATTTCTGACATTGAAACTCTACTTACGCTAAACTGAATTGTTTAATATAGAAATGTTTGACATTTAACTCTATGCAAACAATATCTATACTTATACTAAACTGAATTAAATCTGTTCGACTAAACTGAATGGCTTGAAATAGAAATGTTTTTGACAATCAAACTGTACTCATGCTAAACTGAACTGTTTAAAATAGAACTATTAGTATAAAAATGGATTTGGCATTAAATAACTTACAAATGTTGATATGCTATAAAACACAACCAACCAACCAACCAACTGAATTAGATGAATCCATTGAGTGAATCGTGAATTGGATTTTCGTGAATTGGCCTTATGCCAAACGAAGCTACGCTTACTAAATGACTTACCTTCTATTTATCTTCATTGTTAGGTTCATTTCGGACCTGTCAGCTCTTGTTTTTCTGTTTCTGTTTTGGTTTTTATGTTTTCTTTCCTTTTTACCCTTCATTTAATTCCTTGTCCACTTTTTCGGCTCCTACACACTTCTAGTTTGAAATAATTTTTTCTTGCTTTTATCTTGAGACTTACTCCGTGTTTTTTTCTTTTCTTTTTTTTAATTATTTTTTGGAACCGCAATATTTTTTTTTTCTTTCCTCGCCGTAATCTTGTGTGGGTCCGTTCGAAAATATGCAAGGACACAAAAATTGCACAGTAATTGATGTCAGCGTTTTACAGGTTTTATTCACTTTCGTAGCATGGTTTTTTTTTCTCCTTTTTCTGGTATCTTCTTTTTGTTCTTTACTGGCCAATCTGTTTTGTTCTTGAATAAGTAGTACACACACCCGTG
>OY757920.1:63637124-63649624 GCA_963585895.1 Sepioteuthis lessoniana | reverse complement strand
AGGAAAATCCAGAATATAACACACGTGAAAAGTAGAGTTACTAAAGAAAAATGATATTGAAAGAAAATATACTAAAAGGAGACTTTTGACATGATGTTTTCCATAGAATTAAACAGGTCAGATTGCATCAACTTCTATTTTTTAAAACCTTTTATGTGTATATTCATAATTTAGGAAAACTTTGCAATGATCTTGACAGATTTGCATGCATATTGGAAGTTGCATTCATTATCCTTTCTTTGAATGCTAATACATCAACTGTAGATCGTGACTTTAGATCGGTTGCTGTTTCACAACTTTTTAACAAATTGTTTTAACATAGTGCAATATACAAAGAGAAATAAAGTGTATATATATATATATATATATATATATATATATATATATATATATAAGATTAGTAAATTCAAAGCGAGATAAAATCTAAAATGTTAGATTAGGGCTAAAACGGAGACAAAACCAGCAAAATTAGAAGCGTGCTCCAAACAGGAAAATGCTGAGTAAATATGATAAATCAAATTCCAATTATAAGATATTAAGATAATTCTAAGATATAAAATAAAACTACTCACGATTTTGAGTTTTGAGGTATATTTTGAAAAAAAACAAACAAAACACTTTAACATTGGAAATATAATCATGATTGCGAACAAACATTTCTAATGAATCAAATTTAGGCATTCCATATTGTTTATGGAGTTAAACAAATAAACCAAAACAAATTTTCTTGATCAAGACAAACATTTTTCAGTTACTCTTCTAATGCAATTTAGAGTGTTTTGCTTGCTGTGCAATACCCTCCCATTTAGCATTACTTAGATTAAAATCACTTTCTATACCAAAAAAAAAAAAAAAAAAGAATCTCAACCAAAAAGCAACTAAATCAAATCTTTCTTTCGTTCCGAATATTGAGCCAGGAATATTGAATTCCATCGCGAACATTCACATTTATGTACCGTATATACTCGACTTTGTTTAATGAGCGACCCTTAATTTTGATTCCGCTAATCCATTAAAATATTTCTTCAATATCCTATGAAATAAAAGAAAACATTCAACCACTTATTTAAAATCTAAAACCTTGACTCATACAGTAAAATTTAGTGCCATACATTGAATTAATCTACTCTAGAACTAGATGTAGACTATGTGAGTGTTTAAAACATACTAAAAACCCAATCCCATTTGGGCATATCATAGAATGATAAAAACAAGTGTTTACAATCCTAAGCTAATATCTAAAAAAGCGTAAGCTATTGTTTTCACGACTCTGTCTAGTTTCCTGTTAATCTGACCCGATATGTCTTCGTATAACCGACCTAATACAAAAACAAAGGCTTTCAGTTAAGATGATGCTGTTTTTTGCATATTTTTTTACTGTTTATAATGTTTTAACATATTTTATGCACAGCTATTATAATAGTAAAGGATATTAAGTAAAACCTCATGAATTTGACTAATAGCCTTTCTTTAAGCCTAGATTCTGCGAGGACACATTGAATCAAAGTTGCAGCAAAGTTAGAAACAAGGTAATCTTCGACGTTTCAAAACCCAATATCATGTAATAGTCAATCTCTTGCTTTTGACCCGAAAAATTGGTCTTAGAACTAACTACTTACACGAGTATATATCGTCATTCATTCCTCTTTCTTTCAAGTTATATTTTTCATAGTTCTCATGATGTATTCTTTATATGACTATCAGCTTAAGCGGAAATCTGTCTGAGGAAAAATATTTTGTCGCTAGATTGGAGAGAATAAATCGGTTTCTTAACTGGTTACAGTCCAATTTATCTTTTGAGACATCAGAGTGAAGACGACAACAGCTAGTAGAGATCAACTGAGGTAACATTGCTGGCCATCCCTTAAAAGTCAGAGATACCCAAGTCCTTATAAAATGTGCAATGGCATTAGTACTGCTATTCTCTTCATATTAAAACGACTGTGTCATCCTTTCTTCTCTGGTGTGATGAATTTCTCTTAGGTTTTTCAAAACATGACGTAAATGTATTATGCATAATGCATTTTGGATTCAAAGAACACCTGACAACTTTTAGAAAGTTTTTGATTGAATATATATCGATAGAAACTAAAAGAAATATCTGAAAAATTAAAAAAAGAAGTTATAGAGATTTTCAGTCAGAACATGTATTTTCCGATATTGCCATTGTTAAGAATTTATGGTTAAAAATTCATTTTGAATTAAAATTGCTCTTGCTTTTTTGTATTGAACAAAGTGAGTTTCTTTCTTCAGTTGCTTTTTGACATTTAATATATATATATATATATATATATATATATTGGTCGTTCAATAAATAAGAACATGCGTATTAAAAAAGCGAACTACATTTTATCAGAATGTTTTTCTGTAGATGTAAACTCAACATTTTTTAGTATAGTTTTAAAGAAAAATTATTTTAATCCGCAAAAATATTTGTTTTGAGGCTTTTCGGAATGGTGGTATATCGAAGAGAGCAAACAGAAGTATATATTTATACAATGTGTAACTATATGAATGTGCGATTGCTAATAGACATGCACACACACACACACACACACACACACACACACACACACACATATATATATATATATATATATAAAGCAATTAAATAAGAAAGTTCCGTGAAGCTGAAAATGGAGGGCACTTAAGGTATATGATATTCTACGATTGATAATTTCGTAGAGTCAAAATAAATATAATTAAAATAACATTTCTTCACTTTTTAATTGAATATTGTTCTAAATTTTTAATTGGTTATGTGACTTTTGAGCTACACTTTGAATATATTAAGACTTAAGCCGCACAAACCTTTTTCTCAAATCTCTGAAATCCGAAACTGATCAGATATAAAAGATGAGGTATTAAAAAATCTGTTAAGCTGTCTAACAGTTATGGAATGCACATAAAATGTAACTTGGTGTAGTGGTATCGAATGAATGTCTTATAACATTTTTAAGCTTACATATATATATAAATATATAAGCATATATATATATATATATATATAGAGAGAGAGAGAGAGAGAGTGCGTGTGTTTATGCGTAAATAAGTATATCAAAATATATGAAAAAGATGATTATGTTTCTTTAGAGAGGATTACAGTAAATATCATCTCTCTCTCTCTCTCTCTCTCTCTCTCTCTCTATATATATATATATATATATATATATATATATATATAGATGTTTGGTTAAATACAGCAGATGGTTTCTATTTTAGAATTTTCAAATGAAGACGTTCAAGTCCTCTGATGCCTAAGCCAAGTTCGTAAAGAAATGACAAAGCATGGCAAAGACACAAACTCAATTCCAGGATATAAGAAAGATCGTAATTAACAATACAAAAATCATATATGAAAATAACAATAAAAACCGTTCACAAATCTTCGAAGCAATAACTAAAATGCTATAAGATAGCATATATATATGTACCTCCTAGTAAATATGAATAAGCTCACGGCAACAAATGATCTAACACAACCACTGAAGATGACCAACGAAATAGTCGAAAGCACTTGAGCTAGTATAGTATACTTCTTTACAAACTTGGCCTTCATATTCGAAGACTAGAAGATTTTAAAAAAGAAACAATCTGGGGTATTCTGCAAAACGTGTTTAGATAATAACTTGTTGCCTCAGTATACAATATATATATATATATATATATATATATATATATATGGAGCTAGGGAGATATGTTGGTTCATACATTTTCCAAGGGCATTAGTCCAAAAGTGAATGTAATAGCGCGATTGGAGTTTGAACTCACGACGGTGTCAGTCTTGCATAGCCACTACACAACAGAGAATTCCTGTATATAACTCTATCCGTTATCGAGGTCGACACTTGATTTAAGGTAAGGTTTGCTCCAAGTAATTCTAGCTATCCTCAGTTTCCAACCTGAAAAAGTATTCTCTTAAGTTTGATGTCATATTATAATCGATGTTCGACTTATGCGCACATTTATACAGTAGGTGTATATCTACGCGATAGAGTCAATACCAATCATTACTTTTGGTATAATATTTATATGGTCATACTAAAGAAAAATATGTAAAAAAATGGCTGATAATATTCGAGTCACATTCACAATTTCCATATATATTTATGATCTGTTCTCTCTTTTAACGTCTGCAAAATGAATTTTATACATTTATTTCATCATCTCATCTTCTCACCCTCTCGCCTTACGCACACACACACACTCATATATACTGTTATTTCGGCTCCTTGCATAAAGAATATTCCATTCAGATATTTACTGCCACCACAACTACTGCAGAGTAAAATAAAAATGCTAACAGATCTTTTGTTGTTCCAATAAGTCTACTCTTTCTGAGAACAATGAACGTCAGTTTGTTTATCCGGAATTCTTGTCGACAAAAAGACTCCCTAAGTGCCAGTGTGGCTATTCCAAGCAAGCAAATCTATCTTTTTTCCCATCCAGATCCCTCGGTCTTTGAATTCCGCGAAGTCGGTCGTGGCCGGTCAGCCGGCAGGTTGCCCTGAATCATCTGATGCTTCTTGCTACGGAAAAATGACTTTTGTATTGTAGTGCCGCTTCGATGAAAAGACCATTTTCTCTGAGCACTTAGCTTTGATTTCGAAAGCTTCCAAAGGATTCTGAGGGCGTTTTAGGAAATTTCTAATACTTTTTTTTTACCCGACTGGCACTTCTTTCTTTCTTTTTTCTTTCTTTCTTTCACCACTATTTTCTTTCCTTCTGTCTCTTTCTTTTTCTCCAGCATTTTGTTCTTTCTTTCATAGAAAGCATTCTGTATACGAATATATTGGTCAAATCGAGAAAAGTTATGAGCGATTCTTTTTCAATATCTTCCTGTTTTCGTCTTCGCTCCTCGGCAATCCTTTTAAATACATGCCTCTCCCTATCTGTGTTTAGCTTGTTAACTACAGGTTCCTAGTGCTCACTGAAGAATAAATGCTAAATGTAATATTATAAAAGGTATGAGACGAAATGTGCAATATTCATAGGGACATTTAGTTGGGTTTTTCACTTGCTCCGCTCATATCAAGGGGTAAACCTGTTATACTTTTAGAAGTGTACTAGTAAAAGCCAATTCAAACGTTTTAAATGGTAAGTGATTTTTGTACCACTACACACACACGCGCGCATACGTGTATATTAAGAAGGCAGGAATACATAGTATTTGAAACCATACCATCAATTATCATGTAAAAGAGCAAAATCGAGACTTAGTTTCCACCATCTCCTTCAAAGAAATGTTTGAAAAATTTTTTTACGAAAATGCATAGCCAATGCTAGTGATTATGCAGAAAATGAATTATGCATGAAAACATTTTCATAGTCAAATGCTTTCCCCGAGATTCCATGCATTGCTGGATTTTAGAAATCTGTGAAGTACATTGAATTTGCCTCATACTAAAAATCAAAAAATGTTTTGACACTCACACGTATTTACCCGATTCCTCCACCACAAGCATGATGTATCCTGAGGAGTACTGCAGGTTTAAATTCAGAGTTTTTCTTCTCCTAGACGGGTTGCTTCAAAAAAGCTAAATAACCCATTTTTCCCTACTATTTACCCATAGCTAGTGGTGTGATGTATTCGTGTCTTTCTAAAAGGTATTAGCTTGAAGAGAAACGCAAAAAGCCTCGTCCAGGATTTGAACCCGCGTCACCGATTCCATTTTCTGCGATTCCTCAACCTCATTCTGCCGGTATGGCATAGAATACAACAACTATAAACAATAAAAATGAGGTAAGCCCAATCTAACAAAAACAATTGAAGTGTCCTGAGTATAACGCTAACCTTAATCTAGTGGTGAGGCAGGAGTTGTGAACCTTTGGAGAATAAGGAGCACTTCTTCTGGGTCATGATTCTTAAATCTACACTGACCTGAAATGATAGTAACTGATAGGGCCTCATGTTCAAATCAAATAGATCTCTTTGAAAATCATTATGGAACCAACGCCTATAACCGTTACACTATGTGTTCTAAGGAAACAATCATCTGGAGGTTGTAGGTTCAATCCTGACTGCAGGCGAGTAAAAATACAGGAATACTTAACACTTGTACTCGATTATGGCTAACGGAACAGGCGATCCCCGTGGATTCAATAAAGTACATAGTTCGAAGTTCCGTGAACGTTCCCGAATTCAACAAACACCTGAAGAAGTCCGGAGGACATATCGGCCGAAACGTTGTGCAAATAACAATAAAGATGAAGACAATATACTTAAAACCTTTAATGATAAAGATCTGTTCGAGCCTGGAGTACACTGTTTGATTTGCCACTATTTTGAATTCCCTAAAAACAAATATTTTTGCAAAATTTGAATAATTTTTGAAAAAAAAAAAAAAAAATTCCTAACAATGCAGAATATACATTTGGGGAAAAACACTTCCAAAAATATACTCAGCTTTATCAAAGAAATTCATCTTATTTATTGAATGACCATAATACACACACACACACACACACACATATATATATATATATATATATATATATATATATATATATATAACGAATCTACAACAAATATAGATCACTTCTGATCATAGTTCATTCCTCTGCAAAACTTTACTAATCTTTGTACACTTTACTATGTTTCGTGAATAATTCCGACACACTGTTGAACACAGGTTAGCTGACTTTAAAGAAAGAGAACTCGTGTTATTTATCCATGTCATTTATACACTTGTTCATTATTTAGTAGATATCTCCAAATATTCCCTTATGTCAATCTATGCAAAGTTTTATAGATATAAGCAATATAACTATATTTCTTGCACACATCTTTCTAGAAAATGTATTTTACTTTTTTTTGTAGACTTCTTAAAATTTTTCTTATGTGTGTCTTTTCAGAAATAGATTTTATTGTATTTTCTGAATTTACAATCTCTCTTCTTTTTTGTACAGCCATAAGGCTTCAATTTCACTAACGTAGGCCCATTTTAGAACCTGTATTATTCAGCATATTATGACATAGCAAAGGCTGATATTAGCTAATAATTTTGTTAGGTGTCGTAATTCAATAATCGCTTCACATCTTTGTGAGCGTGGATATTAGTTCAGAACGTCTTATCGAAATAGACCTCCACCCGGATTTCTCGCTATTTTGCACTTTCAGAGTTGAGGATTTCTCTGCTTAAGTATTTAAAAGGAATCGGAATTCCTCGTCTTAATGAATGTAATTCTTCACAATCCCAAAAAAGTAAGAAAAACAGGAAGATTATTCTCGTAGACTTGACATTAAATAATATTCGTTCTATTACCACAAAAGTCATGACAGTTGGGGCATATATATATATATATATATATATAGGTAATGCATTTGTGTTCATATATATATATTCTAGTTTGATTTATATGCGTATATATTTAATGTGTGTGTTATTATCTATATATATGCAATTTATATGCGTATATATATATATATTGCAATCTCATGAAAGATGAAGTTGATGAAACATCTCAGCAATATTAACGATTAAACTTTACGGAATTCTGGCTATTCTATGGTACACGGATATATATATAATATGTAATATATATATGCACACTTACACAGACCAACATGCAGCACGTACACACTCTACACAGGTATTAATTTTTTTCTCGGTGGATATATGCCTGTTGATGTGTATAGAACACACTCAAAAATTTAATGGATACCGATCCTTGTAGGAAACGTCTGTATGTCATTAGATTCGTCCATTGTTACAATTTTTTGAATTTTTAGAAGTATCGTTTGACCATGCCTGACCTCTGACCAATTATCTGATAGAAACCAAAGTGTTGTATTTTAGCAACATATATATTGCAGAAAAACAGCAGCATTGAAACAAAAAAAATCCCCAATGCCAGTTATATTTTCACAGCCGATGCATCACTAGCACTCGTTCATGGCGCTCCAATAGTACCTTAGTACCAATCTATTTTGTTTTTACGTTACTACACAGTAATGAAATTCTATACATAGGTTTATATATATATATATATATATATATATATATAATGTTACAATTGTTTACACATGACTTGTTTGAAATATTTGATATACAACAGTAAGTTATTTTCATTTTCATTTAGAATAGTTGGTTGCGCAATAATTGCCTACAAGTAAATTATTTTCATTAAGAATTGTTACTTAAAGCTGTACTTGTTTACTAAGGAATGTTATTAGTTGGTTGAAACCATACAACTAAGTGCAACAAATCAGTATTATTAGTAATAATAACCTTGAACTACTTAATTATAAGTATACGACGGGAATATTTTATGCCATTCAACTGTATACATTTTAGAAGTATTAGAGATGAATACTTGAAACCATTCAACTGTGAACAAATTATTTGTTTCCTTAGGAGCTTAGGAAACCAACGCTTATAACCGTTACACTATGTGTTCTAAGGAGACAATCATCTGAAGGTTGCAGGTTCAACCCTGACTACAAGCGAGTAACAATACAAGAATACTTAACACTTGTAGCCGATTATGGCTTACGGAATCAGAACAGGGGAACCTCGGAGATTCAATAAAGGACGTAGTTCGAAGTTCCGTGAACGTTCCCGAATTCAAAAAACACCTGAAGAAGGCCGGAGGACATATCAGCCGAAACGTTGTGGAAATAATAATTAAGATGAAGACGATAGTCCGAAAACCCTTAATGATAAAAATCAAATAATTTGTATTAGATAAGAATACTTGACATCATATAACTACAGGAAAGCCAAATTTATACGATTTATCTGACATCCCACAGTGGCAGAATATGGCACAAGGCCATTTTTCGTGGGGGCCGTGCAGGAATCGGGACTCATGTGCAACAGGTGCAAAATTATTGACCCCTTCAGCATTACCCTTTTGAGGCACCTCAGGCACCAAGTAAGAAAACTTAGTCCTGCTAGCAGGCAATGACCTGGGTTGTTGTTGTGGTGGTGGTGGTTGTGGGGAAGCAAATACGAATATAAAGTAAATATAGATGTACAAAGAACACAATTCTAGAAACTCACGACATAAAATGAGTTCTAACTTGTTTAAATGTTGCCATAAACTAATCGTTTACAAATCATACGTATATATATATATATATATATATATATATATATATATAGGATGTGTCGTTGAATTACTTACAAGGTTTAATATGCCGTAAAAACTAACTAACCAACTTTAGTAAACAATTATATCTTCAAGTAACTATTCTCATTATAATAATTTACAATTATGTGGTATCAAGCATTCCTATTTGACACATAGATGCAACCCTGACAAGTACTCGAACCAGGCCAGAATTGACATGGGAGTAATTACAACAAATGGGTACTCTATACTCCCCGAATCTCCAGAACTGGAACCTCGTCATCAGATGCAGTTAAAAATAATTGATATGCAGCTAAAATCAAACACTCAATCAGAATTAATCAAACGTAGTTACATTTTATGGGTTTCTTTTCAATTGAATCAAATTTTTAAAAAAATTGGTTTATCTTAAGCGCCGCTAATAATTCATAAATTATTTCGCCTTTTCCCGTCTTGAATCTCAATGCTATTTCTACCTTCAAACCTTTTAAATAAAATTTTTTAAAACTTTTATTTAATCTTTTATTTAATCTAACTTACTAACTTCAACATAATTTATATTTGTATGAAAATACGTTAGAATTCACGTGCTTAATTATAATGGTATTTGAATCTCTAGGTAAATACGTATTAATTTTTTAAAAAACTTTTCCTTAATTTGAGAAATCTTAAAAATGAAAGGCTCGTTCCACCAGGAAATACCCTAAATATCTGAAAAGGTGAAACAAAAATGATGGAGTAGTTTGGAATGTAACAATTTCCACGTAAATCATCTATATGTAGAACTGCATTTTGCGTTATCATCGGTGATAAAGACACTTTTTTTGATTGTCAAATGAAACCACCTTTTTCTATAGAGATGATTGTACAGCTTCCTGTTTTCAATAATCTCCCCCAGAATTAACTGCTGCCTTAAAATACTTCTCTTTATCTTACAGTAAAGCATTAATATCCTACAAAACACAGTGTGTAATCCTGGTTTGGTTATCGGCTGCAGCTTTTCCTTCAGGCATAACCGTCGCCTCTTTCGATGCACATGGTAATAAAGGATCCATTTTATATCACCGAGTGTCTTTCTTTCTTTCTTTCTTTCTGTAAATGCTTCTTACGCTAATGTACGCGAACATACAAGCTAAAACGAGAAAAGTTATGGGTGACACTCATTCAGTGTCTACTTGCGTCCGTTTTCTTTCCTTGGCAATCATTTTAATAACCATCTCTCAATCTGTGCTTGAGAACTACAATTTTCCGGCGTTCACTGACGAGTAGATAGTTACAGTTCTTCCCAGAATTGGTTCTGTAGAACATCTTGACATTGATGTACAGATTTTGGACCTTTAAGTTCCAAAGCGATCATAGCATCGGAATTTTGACATTTTACCATTATGCAATTCCTCATTCTGTCAGCTTTTTTCCCCTTATGGTAAGGAGCTTTTGTTTGTAGATTTAAGTCACTCATTTCCAAATGAGGACTATCCTTGTTAGTTGGATTCCTAGAAAAAATTGTTGACAATTTCCGGCATTACCTGACACTTTTAGAGATTATTTCAATATACACAGAAACTATTCACCGCTGCTTCTAAAGCTGATTACCCTTTTGCAAATACATAAAGCATGCTGTATTTCAAAAGGTGTCTCACGTACTCATATCAATCAGGGTCACTTCCTTTCATTAATTGGTGGACTTGGCTTCATATATGTAACATGTCAAGCGACAGGTCTTAGCAAACTAATGATTATGTACAGGTTATATCAAAATAGATGGAATTTATTTATATGATAATGATTTATTACTGAAACAAGTGCAATGGTGGTCATTTGGAATACGTCCTGTAAAATGTATCCTTTGAACTTGAGACATCAAATCAATGTTTTCTTTAATTATTATTATTATATTAACTTCCAAAACATGCTTTTTGAGTTTTTTTTTGTCTCAGTAATAAATTATCATCATATTAATGGGTTGCATCTGTTTTGAGTTTTGAATGATTTTCTCTTCAAAAATGTAGTGACGCAAAATGTTTTTCCTCTCTTGTCCAAGGCATTGTGATCAAGAATTAATTGTTGTTATTGTATACTATTTTCAAATCTGAAACAAAAAAGAACACATTATTATTAGATGAGTTATTAGCAGTTAAATGGTTCTCATGTTATTTGAGACAACTTATATTTGAGTGTGATTCAGTGTAGTGTAAATATGACTAATGTTTTCAGTACATTTTAACTCAATAAAAGTTTCTTCATGACTTGAATTTTAAAAGAAAAGCTCATTGACTAGAAACTCTGTCGTAGTTAGAAAGATGAATGGAAAAATTCCTACTCAATTAGAGACGATAGGAAAGATAATTAGTTGCGTAAAGATTTTTCGACGTCAGAAAGATATAAAAAGATCGATGTTTTCCTTGTAGCAATACCACCTAACTCTGAAAAGCCAGTATAGAATTAATTAGCAACCAAATAATTATCATGAAAGAGCGACGTTATTTGTGTCTATATACCTTCAAGAATATCTACAAATATATTTACGTCTATGTGGGCAAAATTCTAATTGGCTCGCAAACAAACAATAGAGTTTTATGTACTCTAAATATTTATTCCTATGTTTTTCTGACGAACGCACGAAGAAAATGCTTCTTTTTTTGTCTTTCTCACACACGTGAACACGTGTGAATAGTATTGATTATGATATGTATATACGTACATCTTTACCTAAGCAAACACACACATACATACACACACATGCGTGGGGTTTGTACAGATTCTATATATTTATCTTAATTAAAGCAAAATTATCAAAAATCATTGACACTTATAAACACTGGGATGTAAATAGTAATCAAATGTCTTTCTCCATCACAAATTCATTCATTCAAAGTAATTTTAAAAATTTGAATATATATTTGTTCATGATGTGTATATATATATATATATAGATATATGACTAAGCCTTAAGTTACTTATAATTTAGGCATAATTACAGTATCTTTCATATAACAACAAATTTATTATATTCGTATACACATGTGTATGCGTGCGCTTGTTTTATTTGCTAGTTATATATATGTGTGTGTGTGTGTGCTTTTTCATACATAGACATGCGATATACATATCTATATATATATGTGTGTGTGTGTGTGTCTGTTTATATGTATGTAATTTTGTGTATTTACATGTTATGTATGTGTGTCCGTATTTATTATGCATTTGTTATATGTTTTTGCAACATATCATTGCCCGTTTTATCTTTAATCATATATATAATTGAATAAACAATTTTCTCTAAAAACCTGTTTTCATGAATAAAAAACTTAATAAATACTGGCCAGTAGAGCAGGATAAAATCTAAAATGAATGAAAGTTTACGTACCTCTTTGTGGCTGTCTTATTGCCAGAGTGATGTTTAAAAGAAAAAAAAAACAGTTACT
>OY757920.1:63544624-63634624 GCA_963585895.1 Sepioteuthis lessoniana | reverse complement strand
TATATTGATATAAAGTCGCAATGTCTGCTTATTCGTTTGTTTGCTTCTCGAGACCTTCGATCTAAATAGAATTGTGACACTTAGGCAACCCCTTTTTTCCGACCTAGAATAGGTTTCTTATGAATGATTGATTTTAGCGACTTCCAAACCCGTTTTGTGTTATTTTCTGCCAAGAAGCATTGAACATTCAAGTTTTTTTTGTGTTGTTATTTCTTTTTTTAAATTTTTTTTTTTTTTGCACTCAGTTAGAGGAAAGCTAGCGTTTCTATCAGATACATCAATTTGATCCATACACATGTCCCTAACAGGTAAAATCATTTCATGAACCATTGGTCATTGGAGTAATAACTATAAATAGAATGACTCACATTTCCCAGAGCTCCAGATCTGGAGCCACTCACCCGATGTAGTTAATTGTTTGTTTGGGTTTTGTGGCATATCAATCTTTGTAGGTTATTTAATGCCAAATCCATTTTTATACAAATAACTACTTCTATTTCAAACAATATAATTTAGCATAATTACAGAGTTTAATTGCCAAAACCATTTCTTTTTAAGCTATTCGGTTTAGTCAAACAGTTCTATTAAGCATAATTACTCATTTTAATTGTTAAAAACATTTCTTTTTCAAGCTATACAGTTTAGTTAAACAGTTCTATTCCAAACAATGCCGTTTAGCATAATTATGACGTTTAGTTCTATTTGACAACACAGATTGGGCCCAATCATTCGCTACCACTCCGGGCCACAGTAGACCTAGGAGTGATGGCAATAGAACCTCACCATCAGATTATTCAGTGTCATATCTCGGAATCTCATAGAGGGACTCTTACCTCTCTTCAGAGATGCAGTCGGTGTATTCTACATTCCTAGCCAACTGGGAAACAGATGGAGTTTAGAGTCATAGTTAGGACTACCCTTTCCTTCGGTGGCAATTGATACAGCTGGCTCATCATAGGTCCTCCTCATAGGGAGGATAATTTTCTTGGTAGCTGTCTATATAATTAAGGTAAGGTAGCGATATCTTCCTAATCGGTTTAGTTAATTTGTATAATGAGCTTTTAATATCGCTTATTAAATAAGACTTCATTGGAGGTGCCAGTGGCGTAATGGTTATCGTCGCAGGATATGGACACGACGACACGAGTTCAAATCCTGGACCTGACTGATTGCATTTCACATAGCACTAATACCCTTGGAAAAGGTATCCAATTATTCTCCCTCCAGCTATGGGTAAATAGTAGGGCAGACTAGGTTCTTCAGCCTTGGTGAGGCAACTAGTCTAGGAGAAGGAAAACTGTGAATTCAAACCTGTTAAACTCTGCTTAAAAATGACCTAGTGTCATATCCTGCCCGAGTTGAGGGGTTGGTAAATATGATTAAATAAGAATTCATGTCATCAATAAGATACTAAAAATGAATGACCACCTTTTATTATAAGTTTTCAATCTTATTTTTTGATTAACCATTTTTTTTTGTTCTTTGTTATTTTATTGATAAGGGGTTGTTTTGTTGATAACTTTTACAATTATTCTCGGCATATTGTTGTAAAACAAATATTAATATAGTAGAAGCAAAATTTAGGTAGATATTTTCTTGGGTGTTAGTTTTGGGTTCTGGTGTGTCACGGCTGGCTCGTTAACCAAATGGCACAAGAGCTAGCTCGTTGGAAAATAGCTGAGAGCTAAAGGCAATAAAGTGTGTCGTACGTAGTTTCAATCAGTAAAATCGTCTCTGAACAAAAAGCACACTGTTAGCTCATTGCAAGGTTGCATCCAGCAAGCTCGTTGTATGTTAGCAGACAGCCAGTATGCAATAATATGCGTTGTATGTTGTTTCAAACAGTCGAATCGTCTCTGACCAAGATCTCTTCCTCGTAATTGTATCACAAGGTAAGAAACATGGGGTACCTAGTAAGAAACTTCCGCACAGATAATGCTTCGTTGGTGTTTATGGCATGTCAGCTCTTGTGGGTTATTTGATGAAAAATCATCTTTTTATATATATATATATATATATATATAAAGTTGGCCGATTGTAGACTCGCTTTTCAATCAGTACAACACCATGGTGTAAGGGAGAGCATTACTCCTTTCCCTGGATTGATCTAATTACTTTTGATCCGTATTTTATAATGATGAGTGTTATGGAAGAAGTCATCAAGTACCATTTTTTTAGTTTTTGCTATGACTCAACCTGCGATTTAACCACTGGCAAAAACTCTAACTATTCTGTCAAACGGCCGCTTATCATATATATATACAGAGAGAGAGAGAGAGAGAAGCTTGTAAGCAATTAATTAATTGGTAAAATTATTTTTACGCAAGTTCTTAAAGAAGCGGTTTCAAGTGTTCCTATCTGACACAAATATTTCTATTCAATATTAGTAATTTGCTGGCACATAATTAAATGGGTTCCTAGTATTGCTATTTAACATTAGATATTCTATTTATCAAGTATTCCAGTGTAATATAAATAATTTTCCATCAGCTTCCTGGTTTCAATGAATGAATAATCATCATCATCATGTCACGTTGCTAGCACGGGTCTCCCTGACCCTCTATCACCACCTGTTTTTATCGTCCCTCGCTCCTGGTGGGTCCTCTAGGCTACATCCTGTATCAGCACAGACCTGTTTCTAGCTGGTCGTCATACCTTTGCTCATCCACGTGAAGGGGTCCACAGGGGCACATCGCTCATAAGCTAGTCCTTGCTTCTCCAGCAGTGTCCCGCATGTCTGGTTCGTTTAACTTGGATAGTTTTCGTGATGGATGGTAGGTGGCTGTACAGTTGCTGTTTTGTATGGTGTTACCTCCAGGACTAGTTCAATACAGCTCGCAGCATTCTTATGTAATTTCTGTTAAGCCTTTTCTACATATTTTTCGTTTGGGTATATGTAATGCATCCGTATAGCAGAATTGATATGACCGCTGCTTAGAAAAAACTGCTTTTTATTTTATCGGTTAGGTCTGACTTCCGTATGACCAATAGTCTCTTGATAACTGTCCATGTTTTTGCCAGTCGCGTATTAATAATTCTTATTAAATTATTAAACCATATATGGTACCCTAACAGGAACTACCAATCTCGGTCACTGTAAACCTGGAAGTAATTGCAATGAAGGGGTACTCCAGATTTCCAGAAGCTCCAGGATTGCAGTAACACATACTCGGGAAACTTGCTGATGAGATCTTACCCCTCTGCGGATTTGCAGTTGGCATATTCTACAGCCCCGGCCGACCGGGTGATAAATAATAGTCTACTAATCTAGCTTGCTGACCATTACGCAATGATATATTCTATTATGCGGAATAGAATTTATTCTGAGAGGTTGTTTATATGAAAATCTCGAAATCATTATTCTAACTCGTTGTTTTTTATGTTGCTATTGTTATCATTATTTATTGTGAGCTTTACACATCCGCGTTAGTTGATGGTCATCCAGTTGAGTTTGAGTGACAGCAAGTCTCTTCTAGGACTCTTCTTAGTATTCTGGCTTATCCCAACAAAGCTGTAGTTAGGATATTCTCTATTCGTCCGCCGATTTCCAACTCTTCCCTGTTTCCTTTCCATGCGAGCTAATTGCTATTGATCTCTTGGTCCATCTATTAGTCTTTCTTTTTGCTTTCTTTGATTTCTGCTTAGTAGTCCCTGGGACGACGAGGTCCACACTACGACAAGTTTTCTTTTCTTTTTTTTTGTTTGTTAATCATCACAATGTTTTCTCTTCTGACCGGGAATATTTGGTCTGCTTTTATCTTAAAATCCCAGAGAATTTTATTGGGCTCATTCACCAGAAAATAATCCTGTTTGTGCATGTGCCATTTAATAGTATGTTCAAATTTCAATTTTTTGCACAATTCCCTGTGGATCACCTTCCCCACTCAGTCGTGTCTAGTCTTGTACTCTTTTTACACAATTTTGCTACATTCGCTTCTTATGATTAATGGATACCTCTCTATCACCACGTAACTTACAATTCTGTTGCTTGTAATCGATTTTCATTTAAATAAAATTGGTCCTCATGACATTCTTTTATGATGCTACATTTATTATTATTACATTTTTTATTCTATTTTTATGATCACATTTTTTAGCAATGAGGCTCCGTAATCCCGTGCTCATTACAGCCCGACATTTCATAGTGCAAATAAATATTACCACTAAATCGGTCACTGATTTCTTTCATAGTATTCATTTTGTACATTGCAACCTAAAGGATAACAAATAACTGTCCTTACTTATATTTTATAATCTCATACTCACATCAGTTCTTGTGACGGTCCATTGAGTAGGGAATGAATCCAAACGATAAGATAAATATATTTATATATGCAAATGTGAAATACTTACTTCACGAAACCTCATATTAGATTTTTAATTTATTTATTCATACATTTTGAGTTATTGCAAATTTATGTTTCAGCTTTTTCTTGTGTTAGGGATGATGTAATCAATTAACTGAATTTAAAATTGGATTCAGCAATGATTTATCTTATAAATTCGAGTGTTATGTGAAATTTACTTCAACAATATATGAGTTTATTTTATATGAAGATCAAAATTATATAATTTTTTGTGCCTTTTGAGATTTATGATTGAGTTTATGCATGCTTAACGGAGTGTCATCTGAATTAAACTAATATAATAAAAGTAACTAAAAAAGAAAGAAGAAAAGCTCGGAGATCTGCACAAAGGAATTTACCCTAACAGTTGTTTTGTAACAAAAGAAAAAAACGTCTAGCACTTAAATTTTGTGAGAATTATTACCTCTAAAAATATATTTAATGAACTTAGAGACACCCTTACAAAAATATGTACATAAAAAATCAATAAATAAATAAATATATTTTCATACTATCAGTCATATTTATTCATTCAAAGGTTTTTCATTGAATAACCAAAATCATAAGTTGCATTTGTAAGAATATAATTTGCCGTTGTCAATTTTATAATTATGTCCAACCTAAGAAAAAGATGAGGGTAAATATGCAAAATCGTATTCCAAAAATTAGGAAACTAAAAATATTGAATGAATACATAATTTTTACCGTTTCATAAGCTACCAAAAATATCCAAAGATATCCCTACTTGTAGTACATTATTCCTTGAAAAAAAAAAGGAAAACAAAATGTATTTCTCAGTGGAATTATCTTTTCGGAAAAAGAATCTTTCAGTTGCAACTTCATTAACAAATTCAAACTAAATAAATAATCTAAGGTAGGTTAATGCATGTAAAAAAAATCATACGTATGTCAAGAATTTCGGATAAAAATATTAGAAAAATTTGGTCTTTATTATCTAAGTAATGAAATTCTTATTAAAATCCAAAAATTAGCTGAATTTGGGGAGATTTTTTAAAAAAAGCACACGTTTCTGTACATGTTTGATAATTTAAGTAAAAGAAAATGACATTTGCAAAATATGGAAGAACAAAAAAAAATGTGTTTAATGAAATACGCTGATCTGTTGGATGGGACTGAAGAATATGCTGACTGTACTTCTGCAGAGGTGTAAGACTCTCCAAAACGATTGCCCTTGGTATGATACTAAGCTAGATCTTTAGGAAATGTGTAGTACACCTTTATTGCTAGATATTCTAATTTGACTCTGACAGGGATTAGTAGTACCTGTTATGGTCCTATTTATGGATCAAACAGAAATGTTTAATCATTTTGCAAGTATTATCATTATTATTTGTTATTTAAAACCGAACAGCAATTCACCAATAACTTATATAGGAATATTTAATACTGTTGCATATTGACCTTTCACAGACCTTTCAGTTAGTAATTTCTAAAACAGAATGTTCCAGCTGTGTAAACAAGCAAACAGCGGAAGCAGGTCAAGTGGGTTGACAGCCGAAAGGACAACCGGAACCATTAGGCGTTATGAAATTATGTATACACAGGTACCCACAGACAAAAAGGTCTGTTAGTCGGAGTTGTCAGTCAGAAGGATAGTCAAGTCAGAGCAGAAATCACCATGCGTACCACCTTGGGGTTGCAGTGGCCCCCGGCGGACAAACAGAAGAACCATTAAGTGGGACTCTGAATATAATCATTATAGCAATCCTTCGTCAATCTGTGTCCGACTTCTCACTCTTTGTCTCTTACAGCTAATTTCCGACCGTTCGAGAAATAAAGAAGAGATATATATATTTTTATAAAGAAAGTATTACGGTTCTTCATTTCTTCCCTTTTTTAATAGTACATAACAATAAGCAGAATTGCTAATATTAAAGAGCAATAACGGAAAATATTTAACCGGGATTAAATGATGAAATAGAATTATTTGTCTTACATAGGAATACTTGAAACAATTCAACTGTATTGAAAAAATGAGCTCAAAAATCTTGTTTAAAAATAAAGTTAATCGCGTACTATACACTTTAAAATAGTATAAGCGGACTTCGCTATAATTAACCCATAATGACTGATATGCCTTAATACTATACCAAACACCCCTCAGTGAGAGATAGACACTGATTAGAATTTTCATAAGGTAGTGTATTTTTTAAAAATATATTTCTATATCTATAGAATTTTGTTGAATTATTTATATATCAGAATTATTTCAGTTATTTTCCCTTTATTTTTTCCACCGAGCAACGTCGGGTACGTCAGCTAGTGTCTTAATGAACCTCAGCTGACACACGTTCAAACACAGGATATTCAGATCCGTACAAGATGCTATCTCTTTTTTTTTTCTTTCGACCTAAACTGACGTAATACAGATCCACACGAATATAAAAGATCTAATCTAAGAAAAACAAAATGTATTTTTATCAAATATGAACGAAAAAAAAAGAAAAAAAAAATTCACCGCTGGTTAATTGTATGTAAACATTGAATATGCTAAAAACCGTCTTGTTTATTCGAAGAAAAAAAAGATGATAATATTAGAACGTCCTTTATTTATTTACTTTTTAGAAAAAGAAAAAAGAAAGCTGATAGAAGATTCAAGAAGTTGTTTCTATACTTTGGTTAGGTTATTAGGCGTGTCAGCAGTTGTAAACAAATCTCATTTTTGGCGAGACACTTGTAAAGTTATCTTCAACTGCTTCCAAGCAAATTGGAGTAAAATGGCACTTTTTAACCCAAGGAAGATTTACGATTGTGTAAACTTTTTTTTCTGCTGTGAGGGTTAACATTTACCATGGAAAAAGTAGAAAACACATTATCTGATTCGTAAGATTCTGAATAATTCAAACGAGTCAAATTTTTAGAATTTTATGTCACCTTCATCCGACTAAGAAAGATGTTGCTTATCTAGAAAACTGTGAATGTGATTCCAACAAGTATTTTGTTGACGTAGAATCTACCTACAATTGAATACCGTACCAGTTTTCCTCTCTAGTTTACACCCGGACGAAACAAAACTTATTATCAATTAGAAAACATCGAGCTATATATATAGATGTGTATCCTTTGGGTTAAATAGCATCAATGATGTTCTTCTACAAGGAAGGCTTTGACATTAAA
Source organism: Sepioteuthis lessoniana (assembly GCA_963585895.1). Taxonomy (NCBI): domain Eukaryota; kingdom Metazoa; phylum Mollusca; class Cephalopoda; order Myopsida; family Loliginidae; genus Sepioteuthis; species Sepioteuthis lessoniana. The sequence continues at coordinate 63,627,140 of OY757920.1, read as the reverse complement.
TAACCCATGAAGGTTAATAGACTGTTAAAAACCGAAAGCGAAAGAAATAGGGAGAGGTAAAGATAAGGCGCTCGTGGTGTAATGGTTACAGTTGATGGAAATAAACACAGTGGCCTGAGTGCAAACCCTGGATTTGCTGTTTGCATTTTATATAATGCTAATACACTTGAGAAAGATATGAATCCAATGATTCTCCCTCCAGCTATGGATAAATCATATTTACCAACCCCTCCGCTCGGGCAGGATATGACACAAGGTCAATTTTTTAAGCGGAGTTTGACAGGTTTGAATTCAGAGTTTTCCTTCTCCTAGACTAGTTGCCTAAACACGGCTGAAGAACCTAGTCTGCCCTACTATTTACCCATAGCTGAAGGGAGAATAATTGGATTCATACCTTTCCCAAGGGTATTAGTGCTATGTGAAATGCATTCAGTCAGGTCCAGGATTTGAACTCGTGTTGCCATGTCCATATCCTTCGACGATAACCATTACAGCTCTGGATAAATAGAAGGGGATCCAGGGCTCTTTTAAACCTTTGTATGGCAATCGGTCTAGGAGAAGGAAAACCAGTAAACCCGGCTATGAGTAAAATATAGCAGTGCACACTAGCCTTGGTAAGGCAACCAGTCTAGGAGAAAGAAAACTCTGAATTTAACCATCTTTACTTAGGCCCAGTCGGATGAGGCTGTAGAATACATCGACTTCATCTCTGCAGAGGGGTAAGACTACTCCAACGAGTGTCCTGGTTATATGACACTAAACAATCTGAAGGTGAGGCTGCAGTAATGCTGGAGCTCTGGAGAATGAGGATACCCCTTTATTGCCATCGCTTCCAGGTCCACTCTGGCATGAAAGTGTAGCACCTGATAGGTCCTATCTATGGGTCAAATAGAACTAAACTGTGCATTTATGCAAAACTGAATTGTTTGAAATAAAACATGTTTATATGTATAAAAATGAATTTGACATTAAATAGCCAACAATGGTTTATATGCCATAAAACCAAACCAAACCTCTTATACCCCGCTTGAAATGTGAATTTGCCTCTCATTTTGCCTCTTGCCGAAAAGTTGCATAAATACTTATCCGTAGTCTAAAGTGAGTTCTGAAAATAAATAAAATTTATTCAGTGACTGAGAACATTCGTTTAAGAACCCAGTCAATCCAGTACTTGTTTTTAGCATAGGACTAATTCTAATTTTACGACAAATGAAAATCGATTTATCATAGAATCATGTCAAAGGTGAAATCTACCTTGACAGAAAGATACAGTGGCTTAATTTGTTAACGCATTGTCCAGGTAAGACGAGCTATAAAGAATTTGAGATAAAACGTTTATATTTTTTATTTTTTTATCTAACGGCTGGAGAATAGGTAGGCCTAATAAAGAGAGTAACGATATTTTTTTTAATTGTAAAAATTAGTTAATAAAAGATAAAATAAAATGGAACATTCTTGGTTTTGCAATGCTGTGCATATTTATGGCGTAGAAAGGAGCTTAATAGTTCCTGGGCCGATAGATATCGTGCCAACGAAAAAAGCGATTGAATAACATCGATTTATTGTTCACATTTCCTTTGAAAAGGTTTGAGTAATCATAAAAACATGTCGCTACTTTTATTATTTTCCTGTCTGTCGATCCGTCAACAACATTCAGCGCATGTCTTTGAAATCGGGCAAGGCGAACGTATTAAGGCAGCCTCACTTTAGTTCGGTAATGTTCCTTTTATTGAAATTCTGCCCATAAAACGATGCACTTTAAGAGAAATTCATTTTTCAATCATTTCCAATTCATTTTGAAACTTACATATATATATATGAGTTTGTGTGTGTTGCTGCATCTATAATGAGAAGAGAATAGCGTTTGGGATAGGGCAGATATTGGCATTAAAATGCATGAATCAAAGCTACCTGTTTTGGCTAGTATTTTCTCTGTCATCAGGCAATAGTATATTTTGTGAGATAGAAAGGGTAATGAATATGAAAATCTGCAAAGAAGTTTACCGGAAAAGGGGTTTTAAAGGTGGAACCGGGGAAGTTCAATATGGGTTTCAATCAACTGTCACGACACTTTAAGATCTATCATTAAACTTAAAGCTACCCTCTTTTTTTAAAGACTTTGCTCTGTCAGCTGGGGCTGTACATTACACCGACGACTATTCACCGATTATTAATATCTTCCTCGCAATGAAGGGCTTGTGCGTGATACTAAACTGCATTTTATAGTAAGAATATAACCCTGCAGCTTTGGGGAATTTGGAGTACTCCTTCGTTATAATTGCTACCAGGTCAGCTTTGGCCGGGATTGATTAACCCATTAGGGTCAAATCTATGAGTCAAATAAAACTGTTTAACCAAATACAATTATTATTAGTAGTATTTTGAAGCTATGCAATAGCGTGCAAATTATCTATATTTTAACGAGAAATTCAACTCAAACGATATTAAAACTCACGATTCTGAACTTTACGTGGACGATCTTCAGATCTGATCGTATCAAAACATCTCAAGTCTATTAAATTTAAGTGAAAATATATGTTCTAAATGCAATCACATGGCTAACTTTACTTGGATCAATATAATGTTAAATGACAACGAAAATATTTACCTTCATGCCAACATTTAGCAACAAATTCCGATCTTTTATTCAATAGATTACTAGAATCAAGAAAACATTTTTTCTAAGCCCAATTTACAATAATTTAAACTATAATTGCAAACACCTTCTTGTCTCCGAGTCTCTTCTTATAATGGCTGATCTTAACAATGCTGTTGTTTGGATAGACTCAATCCGTCCTCTGGTTTCCAACTTTTCCAGTCCCCTTTTCCAGAGACCTTGAATAATGTTTCAAGCGCGCCAATAACAATTGGTATCACCATAATTCTCAGGTTCACAGCTCTTTAAGTTATCTCGCAAGGGCCAAGTACATGTCTCCTTTTTCGTTTTCTTTGATTTTCACAGTGATTCTCTGGGATAGAAATTCTTCTTTTTTTGTGAAGTATCACAAAGTTTGGTCTTCTAGCTGAGATCATGTGATCAATTTGTATCTCAAAATCCAAGTGAATTTTATGGGCCTAATTCTCCTAGACAGATTCTGGTTTGTGCATGTAACATTTGATTGTAAGGTAAAATATCAATTTCTTGCACAATTTCCAGTGGATCATATTGTCCACCCCGTCGTGTCTAGACTTATTCTTCTTTTTCGCAAATTTGCTACTTTCACTTAATATTTGATTAATGGTTTCGTCTCTATCAGCACGTAACCAACGCTTAGTGTTCTGTTGCATATCATATATTTTCAGTTTAACATAGTTGTTCCTTATTGCGTTGTTTTGTGCTGTTATTAGAAGAGCTTCAGTTTCTTTCTAAAATATTTCGCCAGTTATTTTTTTCGTCCTATTTCTGTTTCTTAGTTATTGTTGTTATTCCAATTTCACCCCTTCAGAGTTTTTCAGACCAGCATCAGCTATTGGTCTTTCTTTGGAGTCTGAATTACAGCAAGTCTCCGTAGCTCGCTTTGATTCTTTTCAGTATTCTCTCTAATTTCAACAATGCAGCGCACTCTATGGTCTCGGTTCTGCCTCTGGTTACCAATTCCGCCATTCTCTTTTCAAAGCCTTTGAGTACTGTTCCTAACGTGTCATCGATTATTGGTATCACCATCATCTTCATGTTTCTCGACCTTTTCAACTCTCTGGCAAGATCCAAGTATTTGTCCATCTTTTTGATTTCTTTTATTTACACTTTATGACCCACTGAAATGGCAAAATGCACCAATTGACGATCCTTTTGTGACTGTACCAAGCGTGTCAATTACTACTGGAGCGTGAATTATTGTAAGTCTCCTCAGACTAATCCTGGGTATTCTAGTCGATCAAAGACAATGATGTGGTCGGGATGGTCTCGATTTTTCTGATTTCCACTTCTTCCAGTCTGTTCTCCAACCTTTTGGGGACTGTTCCAGGTGTGCGAGCTTCAGTTAAGACCACTGTCACTTCAAAAGCTTTTTTTTTTAGTTCTCTGGCTTAACTTTTCGTTTTTAGTTATTGATATTCTGTGGTTCACCAGAACGGCAAAATCCACGATGACAAGTTCTTCCTTTTTTTAACTCTATGTCTAGATTTCTTGCCGATATTAAGTGATGATGTCTAGAAATAAAAAATGCAATCAAGACGTCTAGACATCGTCTTAAATTTAAAAAGAATATAAAGTCAACCTGTGATTTTTTTTTTTTTTTTGCCAAATCAGGATTTTTCAACTATTTTCCATTATCACCAGAGTAGATCCATGAGGCTATCATTTGTTTGTTTTTTCAATCTAATAATTAATATCAGTGGTAACGTGGGATGAGTCATTAAAATATTCTGGCGTATCTATTTACCCAACACTTCTCTTATGGACATGATGTGACACAAAGTCTGTTTTTAGCGGAGTAAATCTGATTTGAATTCATAGTTTTCCTTCGCTTAGACTAATGGCACAAAGCAAGGCTAAAGATTCCAAAAGGCTCCCTGATTTACCCATAGCGAGGGGAAGAAAACAGATGGATTATTGCCTTTCTCAAGAGTATTAGCCCGAGTTGAAACCCGGAATTTGAACTGTTATAAAGCTGACCTATGAACATTAATAGATATATCCCATTCCTCATGAATACGTTGGATACTATTATGAGAGGGGGTGAATATGCTGACTAAGTAGTATATCTCAAGCCATGGATTTCCTTCTTCACGCCACGGGCGAGTATTGTATTTTGTTAATGTTTTCAAAATTTTCAATTAAATTTCGAACCTCCTTTTTGGTTATTTCTCATTCAGTAACCTTCTATTGGGTTAAAACATGAACTGTGGTCACCGATTCTGCGTTCACATGTCTTTCAGACAGAGCCAACTTATTATTGCAAAATTTGAGGAAACCAGCAGTAGGCTCACAAAATTCTGTGTGTGTATGTGTTTGTAACCCCGCCCAGCTGGCAGGATGCGATTGTAGGTCAATTTTCATACGGTTACAGCTTGTTTGTATTCAGTTTTTTCCTTTTCCAAGTTTGGCTGTCTTACCTAGTCTTCCGAGCCCAGTCTGTCCAACTATTTACTTATAGTTCAAGAAGAAGAGAAGGATTAGCGTGAAATGAAACACAGACAGCCTTGTTCAGAATTTGATCTCTGGTGTTCGATTTATTTTCTACGACGATAATCGTGTAATGTAATGGCCGAGAGATTTCGTTTTATATATCTTGCCTTTGGGTTGAGTTAGGCTGAGAACCTTTCAACTCCGTGCATGGGTTAGTTAGGTTCAAACACGAGCGCAGGTGTCATTCAGAGATGTCACAATAAAAATCCCAGATAGAGGATGTAGCCAGGGATGTGAGTGACGTCACGCACCGGAAGCGTGGGCAGAGATTTGAGAAAAGTCAGTTAGTTGAGATTGAGACCTGGGCGAGGCCAGACGAATTTGTGCGCAATGGGCACCGCACGTGATGGGAGGCAGATGGAAAAGTCAGCATAGAAAGATTGTGCCTCTCTCTTCCTTATGTCGAAAAAACTTTAAACTCAAATGTAATAAAATGTTTCGTACCTGAACTAAGAAGTCGTCAAGTGTTTTCGTGTTTTGGGATTCCTATTTTATCTATATATGTGCGTTATATGGCATTATGAACGTTTAGTGTACCGGTATGAATATGTCTATTTCACATATTCATATCTGGCTATGTTACAATCGCTACGCTAAGCAAGATCCTATATACTAATACAATGATGTAGAGTCGTACCATATTAAAAGAGGAGACTCAGGGTCCTGGCCAAAAGAAAATCTGTCGGAAAAGCGTATAGACTATTTCGAAAAAAACTAACCTTTAACTCATTATTCGTTTCTGTCTAAGTAAATAGACCTTCAATCTTGATACTTTTTGAACACAACTGATATGAACTGTCCTTTAAACTGACATCAGCACCCTCAACGATAAAAAATAGCAATAACAACAATACTTGTAATTAAACGCCATATAATGATGGTAAGAAAAAAACAATAAAAAAGACTTTTTTATGATGAAAATATACGATTTCAAGGAAAAGTGTTTTCAAGAATGTTATTCTATTTCTTTCGAAAAGACCTATAAAACTAAGTTTCTCCTAAACCAATAAGACCCAAATGATTGAATTGAAGTATCACTTCAACTTCCCCCTTTGGTGGACGGCATTTGTTACACAATTTTTAGTCTCTGCCCTAAAATTATGCGAAGAGTTCAATCGATATTTGGCAAGCAAATACCTTCTAGACATTTATATTTTGTACCTCGGCGTGCCCAAAATGGCGACCGTTGGCACATTGCACAGGCTATTAAAACTATGTATGGATAGGGCAGTCGAATGAGAACAGGCAGGATAAGAAAGAGAGATAGAGCGAGAGAGAGGTGAGGCGGCCATTTTGAATTGGAGATATGCCCAAACCTTTTTCAGTCAGCTTTATAGACATACTGAGACAATAGTGAAAGATATTTATCCATATGTTTTTTTTTAATTTATTGTTTCCTTCATCTTCCATTTCTTTCTCTCTCTTTCTCTCTCTCTCACACATATTCTCTTTCTGTCTGTGTCTCTTTTGAATTTGCTTGTCACTTCTTTGGTTCTCCTCCAGCTTCCTCCGATGTGTCAACTTTGTATATATATTCTTTTTTCTTTATTTTTATCTTCTTTCCTTGTCAAATGTTCTGTCCATTTCTTTAGCGATATAAGTTTTCTTTCAAATGTATCATTCTTTTATTATTTTCACTTCCTCTCCACCATTTTCACATATTTTGTGTCCGGTTTCGGTTGTTCGTGTTTGAACCGTTTGTATACAATGGAGCTGAAGTTACGGGGCAGTGAATAACAATAAAATAGAAAGTCTTTATTTATTGCTTATATACAGTCTGGAACAAAAATAATAGCGAGTATTTAAATACACAAGGGCGTGGGTCTAGCAGCTTCATCCCATAAAACGTACTCATTGCTTTCATCGTACCGCCAGTACAGACGAGGTGTGGCTGTGGCACAATGCCCTATTTTAAACACACACACACACACACACACACACACGAAGGTGACAGTGATGCCAATTATAATTGCAGCTCTTATAACGATCCTCAAAGGCCTATTAAGGACACTGGGGTGATTGGAAATAAGATGAACAATCGAGAACATTCGCAATGCAGTACAGCTAAAATTTTCTAAAATACTTAGGGACCTGAAGAGACTTGCTGCCACTCAGACTTTTGTAAAAAGAAAAACGGCATCATTTTGAGCCGATGGGAAAAACTCGTGTAAAGTAAAATAATAATAATGCTTGTCTTTGTTTTTTAATTAAGAGATAATTCAGTTACAGTACTAGTTTAAAATGCTTCAATGTCCATAACGACTTGTTTTTATTTACAGAGTGGCACACATCCATATATAAAGGTTATTTGAATTTGATAACGTCCAATTAATTAGAGTATAAAAACTATCTTTTTTATTGAGTAATATTATTGATTTCCTAATTACTTTTACCAAAACCGGTAGATAAGACCAACATATTCTCATGTAATAATTTGATCGGCTTTCTCATTTGAAAAACTATCTCTTAATCTATTGAAGGAAAATTTGCATGGAAACAGCATAAAATAAATTATGTAAACAAAATGTTTCCACTAAAAAACATTTGCATATTTAAAAAAAATTTTTTTCTTCTTTTACAGGTGAGTTGTCAGTTGCTTAATATATGAAAATTCAAAAATATCAATATTTCGAGCTAACGTGGGAACAAAGGTGAGTGGTAGCATACATTCTAATTTAACTTACTTATAGTCAATTGCGTTTTAAGACTATAAACGAATGCGCTTATCGGGTAATACTATTTTCTCGGGGTAAAAATTAGTTTATCGTGGTCTTTTGATTAACGAAAAGCTTCTCGTCTGGAGATTTAATCTCTGTTTGAAGTGTTTCTTCACAAACTATTTCTGGGTTTGTTTATTGTAATTCTCATTTAATTCGATATTTCACAGCAGTACAGTGAGTTTACAATCAAATATATCATGCAACAGCGTAGGTAATATTCGGTGATTGGCAACAGTCCCACGAGACACACTCCATAAGGAAAGAAAATAGTTTCACACTAAAAAAAAGGTAAGGAGGAGACTATACCTCGCAGAAAATATTACTAATGTAGACTGCTCAGATGATCTCGTGCTTCTTGTAAATATATTTGATCAATCAGAATACCGTCTGCATCACCTGAAGCAAGGAACAAAAAGTAGTTGTCCCTATGTGAACGTAGATAAAATATTGTTCATGTATTTGAAAAAAGATAGTGCTATCTTCATATTATTTGGCTCGCCTCTGAAGGCAGAAGATCAATTTATATACTTCGGTAGCAATATCGTATCTATTGAAGGCAATGAGAATATATGTATAGGTAAAGCATAGTTTGCTACTGACTGGGTAATGATCATAGTGAACTCTGATCCTTCTGATTAAATAAAGTTCTACGCTATACGTATCAGTATCATTGTATAGTTTCATCACTTGCTCTTTAACAAAAACGTTTGGAGAAATAGATAAACTGGAACTATACAAGAATGCTGCGTGCTGTTTAGAAAAAGTTCTGGAAGCAGCACCCTTCAAAACAGCAGCTGTACGGTTACTTAGCTCACATTTTATAAACTATCCAAGTAAGACAGCTGGGCTATTAATCTAATGAGTAGAGTGTTTGCCAATGTTTCGAGAGACCGGTGTTAAATCCTCGGTCGAGTCATTCCAAAGACTCAAAAAATGGTACTTTTGCCGCCTTGCTTAGCACACAGCAATATAAGGTGAGGATCAAGGGTAAAGTGGAGCAATCCAGGGAATGGAATAGCGCCCACTCCTACACTTCCGTATAGTAGCTATTGAAAGAGAGCTTTCGGGTCACCCTTGATTAAGGTCGCCAACTTATGGCTGAAGAATTAAGGCCGAAATTATAAGCGACTTACTTTTAAGGACTCCTGCAGATGAGCACATTAGTGCTTGCCGATCAACAGAAATTTACCTTCATCATGGAGACTAGATAGAAGATATTAAAAGCGATAGCCGATAGGGATTGATTGTAAGAATGAATCAAAGGAATCCATGATATCAGTACGTCTTAATGATCATCATTGCGATGATTAGCAATGTTCCTATCATAAATGGTAGCCTTGCTCATCTTTTATTGCTTTTACACTTTCGAATGGTATATTTTGGTTTCATCCAAAGCTCCCCTAACCTTTGTCATTAGGCATAGTTTTTATATGACAGTTATTTTTTAAACGTCGTTGGCTGCTCTGACACCACAACATAGGTGGTATTGGATTGAATTCAGAATATTCCTGTTTGCAGACTGGTTGACCAATCAAAGAAAGAAAACCGATTTTACTTTATAATTTACCATTGCTGATTTGGGGGAAGTAGATTAGCATTCTTGCGTTTCCCCAATAACATACGTAGATCTCCTTCTCTATTTTCTATCTGTAATCGTTCATAAATGAACTCGAGCAATTTTTAGAAAAAGTTCTTTTCTTATCTAAAGACGTCAGAATTTCTATTATTTTTAGTGTATTATACAATCAAAACAAATATTAGAAATTTTCTTTTACGAAAATCTAAAACTTTTGTTTGAGTTGTTTTATGGCATATAACCCATTATGAATGTGTATTAACAATGCCAAATATATATATATATATATATATATATATATATATATAGTCATCCACAGACAGATCTGTTTCGTTCTATCAGAACTCCTCAGTGTGGCTAGACATACTAGCTTCCCGTAGCTGGGATCGAAACCCGGTTGACTCAAACCCCAATCCAATACTCTACCCGTCAGCTACGAGGAACCAGCAGCAGCGAAGTAAATTTTAAACGTTTATGTATCACAATTACTATTGTTTACATACATCCGCTTAACGGCTACCGAGAGCTCAATTCATATATGAAGAGCCTTGCAATAAACGCTAATGGCAACGCGATTACTTCATTCGCAAGAGAACTCAACCCTATGGGGTCAAGGGAGTATATATATATATATATATATATAATTTTTAAACAAATAGTCCCTCGGTATCTTTACTTTTAGATGAGTAAAAATTAATTTGTTTGTATTGTTACATGTTTTCGAGTATTGGTGTTTAACCTTAATTGTTCAATATTAATTATTTATTAGCACATAATTAGTTTCTAGTATTGCAATTTAATATTAATGATTTTTTAATATAGTTAAATAGTAACAAGAATAGCTATTTGAATCTAATAATTATATTTAATATGAATAATTTGTTTACACACAATTAAATGGTTTCAATATTACTATTTTATATCAACAGGTCTATTACACAAGTATTCCTATCAAATACGTAGAATTTGCACACAGCTCTATGGTTAAAAAATACTGATATAAATAATAACCCGTAATAAATGATTGAATGTTCTATTTGACCAAAAGATCGGAACCGAACAGGTTCAAATAAATCGAGTCAGAGTGGATATAAGAGTAATGATACTGAAGGAGTACTCATTATTCCCCAAACTTCAGAACAAGAGCGTTGTCATCAGATGCAGTTTAATATTATGCCAGAACGACTTCTGTAACTAAATATATTAATATGAAAAAAATCAAAAGAAAGTACACTACAATAAAATATATGTGTCTGTGCCTATCTGATGTAACGGTTATCTTTGTAAGAAAATGAACTCAACGCGCCGACGTCAAAACCTTCAGCGGATAGTTTTCGTTTCATTTCTCTCAAATACCTCTTGAAAAGCTAAGGATCGATCTCGTCCCCTCTATGGCTATGGATAAAAATCTGTGACATAGAGAGCTCTTTAGCCTTGTTAGGACATGTCTAGGAAAAGAAACAATGTCTGAATTCAAAACATGAGGAGAAATAATCAGGAAAATATTCAGTGCATTGATACACCATTCCTTTGTTATCACTTCTTCCGAGAAGAGTGGTTGGTTCTACATAAGATTTAACAACTTTAAACAAATTATCTTTGTAGATAGTCTGACGATTCACACCTTTAAAACAAAAATGTGGGACCCTCATAAATCAACATCGACGCGAGTCCATAATATATATATATATAAATATATATATATATAATTCGGTCCAGTTAAACCGGAGTTGGGAGTAATTCCATGAGGACAAAAAAAAAAAAAAATTCAACAGTGAACATTTAAGTTTTCCTGGTAAAGAGCTCAATGTAACTGATTTGCTTTATATCAAAAACATATTACAGGATGGAAAAAAATTTATAATCCTAATGTGACCGGTTTTGTTTTTTTCTTAAAGATATATATATATATATATATATATATATAGCTTTAATTGTATAGACGTCTTTAGTCTATATTTTTTTTATTTTGATCCATTCGATTCGCCGTGTGAATGTTATCGGAGTGGAATTGGCTAACAAATTTTCCATAGTTAATTTGTTCCCTAGTACTTTTAGCTGCATCATATGCCATCTTCAGTGGGTGTATATACTTCAGAAGCAATACAACCTTAGAAGAGTTAAGTGTCAAGTGTTTTATTCATGCTGGTGTAATGTTATACCGCTTTTGTTTGCCATTTTAAAAAAATAGCTGAAGAAAAATAGAAGGAATGAAAACAAAGAATTTACTCCACAATTCATCAAAGCATCAGAACTGAAGCTTCACCATATCAAGCAATTTTATGTCATACATTATTCTCTTTAGGAGTGGACATACTCTTGGGCTGAGGATGCTCTTTATCTATTCTAAGCCAACTCGATAGGGCTTCTAACAACACTGGTTGCACCAACGTCTAATCTTAACAATCACCTATCCGTATCAGGTAGAAACCTGTTTTGAAACTCTTGTGATAAAACCTCTGGCTGAATGGATGTTGACATCACACTGTCTGTTTTGCTTATGGGAGTAAACACGAAATTTGTAAATAACAAACGTGAAGTATAAAAAATGAATAAAGTTAAAAAAAAAAAAAATAACAGTCACGTTTGACCACATTTTTCTGGAAAAACGTGATAGATGTAAACTTGTATAATCTGACATTTAGTCTGACACAAGGGCATAACTATGGGTTTCTTTGCCAATCGTGATATTAAATTTTTAATCGATATTCACTTCCCTCGTTATATGACCAAAAATAATAAATAGACTTAAATTATTTATGCCGGAATATTTAACCTAACTATTGATAGTTGTGGATCTCAAACAATTTATCGACTACATTTTTCGGCCCAAAATTTACAGCAATAAAAATTTGCATGCAACACAATTTATCTTTCTCAGTTTTTCCCCAAAATTTGTTTAACAATATTAAACAAATTAATCGTGAAAAAAGTTCGTTTCTAAATTCCTACATTAAATTGAAATACTTTTACGACGCATTTGATGATAAAAACTCTAATAATCAATGCCAACTGGTGAATAAGTGACGATGGTGTCAGTTGACCAGTAAGTAACAAGAAACATAAAGAGTGAAGGTAAAAAATAACTTTCAACAATATGCATTTTATGAATGCACTCATAGAAATATTATCGATTTGATTTATTAAATCAAATGTTTAGAATATGTCAAAAATAATACATTGATTTGAATTTTTTTTTATGTGTTGTACTTTTTTAAAAATCTAATAAGATGCTTTCTTTTTTAGATATAAGAACCAAGTTTAAATTTGAATAAAAAAGGGTTCTTAGAAAAATATTTAATTTCATATTAAAACTCCTTCAATGGTTCCTAAACTTAAAATGTTTAAATAAAAAATAGTTTTATTTGAAATAAATATTCTAAGCATTATATACCAGAGTCATTAAATATAAAAGGTTAAATTTGCCTAAGGGTTTGGCCCATTTATAGCTGTACTTTTTGAAGGAAATCAATAGTGAAGGGCTCTTTCATGTCCTAGAAGACTGTCAGCATGGCCTTATTAGCCATTGCATCTGGATTTTTTTATTTACTGGAAAATCGGTGGTTACCCTCTATAGACTCAAGTTCTTGTGGGTAAAATCATGCTTATTTCTAAGCATTTTTGACTAAAACATGTTTCTCTGTGAGCATCACACATTTTCAGTAAATTTTACATGGTTTGCAATTCTCAGATACTAAAAATTATATAAAACACACTGAATTCCCGCCATTTTGTTTAGCCTCTAAAAACTATTTTTGGGAGATGAAAATAATTTTTGGTATGAACCAATTTGTAGCAGTACAGAGTTTGCAATTAGGCGAAAAAATTCTAAAAAAAATTTGCTTTTTTTTAAAATTTTTTTAATTAATCCCCGTGTGAATTATATAGTATATGAAATTTTGGTGGTGCAATCATTTATTGATAATACTTTACACTACTAAATATAGATATATGAGGTAGTGTATAGTATTTATTGATAATATTATACACTACCTCATGAGCTCTCTGGCAAAGGAATTAACGGTTGTCACTTTCGCAATGCAAAGCTCTTCTAATGAATTGAGTTCTCCGGTATCCGAAAGGGTAAAATGTAAACAAACGAAAGTTAATACAAAATACGTAAAATTCTCGAGCTGACATTAGGTCGCTCGGGCAGAGTGGTATGTTATCGGTCTAACGTAAATTTAGTGGAGGGGTCAATGTTGTATATTGACCTCCAACCTGGCCAGGCTGTTAAAATAGGAAATGCACCTGTGTAAATAACAGGTGCATCCAGTCGAGGAATATCAGAATATAACCTTGACTGAGGACGGGTTGAATGAGTGTGATTTGTGACGCCCACAAGAAGGTGGGCGTTGAAGAATTATATAACTCGGTGCCCAGGAAGTTCAATCAGTTGGGGACAAGGTGCGGTAGAGAAAGCCAGCACCCAACAGAGTGGGCGCTCAGGCCACCGAATGAGCAGTTGCAGATAAGATGCGGTAGAGAAAACCAGCACCCAGTGAGGCTGGGCCCCCAGGTCCCCGGTTGAGCAGCCCAGGAGAACGGGAAAGAAACGCTGTTGTGGCCATAGGGGTGGGGGTCAATATGTTGCAGTTCTGTTCGGTCTCCAACTCCCTCTCACTCAGAACCCTTTCAATAAAGTAAGAAGTATATTTTTCTAAAGAACTGTGTCGCTCGTCTTTATTGTATCGTTATGTTCTGCATGCATCTACATATGAGTATGCAACATCAATCCCTGCTTGAAGAATCCAGCGTATCTAGCCACTCTGAAGAGTTGTAATACAACGAAACAGTCTGTCTGTGAATGAGAATATATATATATAAGCTATTGAACAATATTATATATATATATATATATATATAAGCGACATTACTATTTGTCGACTTTACCAAGGCCTTCGATTCCATTCACAGAGGAAATATGGAACAAATCCTACAAGCATACGGCCTACCTAAAGAAACCGTAGCAGCAATACCGATTCTCTATAGAAACACCGAAGTGAAAGTACGTTCATCAGATGGAGACACAGAATACTTCGACATTGTAGCAGGAGTACAACAAGGAGACATGCTAGCTCAATACATCTTCATCATCTGTCAAGTTTACGTGCTTAGAAAACCGATTGATAAAACCAGAGGAAACGGCTTCGAGCTGACAAAGAAAAGAAGCAGAAGGTACCCCGCAAAAACAATTACCGACGCCGACTACGCCGATGACATAGCGATACTGGCAATTACACCAAACCAAGCCGAAACACTACTGCATAGTTTGGAACGAGCCGCTGCAGGCATTGGCCTCCATGTCAATGCACACAAAACTGAATACATGTGCTATAATCAAAGAGGCAACATCACCACACTAGACGGAACCCCTCTGAAAGTAGTCAACAAATTCACCTACCAAGGAAGCTGCGTCTCATCAACCGAAAAGGACATGGACACACGGTTAATGAAGGCATGGACAGCTATCGATAAGCTATCGATCATATGGAAATCAGACCTGACCGATAAAATGAAACGCAGTTTCTTCCAGGCAGCGGTCGTATCGATACTGCTGTATTGATGCACTACTTGGACGCTAACTAAACGGCCGGAGAAGAAGCTAGACGGCAATTACACAAGAATGCTGCGAGCAATATTGAACAAGTCCTGGCAGCAACACCCCACAAGGCACTAACTATACGGCCACAAGCCTCCCATTACGACAACTATCCAAGCTAGACGAACCAGACATGCAGGACACAGCTGGAGAAGCAGGGACGAGCTCATAAGTGATGTACTCCTATGGACCCCCACATATGGCCGGGCAAAAGCAGGACGACCAGCTCGAACATACATTCAGCAGCTATGTGAGGATGTAGCCCTGAAGACCTGCCTGATGAACGATAGAGAGAAGTGGCGAGAGAAGGTCAGGGATATCCATGCTAGCGGCACGACATGATAATGATGATATATATATATATATTAAACCTTATATACACACATATAAGGTAATGTATAATATCATCAATATATAAGAACATATTAAACCATATGCCCACACACACAAGCCATACACCCATATATATATATATATATATATATATATATATATATATATATATATATATATATATAATTATGACAGGCGTATATCCAAACAAAAGATGTGACTGAGGAAAAGAGAAAAAGAAAAGTGAAAAAAATTATTAAAAAAATTAGGAATCATTTCTCATGACAGATTTTCCCGAACAATTTCTTCATTTTTTTTCTTGCTTGTGACGTCAACGAAATACCGTTATCGACATGTTGGTCACTTGATAAAGATGGTGGTTTTTCTCTTCAAGGAATAACAACGCGTTTTTGACGTGTTGTGCTTCCGCGTTGTACTCATAACATAGAAGAACATGTGTATCTTTTCGTTGTTTTCTTTGAAAGCAGAGTATATTTCTTTGTTTTTCCAGTTTCTCTTCACCGAATAGTTTGCGTGAGTCGTTGGCAAAATATGCATAACAAGTCAGACTCAGCAACGATAGAATAAGACATCTTATAACTCGGAGTAAATAAACGAATTCAGGTAAAAACACGATAACGTGGTTCCGATTAGCATGTTTTTGATTAACGTGCCAGCATTTTTTATATCGAAAAGCTCGGATCACCCCCACCACCAATTTAATTAGCTAACTAATTAGAGCTTTATTCAAAATTAGCTAGCTTGGCGCCAGATTTATAGCTATGAGGAAGCCAACCATTTTATTTGTATATACCGCCATTTTGCAATTTATGCCAAAAACGGAAGTTAAATTTAAACAGTTATAATCTATAATGGCAAAGGTAATAAAAATTTTCAAGGTCTGTGAATTTATAAATGTGACGATTGAAGAACGGCGGATACCGTAAAAAATCTGAGACCTATAAAATAAATGAAGAAAGAATCCCAAACTAGATCCAGACTTTATTGAAAACAAAGGATTGATTGATTTGGTTGTTTAATGGCATATTAATCTTCGTGGGTTATTTAATGCCAAAGCCATTCTTTTAGAAGTGCAGTAGTGGTACTTTTTAACCCATAGCTAGGAAGATAAGAGGTTCACACCTTTCCGTAGGGTATTTGTTCGAAAGTGAACGTAAAAGCGCGCGTGGAATTCGAACTCGCTAACTACGATACCGGAGTACCATCGCTTTAACCATTACACCACAAGGACACACCCCTTGGTAGCTTGATTTATTTTAATGACATGTTAACCTGTCTAGGGTTACTTTATATTCTGATGTTAGGAAATATTAACATTATATTAAACTTGTTATCCATTCTTACAGGAATACAAATGTCGATCTGAAAAGATATAAAGAATAAACCAGCGCTCATCTCATCGTTGACACTTGACTCAATACGTTAAAGTCATTTCAAGCAGAGCGATAAGCCCCCGCTCCCTCTATGTGGGTGTTAGCGAATAGGGTAGTACACTGTAGTTAGGTATACTTAGAAAATTATATGCTATACTAATTATCAGACACGCACGAGCGGCTGTAAAAGACAGCGCCTACAGGGTTTTGAATAAGTGTTATTATTGTATACAACTTGTGACATATTTAAGCACATCTTAAAAACCAGACTGGGGGTGTCCTTGTGGTGTAATGGTTAAAGCGATGGACTGCGAAGTCGGAGTAAGCAAGTTCGAACTCCAGTCGCGCTATTACGTTCACTTTCCGACAAATACCCCTGGGAAAGTTATGAACCCCCTTGTCCTCCTAGCTATGGTTTAAATAGTACCAATACTGTTCTTCTATGAGAATGGTTTTGGCATTAAATAACCGACAAAGGTTGATATGCCATTAAACAAAGAAAAAAAACAGACCTGACCAAACACAATGAATGTTATTTTTTAAATAAATCAGCATAAAATGGCGATCATATATCACTTGATAAAGCTTTTGACATATGGAAAAAATCTACGCCGGCCAGTGTATTTTATTACTTTTTAAAAATGTTATTTCTTTAATTTTTTAAAATTCTTTCTAAAAGATTAATTATGTGATATCCCATAGGCTTGTAGTTTCGATTAACTTGAGCAAGTTTACAGTCTTAAAAAACGTTTCTGGTAATTTTGGAAACTCATTCTTTAATTCCCCTTACCGAACGAAAACTTCTACATATTAACTGATTTTCTAACTAGTCCATTGTGGGCGCTACTCAAGTAGCGTGTATCAAGCAGGAATCAATCAAGCGGAGCATATTTCTCTCCAGGTCTATAACTCGTTTCAGTTCAGATGTTTCCTTCTCCTAGATCAGTTGCCGTACAAAGATAAAGAGTTCAGTATATTTACCCATAGTTGGTGGAATAATACTTAGTTTCACACCTTTCTCATGGGTATAAGCGCTATGTGAAATGCAAACAGCTTCGTCCAGGTTTCAAACTCGTGTAAGTTAGTCCACTTCTTACGAAAATAACCTTTACGTCATGAGCACTTCCTTAATACATTAAAGCGTTTAAACACGTTTACTTCAGAATTTTAAAGATTTCTTCTAAGCTAATAGCCTCAAATCTTAGCAAACCTCTCTCAAAATTTGTTAGCTCATTAATTTTTCTGTCTTTTCTTATACAAATTGTAGAGTTTTCGCTCTGTATCAGTTAAGTACATTTACCCAACCCACCAAGACAAGTCAGATGTGGCACAAGATCAACTCTACAGCGGAGTACTGTAGATTTGAATGTACCGTTTTCCTTCTCGGCTAGTTTTGACTAAGGCAAGAGAGCTCAGTCTTCCTTACTATTTATTCATAGCTAAGTAGAGGAGATAGATTTATGCCATTCCCAGAGATTAGCGGAAAGAGAAACTTCAAGTTCAAACCTTGGAAGAAGCTATTTGAGTTTCGCATAGCGTTAAAACCCTTGGATATAGGATGAATACATCTCTTCTCTCCTCAGCTACGCGTAAATAGTATCTATATACCCAACCCCTCTGCCATAAACTGGTCAATTTTTAAGCAGAGCATAGATGGTTTGAATTTTAATTGTTTTCGAAATGTTTTATCACCTACACTTACCAAGCCTAGCGAACCCAATCTGCCCGACTATTTACTCATATCTCGTGGAAGAGTAGATATACCCATGTCTTTTCCAAGACTATAAACGCAAAGTGAAACGCAGTTTCGTCCAGGATTAGAACTCGTGTCCCCAATTTCACTCCGTACATGAATAACTATTTTACAACGGCACCTCTTGAGGTGTATTAATTTAAGAGTAAAAAAAAAAAGTATTGATTTTGGGAATAGAGCCTAGCAGGTGTCAGCAGTGAAGATTAGTACGGTGAATTAAATTAATCACGATGAAGACTTGTGAGGGTAGATATCAAAGAATAGATTACTGATTTGGGGACAGGTGAAGCTTGTTGATTCTGTTACTCGTGTCTGGCATTATACAAGATCAGAATCATCTTAGAAAATATCAAAATGTCTCCATCAAAATTGGTTGCGTTATACTTTTCACTGCTATGCCAATTGAATCATTGAGATATATTTTGTTGCACACATATTTAGTATATACATTTAAATATTTTTCCCCACACAATGATTTTGATTTTATTTATATTGCAATTAATCTGATCGACATACATAGTTGACGTCTTTTATATTTTCGATAATTGTCGTTTGCTAAGGTGATATTTGTTTAGAACAAGGACAGAAGTAGGAGACACCCAGTACGAATTGAACTCTCTAACCAAGGTCTGATCACCTATTTAAATAACCACTATACCATACGAGGTACTCTTATGGATTTTCGAATGCCCTGACTTATTTCCTATTTCCCTCGTTTTGCAAAATTAATGGATATCAATCATGTTTCCTTTATTTACAGACCTTAACTCCAAAGCTTATTTTCAGCACACATCTGAGGAAAATCTATCTATCAATCATTATTAATTTTTAAGGAGTTGCCCATGTTGTAATGGTTATCGTCACAGGATATGGACACGGCGATACGAGTTCAATTCCTGGACAAGACTGATTGCATTTCACATAGCACTAATACCCTTGGGAAAGGTATGAATCCAATTATTCTCCCTCCAGCTTTGGGTAAATAGTAGGGCAGACTAGGTTCTTCAGCCTTGGTGAGGCAACTAGTCTAGGAGAAGGAAAACTTTGAATTCAAACCTGTTAAACTCCGCTTAAAAATTGACCTTGTGTCATATCCTGCCCGAGCGGAGGGGTTGGGTAAATAGGATCATTATTAATTTTTAATTTTTATTTTCAATCTCGGTTTCTTACAATGCTTTATCGGATCTTTACCAAAGAACTGTGGTGAGATATAAAATAATTATGGATTTTGGTTTATCCTTTTTGTGAGAAATTGTTTTCAAGCTGAACTTTGAGTTCGTAGTTGCGAGTTTTCGATTTGGAAAGGTTAGGACGGGTGTACACCTTGTTTTGCGTACACATGCAAAAATAAGCGCGACAGGGTTTTTTTTTAGAATCAAATGTAAGCAAGATATTAAGATAAACTGATGGGCAGATATCAGCTGACATTTACTAATGACGTGTCGTAAAAAAGTTTTAGTGATTACCTGTGATTAAAGCATTAATTAAGAGAATAATTTCAAGAGTAAGAAGATTTCGAAGACAGACTCAGGCAGTTGGGGTCGGCAGTCAGAAAAGGATCAGAAGAATGTGGAACAGAAAGGGTCCGGTGGTGGTCGACTGCAGCCATCCGCGTACGTGCACAAGCAGCCGGTCAGCGGAGAAAGGACCCATCTCTAACTCCTTATTCTATATGTATATCTAATGGATTGAATTAATTCCTTCACTTGAACTCTAGCTTTTCGGCATGTATTGGAAAAATTGTTGTAGCAATAAATTTTAGTATCATGAAACCGACAGAGCCGTTCCGTGTTGTGTAAATGACATCTTTACACTTATAATCTATTTGGTGTCGTAGCAGTACAAAGGAAAGGGAATGATTATATGCATTCTTTGTATTGATATTTTTGCTATCTCTTTTGGTGTGTTTTTTGGCTTGGTATGTTTTTTGTTTTGTTTAATGGCATATAAAACTTTTAGGATTATTTAATGCTAAAGCCATCCTGGTAGAAAAGCAGCAGGGATACTATTGAACCCATTGCTAGAGGATAAGGGGGGTTCTTACCTTTCCCAATGGTATTAGATGGACAGTGGAGATCAAACTCGCTTACTTTAAGGCTGCACAACGGAA
The DNA here is from genome assembly GCA_963585895.1 of Sepioteuthis lessoniana. Taxonomy (NCBI): domain Eukaryota; kingdom Metazoa; phylum Mollusca; class Cephalopoda; order Myopsida; family Loliginidae; genus Sepioteuthis; species Sepioteuthis lessoniana. The sequence continues at coordinate 63,606,524 of OY757920.1, read as the reverse complement.
TATTTAACATTACGCCACACTGACACATTTCTTTCCAACCATCAGACACATTGAGAGGACACATCACCTGTTATCCTATCATTCCTTATAAGTTTTTCACCCCAGCATCAGCTGGTCATTCTCTGGATTCTAATGGTCAGCAAATTTCCTCATTTCTCTTGGGCTTTTCTGTGTATTCTATCCAATTATTATAATTATAATAATTATAATTGTTATTGTTTTGCTCCTTTGAGAGTTTTTCACACTAGTGTTAGCTGATGATTTCTCACTGGATTTTGGGTCACAGCAAGTCTCCTTCAGTCTTCAGAACTCTTCTCAGTGTTTTTGCCGATCTTAATAATTAGCTATCGATCATATGGAAATCAAACCTGATCGATAAAATGAAACCCAGTTTCTTCCAAACAGCGATCGTGTCGATAGTGCTAGATGGATGCACTACATGGACGCTAACAAAACGGCTGGAGAAAAGGCTTGACGGTAACTACACAAGAATGCGGCGAGCAATATTGAACAGGTCCTGGAAGCAGCACCCCACAAAGCAACAGCAGTACGGCCACCTACCACCCATCACGAAAACTATCGAACTTAGACGAACCAGGCATGCAGGACACTGTTGGAGAAGTAGGGACGAGCTCATAAGAGATGTACTCCTATGGACCCGTTCACATGGCCGAGCAAAAGCAGGGTGACCAGCTCTAACCTACATACAGCAGCTCTGTGAGGATACGGGGTGTAGCCCAGAGGACCTGCCAAAAGCGATGAACAATAAGGAGGTGTGGCGAGAAAGGATCAGGGATATCCGTGCTGCTGGCATGACAAGATGATGATGAATAATGGAAGGTCTCCACTTGTCTTCTTAATTCTAATTCTTCTTGTCAATTTGCAAATCCTTCAGGGATTGTCCAAGTTTAACAACCACAACTGGTATTACCGTCACCTTCATGCTCAAAAATTTTTTTTTTAGTTTTCTTGCAAGGTCTTGATATTTATCTCTCTTTTCGCTCGCTGGTATTTTAACTCTGTGGTCTGCTGGGACGGCAAAGTCCACTATTCGGCAGGTTCTCTTTTTTTTTCTCTTGTTGACAATCACCAGGTTTGGTCATCTGGCCGAGATTTAGTGATCTGTTTGGCTCCCAAAATCTCAGAGAATTTTGTGAGTCTTATTCTTCTGGTTATTGTTATTACTATTATTTTAATAACTTTTTTAGAGTTTTTCCCACCAGAATTAGCGGATGTTTTTTCATTGAAGTCTGAGTGACAGCAAGTTTTTTTCTAGTCTCCAGGACTCTTCTTAGTATTCTGGCCAATCTCAACAGTGTTGTAGTTTGGATGGTTTCTATTCGTCTTCTTATTTCCAAGTCCTTAAGTTGTGGACAGCCGGAAAGGCTAAACCACTATTCGGCAGGTTTTCTTTTTTTCTTTTGGTGACTATCACTTAGTCTGGTCGTTTAGCCGAGATTAGATGATCTTTTGAAACTCAAAATTCCAGAAAAGTTTGTGAATCTCATTTTCTTGGACGTATTTTAGGTTGTGCTTGTACCATTTGTTCGTATGGTAAAATTTAAACTTCTTGCACAATTTCCAGTAGATCACCTTCCCTACCCATTCATGTGTAGTCTCATACCATTTTTCTCTAATTTATTGCATTCGATAGTTACATATCATATTATCTCGATCAACACATAATTTTCATCAACTATTTTTTAGTCTTGTTTATTATTGCTTTGACATGGCCCGGCAGACCAGGGTTCAATCCCATGTTGAGTCATACCAAAGACTTAAAAAATGATACTTGAAATTTCCTGGCTTAACACTCAGCATTATACGGCACGTATCAAGAGTAAAGTGGAGCAATCCGGGTAATGGAGTAGCACCCTTCCCTACACCTCGGTATAGTAGCTATTGAAAAGGGAGCCTTCGGGTCACCCTCGACTAAGATCGCCAACTTTAGTACTAACTTAACATAGTCCGTGTGACCTCGTTTTGTACTATTATCAGAAGAGATTCAGTTTCTCTCTTCCCTTTCTTAGTATTGATCAAGTTTTTTCGTTTGAGATTTCGCTTTTTATCGCTTTAAATGTCCATATAAATTTTTATCTTCCAATTTTTGTTTTCTGGTTATTTTTGTTCAGTTGATGCTTGTGTTGAGAGTATTAATTCTGGTTACAGTAATCACTCTTCCTGCGCGATTTTTAAAAATGTATTCTTCTTGTATCGGTGCACCAAACTCTATCTTCAGTGCTGGCAAGTCCTCTTCCGCCGTCTTTTCAATACACATACACTCAGTCTATGTCATCTCTGTATGTAAGACCTTATGCATCATCATGAGTGTTCCCTTTTTCTGGTCTATTTGTTGATGTTATTCTCTCGTCCAATAGAATTGCTCTGAGTATCTTACATCGAGGACAAACCAGGTGTTTATACTTTTCATGAGATTTCTGTTGTGTAGATTGGATTTAATGAGTTTTCTCGTTCTCCTAAGGTATTTTTTAAAAGCTTTTTCTTTCATCTCTGCTTTTTTCATGATGTCCGCTTCTAACTTTTCCTAATATTTGTTAGTTGCCTTTTCTTCGTACATTCCGATTTGTCCTTGATTTGGTAGTTTCTATTTCTTTCGTGACCGGGTCATTGGCATAATGGTTAGCGTGTTCGCCAATAGTCCGAGAGACCGGGTTGAATCCAAAGACTCAAAAAATGGTACTTGGTCCCACACTACTTAATACTCGGCATTATAAGGTACGGTTCAAGGGTAAAGTGATTCAATCCAGGGAATGGAGTAGCGCCCTCCCTTACACCTCAGTGTAGTAGTTATTGAAAAGTTAGCCTTCAGGTCGCCTTTGACTACGGTCACCGACTTTACTTTATTTCTTCCGTCATTTGTCGTTTTCCGCTTTTCCTTTTAAACATGGCACAATTTTTCTATGTCAAATTCCTTCCCTATATAGTCACTATATATCTTCACCGGATGTTAGAGTTGTAATTTTGATTGTAAACACGGCAATCCCATCTGTCAAAATGTAGCAGTCCTCACTCAAACACAGACAGACAGACACACACACACACACACACACACACACACACATATATATATATATATATATAATTTCACCAATATATAATTTACACAATCCTCCGACGGAAATTGGAGAAAAAGTGGCAAGTCAACCATATTCAATGTGTAAGGATTTTATAACTTTGCATTACGTTAGTGCACATGACCGTCCCAAGTGCAAAAATAAATTAATTTATTGATTTTTGTGATGTCATGGGTCGAAATATTGAAAAATAATAATTTCCAAGTTAATCAGGTGATAAATGACGTGGGATAAAAAGTCTACATTTAAAAATCAATTCCCTTTTTCTGTTGAGCAATTTAAAATTTTTGGCATATTCCAGGATGCATAACTTTGATTCGAGATATAAAAGTAAAGTTGGTGACCGTAGTCGAGGGCGACCCGAAGGCCCCTTTTTCAAGAGCTTCTACACCGAGTTGTAAGGGAGGGCGCAACTCCATTTCCTGGATTACTCCACTTTACTCTTGATACATACCTTATAAGGCTGAGTGTTAAGTAAGGAGCAATTTTTTGAGTCTTTGGTATGAATCGACCTGGGATTGAACCCCGGTCTCCAGGGCTACTTCATTTTTGCAAATTTACCTGTTTAATATTATAACTAGTACATATCGATGTTTGATGTCCTCCATTGCAAATTTTTCATACCAGACTTAGCTGATAGTTTGCTATCAAGTTTGAATAAGAGCACGTTTCCACAGCTCTCTATTAAGTATTCTAAGTAAGTTTAACTCTCCCGTGGTCAGGATTGTCTTGCTTTTTCTTCTGATCTTCTGTAAAACCAATTACTTTTTCTAACTGTTGAGACCGATTAATGTATATCAACGACGACTTCATGCTTCACAGTCTTCGGTTCTCTGGCGATGAATATCGAAAATACTGCTAAAAAAAATTTGGTTGTTTAGGTTTTTATATTTATGTATTTTGTCAGCGCTGGTCCTAATTGTCGCGCCTCTGGATTGAGATATGGAGGGGTTATAATTTTGGTGCTGGCAAGATATAAACTAAAAGTGAATTAAAGTTTTGAAAAAAAAAAAAAAATTGAAGTTTGATTGAGAAAAAAAAATTATGAAATGCTTTTTTATCAACGCATGGATTTTTAGATTTCAAACGTAGACCTAAATGCATATTTTGATGTAGATTATTTTGCCCACAAAAGCTGGCCTGAACTGGAATTTGTTTAGATATCTTAAGGTTTTTCTCATTCTATCAATCTGGGTATATATATATATATATATATATATATATATATATATATAATGTGTGTGTGTGTGTGTGCTTATATATGTTCATAAACTTGGTTTGGTTTATTTGTTTTAATGTCATATCAAACTTTGTTGGTTATTTAATGCCAAAGCCATCCTAGAATAACAGTAGTGGTACTATTTAACCCATCGATGGGAAGACTAGGGGGTTCATACATTTTCCAAGGGGTATTTGTCCGTAAGTGAACGTAATTACGCGACCCTGCGTTGGAACTCGCTTACAGCGTTTCCGTAGTCCATCGCTTTAACAATTACTTCACGAGGACACCCCCATGTGTGTGTGTATACATACATATATATATATATATATATATATATATATATATATATATATATATTTACGTGTGCACACACACATACATACATACATACATATATATATATATATATATATGTGTGTGTGTGTGTGTGTGTGTGTGTATTTATGTTTAATTGTATATATTTATACATAATGAAGTTATATATATATGTGTATGTGTTTGTGTGTGATTCATATAAGCTGTTATCGCAACAGCGTGATAAGAAGATAAGAAATTCAGTTATCTTTGAACTGGAAATGGCCATGCAATATTTGAACTCCTTATATGCGACCCAGTTTTGAAATACGAAATTCCCTAAAAAGTATGAAGACAGATGCTTCAAATTATAAAGTATATAAATTCAACCATTTAAATGGAGACGTGTAGATAGCAGGGCAATTTAAATAACGAATTTTTAAAAATTCAATCCACTCTCTATATTTTTAACGGAATGTTTTTTGGCAAAATACAGGCTTGTGCAAGTGCCTCACCCTCCGTATTTACTGAAACAACCTCCAAGCAAATTATTCTGGTTTCCTAAAAAAAAATTCTTATTAACGGTATTCATATTCACATTTTAGGACGTGTAGGACATGAAAAAACATACTAGTTTTCGTCCATTTTCACTATTTCAAAAGAAGAGTTTCAATGAAACTTCGACTGATTAAAAAATGAATGTGTTGACTACGAAGGGGAGAATTTTGACGAAAATTAATGTTTCTTTCATTGTTGATCATAGCAAATACAGCCTAAATATCAATACTTCTTGGACATTATAAAAAGCTTCATGAACATCTTCAAAATTGACATAATTTTGATCAAAGATCAACATAATTAAAACCAATATGAAAAACAAAGAAGAATTTTCCACCATACAGAGAATCTTTTATATGCTCCTCTAGATCTTCTAATGGGATTTTATATTAATCTTAATACATTTAATAAGAATGTTATTTATCAATTCTGAAGTTTGAATCCTTTTTGACAAACCAAGTGATGTGCAAACATATGCAACCAAGTAATATATTCAAATAATATACACGTACACAAGCAAGCATAAAAATATTGCGTGTTAAAAAAGAATCGAGAATTAAGTTTTATTTACAAAGACATAAACAAACAATCAACGAAAAATTTATTTACTTCAAAATACCCACTTTAGCATTCAAGACACGAATTCCAGTGAATTTTACTTTGGCTGAAGCATCCCTAAGTCTGATCTTTTAATTTGGAGTGAAGTAAAAAAAAAGGAAGTAAAATTGGTGACCATAGTCGTAGGCGACCCCCAAATTCCCTTTTTATTAGCTACTGCACTTAGATGTAGAGGAGGGCCTTACTTCTTTCCTTGGATTGCTCCACTTTACCCGTAACCCATACCTTATAATGCTGAGTGTTGAGCAAGATGGCATCTAGTATTTTTTTCGAGTCTTTGGTGTGACTCGACCTGGGATAGAACACCGGTCTCCCGAGCCATTAGTGAAGACTGTCCAATAATCCAGTGGACCGGTATTGGTGTGAATAATGACATCAAGCTTACTGTAATGTTCTCCGTGTCCGGGGGGGGGTCCTTGTATTGTAATGGCTGAAGTGCTGGACTATGACACCATAGAGAGTTCGAACTCGTAACGCTATTATGTTCACTTTCAGACAAATGCACAAGAAATCGAAATAAATCTCCTTATTACCAATACTGTTCTTCTTCAAGATTTGATTTGGCATTAAATAACCAACAAAAGTTGGTAGGTCGTTAAACAAAAAACAAACCAAATCTCTGTGTTCTCAGTTATTGGCGTTGTGGTTAATTTTCAGTTTAGGAAACCAAAAAAATCACACTTAACTAAATCCGGTGAGTGTGTTGTATTCTACACTTGCACAAGCTTGTGTTTTAAGAAAAATATGTTTATAAAATATAGCAAGATTTGGTACTGTTTCGTCAATAAAAACTGTATATGTCTAGACATCATTACTTTTGTGTGTCTATTTAAATTTGAAATATTGAAATGAAAACTATTTAAAAGCTTTCGTCTGGAAACTCATTTTATCAAAAATCCTATATCCTAAAAATATTGTGTTAAAGAAACTCTTACATTGCTGATTGGCTCAGTGGATATTCAAACAAAATGATCTGTATTTAATTATGTTTATAAATAAGTTCTTTCATCAAATTATTTTCGATTCTAATAAGGTTGCAACACAATGCATCTATTTTGTATATCTAATTTTATCTTCAGTTTAAGAAGAAGTAGACACAAACAAGAAAATTCAGAATAAAAACAATTTTCGTATTTCATGTCCACAACTCAATTGCAGAATTCCTTCATCGACTTTTTTGATGATACTGTGAACTAAATAACACACACACACACACACACACACACACACACACACACACACACACACACACACACACACACACACACACATATATATATATATATATATTCGTAACTTAATTGCAGAATTCCTTCATCCTCTTTTTTTATTATACTATAAACTAAATCACGCACACATACACACACATATATATTTACCCAACCTCTACAATCAAGCAGAATCTGAAAAGCTGAATTTTATAGTGATATTTACCTAGTTTGAGGCCACTCTTTTCCTTCTCTAGACCCGTTACCATATACTTGTTAAAGAGCTCTATCTGCCCTACTATTTACCCATTGTTGGAGGGGGAATAGTTGATTTCATACATTTCCAAACATCATTAGCACTATTTGAAATGCAATAAGCCTCGTCCGGGACTTGAATTCGGGCCAACGTGCCCATTTTCTACGGCGGTAACCATCACAACACTAGCATAATATAGCATAATATATGTGTATATATATATATATATATATATATATATATATATATATATATATATATATATAATCTTTCCATTTCGTATTGGATCGGATGAAGTCTTGTTAATTTTTTTGTTTTGAGCATCAGATTTATACCAATGCTTTTAACAGGGTTGAAATAAATTTATCATCCTAATGTGACCGATTGTTTTTTGTTTTTTTTTAAATATATATATATATATACACATATATGTGTGTGTGTGTGTGCGTGCATGCGAGTGTATAATAGCAGAACTTAACGATATTACATAGGGGTGGTAATAAGATCTTTATTAAATGTCTATACATAAATTCAGTTTTATCCGTAATCATGATCATTATTTGCATTAAAAGGATATTTGATTTGTTTTCATTGTTTATTTACCCCGGACTGCTGCTTCTTGTTTATCCTGTATATGACGTGTCGAAAGCGTCTTTAGATTGTTCGAAGGTCTCGAGTACTCAGGAAAGCCACAAAATATTAATAAGTATTTTGAATAAATATTTGATTTTCTGGTTTTACAGATTGAAGGAATAGAATTAACCCATTTTTAGAATTTGGCTTCTTAAATTTTCTCAGAAGGACTAACGTTGAGATTAAATGAATTCTCTCTTAGCAGCTCAATAGTTGGCTGTTACAGAGTGGATCTAAGTGCATATAGAGAGTATGGATTACCAAGATTGTGGGTAAGCACTGCGAAACAAACACTGATTTACAGTGAAGGAGGCAGAGATAAAGGTTTAGATACAGGTTGCATCAAAAAATCAATAAGTGTTGGTTTTTCTAATATATTTTCAAGTATTTCCATTCCAAGATATCAAAATTATTCATATTTGGTTTGAGTTGGTTTGGTTTGGTTTGATTTCATGGCATATCAATCACTGTATATTAGTTAACGACAATGCACTTTTTTTTTACATATAAACATTTCTATTTCAAACAAATCAGTTCAGCATAAGGACGCAGTTTAAATGTCAAAGCATTTTGTTTCAAACAATTCTGCTGAGCATAAGTACATTTTTGTTTGCACAGAGTTAAATGTAAAACCACTTCTATATGAAACAATTCTGTTTAGCATAAGTACACTGTTGAGTTTTATTTAACTCATAGATAGGACCCTATTAGGTGCTAGCCAGAGTGGACCTGAAAGTGATTGCAATAAAGTAGCACTCTGCATTTCCCAAAGTTGTTGGATTACTGGAGTCTCACCATCAGATAGTTTAGTGTCATATCCAGGACACTTAATAAGGGAAGTGCTGACCGTTTGCAGAGATGCATTCGGTGTATTTTGCTACTCCCGCCAACTGGGTCACACTCCGTTTTATGTATTTTAATGATTCCTACAAAGACTGAATTTCTGAATGTTATTAAGATTATTTTAAACTGGTTCTCATAACCATTTAAGATACTTACGGAATTTGAAAAAGGGAAGGAAGAGAAACAATATCCGAATAGACTACTCAAAACTGATTTAAGCGGATTAATCTCCAGGATTAAAACCCTGATTTAGACCCTTATCGGTCGTCAATTATGATGCTTTAAAATACAGAATATAGAAAAGAATGTGATCAGCAGCATTTGAACATTTCCATAAGGGCTAGGATCAATAAAACTATCATCATAATCATCATCATCATATTGCGCTGCCAGCACGGATCTCCTGGTGGGTGTCCCCGTGGTGTAATAGTTAAAACGCTGGGTGACGGAATCGTTGTACCAAACTACGGATCTCCCAGACCCTTTCCCGCCATCCCTCCCTATCGTCTATTGCTCCCGGTAGGTCTTCAAGGTTACATCCTGTGTTGTATAGCCATGAACAAATATACATACACATATACATATGCATGCAGAATCATAACGACGACACAATAAAGACGAGCGACACAGTTCTTTAGAAATTTATACCTCTCACTTTATTTGAAAGGGTTCGAAAGGGTTACTAAAGGTTTTACTGTGTGAGAGGTTAGTTGGAGGCTGAACAGAACTGCAATATATTGACCCCAACTCTTATGACCATAACAGCGTTTCTTTCCCGTTCTCCTGGGCTGCTCAACCGGGGGCCTTGGGGGCCCAGCCTCTCTGGGACATGTTTTTCATTCCAGCATCTTCTCTCCAACTGATTGAACTTTCTGTGCACTGAGTTATATAATAATTTGACGACCACTCTTCTTCCTGCAAGCGTCACAATTTCGCACTCTATTCAACCCATCCACGGTCAAGGTTATATCCTGATATTCCTCGACCGGATGCACCTGTTATTTACACTGGTGCATTTCCTATTTTAACAGGTTGGCTGGGGTCAATATGTTACTCCTATATAGGCACAGAACTGTTGTATATAGGTTTTAGCTGGTCGCCCTGCCTTTGCTCGTCCATGTGAAGGGGTCCATAGGAGAATGTCACTTATGAGCTGGTTTCTACCTCTCCAGCTGTGTCTTGCGTGTCTGGTTCGTCTAACTTGGATAGTTTTGGTGATAGGTGGTAAATGGCCGTACCTTGTGGAGTGCTGCCTCCAGGAACTGTCTAATATTGCTTGTGTAGTTGCCGTCTTGCTTTTTCTCCATACGTTTACTTAGCGTCCATGTAGTGCATCCATATAGCAGTATCGACACGACTGCAGCTTGAAAAAAACTATGACATGTTTATAATTACTAACTTTTTCCAACATTTCAGATCACGTGTAAGACGCAGAATAATGGGAAGTTAAAACATGTCGTTAGGGACGGAAGAGAATTACTCCTCCTCCAATACAACATACATTGTATGGGTCTCTGCCTTTAACTTTTTTTTTGCACAGGTATCAAATGTGGCGTGTATGAAAGATAAATTCCTTTTAAAAATTAGATTTATCATTCAAAATTAAAACTTGAATGCCGTAAATGATTTATCTATCATTTAAATTTTTTCGTGTGTAGTGTGTGTATGTGTTTGTGTATGAGTGTGTATCCTCTATATATATGTTTACTCTTATGTGTAGCACAAAAACAATTATATTTTAAAGACGTTCTATTTATTTCCGCATACATTTTTTTCTATCTATTAATCAATCTATCTTCAGTTTTTTTTTTCAAATATGTCTGTGTGCGTGCGCACGCGCACGGGCGTGCATTCTCTGTCTACCGGTTATGATCTTTGAAAAAAAAAAAAGATATGCATTCATATCCTACAAAAGCAGTTCAGATCAGTCTTGAATTGATTATATATATATATATATATATATATATATATATATATATATATGCTAGGATAGCGTAGACAACGGTGCTTGTTAACTGTTAGTCTCTCGCCTAAGCTATCATAATGCTCGAGGATTGATATTGAGCACAATTTTTGTAAATATTGCAAACACAAACACACACACACACACTTATATATATATATATATATATATATATTCCGAATTTTTATATATAACATAAATCTACATTTTTATATGCACAACTCTTCATCTATTTCTCCTTCTACCTCATATGTTCATATCTATCTATCTATCTATCTATCATTTTTTCTGTCTGCCTCCGTCTGTTCACCTCTCAGAATAAAACTCAATTATGCGATATAGACATTCTTTTCAGATTGGCTTCCATCTGTTAATCTCTCTCTTTCTCTATTTCTCGCTCTCTGCTTTTTCATATTTATTTCCCTATCTATCTATCTGTCCCCTCTGCCTCTTTCTGTCTGTTCATATCTATCCAGAAAAAAAAAAATGACAAAAACCTCAATCATATTATGCACACCCAAGCAACTACATGTCAAAGTCTTTCAAATGTACACATAAGAATATTGAATGCTGCTTAGAAACGAACTTACGTGGCTTGGTAACCGCATAACAACGTGAAGTCTTGTTTCAATGGCGCTCGGCCGTGGACGAATGACGTCATGTCTCCACGCATGATTTTTTATTTATTTATTTCTCTAATATTTCCACTTGGTTTAGATATAGTTCTTTATTCTGTTTAACTATATTTTTTTCAGTCTTTTTTTCACGTTTCCTTACCAGTACAGGAAGTTGTTAATTTTAGGAGACTCATCCAATTGGACCTAGTTTAAATTATCAGATTTCAAATCTTATTTAAACTAATGTCGATATTATTCTGGGTTATATTTTAACATTATTTTGCTAATTGCTTATATTCTCGATAAAGATAAATAACAAAATACAAAAAGCAGCTCTCTTCAAAATAACTTAATATGCACATTTTCCCAATTTAAAGCCTAAAAGTAAGGGGGTTGTATCATATACAAAATTTAAATACAAGCTTAGTTTTATCCACGGGCGTCATGATATTAAGTATATCATACCTGAAAGACTGATGATTTTGTGGACAAGTTCACCTACCACGGAATCAGCGTCTCGTATACCGAAAATGACACCAATACGCAACTAGCGAAGGCATGTACAGCTATCGATAGGTTATCGGTCATATGGAAGTCAGACCTATCCGATGAAATTAAAGCAATTTTTTCCTTGCAGCGGTCGTGTCCATAGTACTGTATGGATGCACTACTTGGACGCTGACTAAGTGTATAGAAAAAAGTTTAACGGTAATTACACAAGGATGCTACGATCTATATTAAACAAATACTGGAAGCAGTATCCCACAAAAACAGCAGGTGTACGAAGACCATCTCAATAAGACAAACTAGACACGAGGAACACTGCTGGAGGATCAAAGACAAACTCGTAAGCAACGTTCTCCTATGGACCCCTTCACACTGATGCAAACATATAGGACGACCAGCAAGAACTTATGTACAACGGACACAGTATGTAACTTGGAAGACTTGCCGCAAGCGATGGATGATAGCAACGGATAGCAAAAAAGAGTTCGCGAAATCTGTGCAAGCAATACGACATGATGATGATAATAATGATGATACCTGAAAGTGGTCTAAATTAAATAATAGGTGACAGACACTCTTATTTTTACCACTCAGCAGAGAAATGTGTTTGTTCATAACTGTGTTTCTCCGAATGCGAGGTAATAGCATCCAAATAACATTTTTGGAGGAAACTTGTTGCCTTTTGGTAGTAACATGTCTGTTTTTTTTTTGGTTATAAATACTGAGTAAATTTTGTGCTTCAAGATATAACATAAATTCTATAAATTTTTATCTTTAGTCAGTACGAACCGGATAAAGATTGAACAAATGTTAAATTTAGCTTAAATGTAGTCGAGAGAAATTCTAAAAGGTCAGTGCGTAATAATATACCCGAAAGATAGTATTTTTTTCAGAAGATCGTGCCCAATGAGAAAGCTCCGTATCATATACGAATAATCATAATTGTTTCAAATATTAATTCAAAAAAAGTCTTTTTAAGACACTGGCTCTTACAGTACATACTTGTGTAGAGAAATATTCTATTCATTTCTGTAAGTCGAGTTATCAGTGAAAATTCGACTTTCTATAAAGCAATTTACAAGGTTCCTGCAATTCTGTACATATATCGCTATTCATTCTTTTGCCATAATCACTTACTCTTTTTCTCTTTCAGTGTCGTAAGTCATTTCTAACCTCTGACCAAAGAATATCTAGGGTCTGTGTTGGTAACACACACGGACATATGTCGATTGCTTTTCAAACACTGTTAGTCACCGAGTATTTTACTTTTACTCGTAACTTTTTAGCGTTACAGTGAATTGAATTACCTTGACCAGAAAGTCCGGCGAACACTCGCGCGCGACATACGGAAACACTGAAATGCTGTTTCGAAAATGTACACCTATATCCTTGCCCTCGAGGTTATAATAATTACGCAGATGCGTATTTCCAATCCTCTTGGGAAGACGTGGTTTGGAGGTGACCGTGTCCTCCTTAAAGAGTACAGATGTAACTTGCAAGACACATTCCGGTTAATTGGGTCAGTGGTAGAGTTTCGGCTCTGCATTCTGTGGTCGCTGGTTCGATCTCCAGTGACAGAGATCACGGTATACACTGCTGATAAGGCCTAATTAGGTCGAAACATCTGTTCAGTGTTTACGTATGTTGCGCACAAGTATTCACCGGACTTTCTGGTTAGGGTAATTCAATTCACAGTATAATTCCTCTACTTTAAAAAATGTACATTTTAGCGATAGTCTTACAACTCTGTGGAGGTTGCTGTCAGAATATTTTGACTCTCATTGATGGGACGATTGATAACTTAAATAATTATTTGCTATCAAGTAACTAATAATTTATTTGTTGTTTTGTTTTGACTCCTTGAGTAACTTTCTATTTTTACAATCGTCTCATACCAATCTTTAAAAAAAGAAAATCTTTTCACTGGACCTATGCACTATTTAACCAATATCTGTGTACAGATCAAATTATTTGTGTACTCCATCTGATAACTCTCAAAAATGCCCTCTTAAGTATTATTTTACTATTTTTTCTAAAATCTTCCAACTTAATCTTGATTTTTTTCACACTTCTTGGGTCTGATTCAGCAGTATGTTTCAAAATTATTGGCCTAATGAGTAGAGTGTTCGCCAATGGTCCAGGAAATCTGGGTTCAATTCTAGGTCTTAAAAAAGACTAAAAAAATTGGTACTTGTTGCCGCCTTACTTAACACTCAGCATTATAAGGTACGGATCAAGGGTAAAGTGGAGCAAACCAGCGAATGGTGCTGTGCCCCCCCTTTGCCTCGGTGTAGTACCTGTTTAAAGGGAGCCTTCGGCTCTCCCTTGCCTAAAGTCTCCAACGTTTTACTTTATAATAGCAAAAAAATGAAGTAAAAAACAATTAATTATTTGACTTAGTTTTTTTAATTTATCTCGACAGTAAATTTCCTTTTGCAAGGAGAAATATGGAAAAATATCTACTATAAGTAGAAATTCCATTATTTTGAAAGTTTTAATTAGATCACCTCTGATTCTTCTTATTTGAAGAATAGTTGATCCTAATTTCTTCAATGACTCTTTGTAACTGCATTTTTTTTTATTCTTTTCATTATTTTTATCTCTGTTTTTTATAAGCCCACCAAATTTGATATTACGCTCCAATTTCCATGTCTCAACAATGGAGATTATCACGAGTACACTATTATATATGAACTCTTATAGGGGTTTTTAAAAAAATATTTTTAAACAACATTTACCACCTTTGAAATAAACTGCCTAATCATCCATGCAATCATTCCATTCCCCCTCGATACATTTGACAGTATATGATTGTCAGCTTGAAATCCATCATCAAAACCATCCACTAGATGTCATTCCTCATTTATTTTTTTTAATTCCTGGTTGATAAATTTATATTTAACAACAGTTTTACATCCAGTACATTTTTCTGTATTAAATTCTAATTTTCAAATATCATCCCAACATAAAATTTCACTTGTTTTAATAATGTCTTAACAAGTAATAGTTTAATAGTATAATAATGATCTTTTGTAAACAATAAAAAAAATAGTTCCAGTGTATATTTTTTCAAGCTTCTATGTTTACTGATGATTAACGCGAAGGAAATAAAGAGGTAATTACTTGAATTAGCTGTTCAGATTGTATTTACCAGTTTAGTGTAACTCTATCTCCTTGAAATCTCCACTTGAAATGAGAGATCTTTCCTCCACCCAGTGTCTGTCCAGTTAAAATTTGCAATCACTTATTTGACTCAAATCTGGAAGATTTCCCACTCACGTATCCCATATGAAAGACCGTGTCATTTCCCGAGACCCGCTCCCTCACACATTTAACACCGTTCCAACATCAAGCCGGAATAGTTAACTTAACTGATGACGTATCATTATCGCTGGACGAGAGGCCGTGTCTAAAGTGACTCTGCTCGACCAGTTGAGGCTCAAAATTAGCCACCTTTGATAGCTAAGTTTATGACCACGTTCTACCCGGCCTCTCTTTAAGTATTAGAATTTCCCGTCTGTTCCAGCAGGCGGGACTGTCATTTTCACACGAGACGCTGCTAACAAGATGTAGGGAGTTATAAATCTGCAACTGAATGACAGTTATCACAGCGGGACTCATTTTAAATCTGGTAAAATCATGAATTGTAAGTTTTCATACCTGTTTATATGTGGATGTGAATACGAAGATATTACTCACAAGAGGGTTCCGATAAATCACACACTCATAGCTGCATATGTGTGTGTGTGTGTGTGTGTGTGTGTGTGTGTATAAACTTGGCAGATTAAGAAAAAGGAAGAAATAGGGAAAATTAAAATTTCATATTTTGCTCTAAGGATAACTTCTTCGGAAATAAAATTTTATTTGCAAAAAAATTTTTTTCGAGAAGAAAATAGGCTTATATACAAGTCAATTTAATTTTCTGTGTAGCGTTTCCTTTCTCTCTTTCTCACTCAATTACACACGTTTAAATACACAACCCTGAATACATATATATGGAGAGAGAGAGAGAGAGAGAGAGAGAGAGAGAGAGAGAGAGAGAGAGAGAGAGAGAGAGAAAACGGAAAATTAAATTCATGTTTTATCATGAGGATAATTTTTCAGGAACTACATTTTATTTACATATTAAATTTTACACACACACACACGCATATATATATCTATATATATATATAGAGAGAGAGAGAGAGATAGAGAAAGAGAGAGAGCGAGAGAGAGTCAGAAAATAAAAGGTAAACAAAGATTATTTACTTTTAAGTTTCAGAAATTTTCTGATTTCGATCATCAAGTGAGATTGGTCCAAACAATAGACTTGTAGGCAACTAAATTCAGGTTCTTAAAGCTATGGATATTTGCCAAATTTAAGTTTATTTGCTTCATCAAATCTCACTTGATGTGAAGCTCCCAATTGTGAGATATTTATCTCGTATATTTTGTTTTCATTTTAATTAGTCTGGATCATTTCTATTTAACCTCGTATATCACTTGTTCTATTTTTTTTATTGTGACATCTATTGATTTTAAATCATTTAAAAGACAATACTCATAGTCTACGGTAGAGTCCACCGGCATCTTAACGTCCATGCACAAATATTTGCCTACTAGGATTATCTGAAAACAGTTATCCTCACACAGGCACACACATAAACGCACAATATTTCACATAGAAGTGTATCTTTATTATTGTTGTTCTATTCTATAAATAATTCATATGGATTCTATAAAAATTATTATCAGCACAAGATTATATTTACCCACCCTAGTGGTTGGAGTAAAAATAACACTCTATCCCAATAAAAGGATATGATCACTCTAAGAAGGAGTATCTTGAATGTGACGCTAAACTGCTATCGGTGGTGAGGCTCCAATTCTGAAGCTCTGAGGAATTTGGAATATCTTTTTAAACCATACCTCCCCTGTGAATTTAGGTCCAAAGTTTTAGTATAAGTTAGCGTCAAATAGATGTCGTTTAAAATTATTTTTAACTATATACTGTCGCAGAGTTCGTATTATTAAATGGTTGTACAAACGAAACACTTGGAGTAAACAGCGGGATGGAAACGACATATGGATGCTGCATGCTGTTAAGAACAAATCCGGTTGGTAGTACCCAACTAATCAGCAGTTGTACTGCCACTTACGACCCATCTCTTAGAGCATCTAATTAAGACGAGCAAGAAAAGATAGGCTTTGCTGGAAAAGTGAGAAGGAACTTGTTGGGTATCACCCACCTTTTTCCACACAATGAACTGTACAGTCCATCTGCCATATATAGCAGTAGCTACTAATACCAGAGCAGACTAGAATGTGAAGAGCAGCTTCTTATAAGAATAGTAATAGAGTGCTGGAGACTGCAGATCGTACTAGATCACCTTACTTGCTACCGTAATAACAGAAGCCAATACAATCGTTGGACTATATCTTTATTCAGTATTCACTAATCCTATGTTCTTGTCTACTAATACTATACTTTTTTCCGGAGAATATATCTATATTTCCTCTCATATCGTGTTTTGTCCTTTATTTAATATTGCAAGCGTTCACTAACCAGAACGCAACAGAACTTAAACGCGTTGTTTTCTTATGGACTCATACACATGGACACACACGTGTTGGTAGACCGGCAAAAACATTCATAAGTTCTGGGCGGATATTGGGTGCTGTCTAGAAGACTCACGAAGAGCAATGACCAATAGAGTTGAATGGTGTGTGTGTGTGTGTGTGAGGGAGAGAGAGAGAGAGAGTCAACATGCCTTGATGAAGATGATGATATTTGATCTTGAAATATTGATATTGCGACTAATTATTTTGATATTATATTTTCCGGTCACTTATTGTTCATTGGGAACCTTTTGTGCACAAAGCACTTTTATATCTTACGTAAGGCTTAGTCATTTTATTTATTATATACATACGAAAATAAATGACTTTGTAAAATCAGATTAATATTTTTCATCATTGATTTAGCGTTATCAGACTGCAATTGATATTACAACTAAATATTCTAAGAGCTCTGAGATGGAATTTACCTCTCCGAATATATGTTAGAAGAAAGTCACATAGCAGATACCTATAAACTTCTGCATTGTTCCATTCAGTATGCAAAATGCAAAACTCATGTAAAATTAACAGAAATACATGAAACCATACAAAAGTGGGGAAATTATTTCTATTTGCAACAATTAATTCCATATAACTAAGTACACATTTATTATAATTATCATTGTTTTGAGAATTTTTTACCCCAGCGTTGCCGGTGGTTTCTCACTGGAATTTGAGTGAGAGCAAAACTCAAATCTGCAGGACTCTTCCCAGTATTCAGGCTGATCTTAATAAAGCTGTTTGTTTTGGCTTCTTTGTTTAATGGTATATCAACCTTTGTAGGTTATCTAATGACAAAGCTGTTCTCCTTGAAGAACAGTAGTGGTACTATTTAACCCATAGTTGGGAGGACAAGGGAGCTCATACATTTCCCAAGGGTATTTGCCCGAAAGTGAGCATAATAGCGCGACTGGAGTACAAACTCGCTTACTACGATTCCGCAGTCCATCGCTTTAACCATTACACCACAAGGACACCCCCCCAAAAAAGCTGTTGTTTGGATGTCCTGAACTCATCCTCTTATTTCCAAGTCCTCCATTCCCTGTATAAATCCTTTGCTGACTGTACCCAGAGCACCGATTACAATTGGTATCACAGTCACATTCATGTTCCACAGTTTTTTTCCATCCTCATGCGAAGTCCAGGTACTTATCCTTCTTTTCGCTTTCTTTCACTTTTACTTAGTGGTCAGTCGGGACGGCAAAGTTCCCAATCCATCAAGTTCTCATTTGTTGTTGACTATTAAAAGGTCTAGTCGTCTCGCCGAGATTAGGTGATTTGTTTATATCTCAAAATCGCAGAGCACTTTGTGCGTCTCATTTTCTAGTACAAATTCTCGGTTATGCATGTACCATTTGTTCATATGGTCGAATTTCATTTTCTCGCGTAATTCACAGAGGATCATCATGCCCACCCAGTCGTACCAAGTCTTAAACTCTTTCTTTGTTAATTTGCTTCATTCGCCTATTACGTGATTGATGGTTTTGTCTCTATCACCATATAACCAACATTTGCTATTTTGTTGCGTCTTATCTATTTTGGTTTTCATATGATAGGTTCTTATGCGATTGTTTTGTGCTGCTATTAAGATAGATCCAGTTTCTGCTTTAATGTTTCCTTTTCTTAGCCACCTCCAGGTTTTCTTGTGTGAGATGTCGCTTAAAATGTCCACTCAAGTGTTTTATTCCAGTTATTTTTGTTCAATTGATCCTCGTCTTGTGAGTAATCGGTATTCCTTCGTGCATTTCTATCTAGTGTTCGAGTTGTTGTATCGATACATCAACATTTTCTCCAATGCAGGCAAGTCTTCTTCCTCCTTCTTTTTCCGACACGTATAGTCTGTCAGCGTCGTCTCTGGGATGTTGGACCTAATGCATCGTCATTATTATAATATTTATTCACTCATAAGAGCTTTTCACATCAGCGTTAGCCGATGGTTTTTCACTTCAGTCTAAGTGACAGCAAGTCTCCTCAAATCTCCATGACTCTTCTTAGTATTCTGGCCGTTCTCAACAATGCTGTCGTTTGGATGGTCTCCACTCGTCCGCTAACTTCCAAGTCCACTAGCAGTACTTTAGTTACTGTTCCAAACGTACCAATTACAATTGGTATAATTGTCACCTTCATGTTCTACAGTTTTTTTTCAATTCCCTAGCAAGGTCAAGGTACTTATCTCTCTTTTCACATTCTTTCAGTTTTATTTTGTGGTCAGCCGGGACAGCAAAGTCGACTATTTTGCAAGTTCTCTTTTTTTTGTTGATTATTATTAAATCCGATCTTCTGGCCGGGATTAGGTGATTCATTTGTATTTTAAAGTCCCATAGGAGTTTATGCATGGCATTTTCTAGGACAGGTGCTGGGTTATGCGTATACCATTTGTTAGTATGGTCGAATTTAAGTTTCTTACACATTTCACAATGAATCACCTTGCCAACCCTGTCGTGTCTCGCCTTATACTCCCACTGTGCTAATTTGCTGCATTCGCTTATCATATGATTGATGGTTTCATCTCTGTCACCACATAGGCTGCATTTGCTATTTTGTTGAGTCTTATTTATTCTCGCTTTGATATGATTGGTTCTTATGGCGCTGTCTTGTGCTGTTATTAGGAGAGATTCTGTTTTTCTACTCCTAACGACTTTTTCCTTCGAGCGTTAACCGATGGCTTTTCACTAAAATCTGAAAGACAGGAAGTCTCTTCATGTCTTTTAGACTCTTCTTGATATTCTGGCTAATCTTAACAACGCTGTAGTTTGGATGGTTTCGATTCCTCTTTCGATTTCCAACACTTCCAGTGCCCTTTCCAAGCATTTTGAAACCGTTCCAAACGCGCCGATTACAATTGGTATAACCATCATCCTTATGTTTCACAACTTTCTTAGTTCTCTGGTAAGGTCTAAGTACTTGTATCTTTTTTCACTTTCTTTGATTTTCCTACTGTAATACGTTGGAGCGGCAAAATCCACTATATGGCAAGTTCTCTTTTTTTGTGAATTACCAACCGTTCTGATCTCCCGTCAGGGATCAGATGATCCGTTTGTATGACAAAATCACAGGAAAATTTATGTGTCTCAATATCTTAGACGGATTCTGGTTTGTGCATATACAATTTAGAAGTATGGTCAATTTTCAATTTCTGGCACAGTTCCTTGTGGATCACTGTCCCACCTCGTTGTGTCTAGTCTTTTTCTCCTTTTCATTGACCAATATGCCTACCGCTTATTATTGGATTAATCGTTTCGTCTTCGTCACAACGTAATTTGCATTCCTAGCTGCTGCTGCTACTTAGTAGAAGTAGTAGTAGTAGAAGCTGGAGTAAAATTAAGAATGGTTACGTAAAACCATATGGAGGTGTCCCCGTGGCATATGGTTGACATGCTGGTCTGTGACGTCATAGCAATTGAGTTTGAAATCTAATCATGCTATCACGTTCGCTTTCAGACCCCTACCCTCGTGAAAGATAAGGTCTCCTTAATCCGTCAGCTATGGGTTAACACATTTTTTTTGCTACTAAAATGATTGGTTTGGCGATAAATAATATTGATATGCCATTAAACAAAGAAACCAAAGTTAAAACCATATCAATTTGAATAATTGATATTAGATGGTAATACTCGAAATTATATCATCATCATCATCATCATCATGTCTTGCCGCTAGCACGGATATCCCTGAACCTCTCTTGCCACTTCTCCCAATCATTCATCTCTTCTGGCAGGTCTTCTGGGCTACATCCCGTATCCTCAGATAGCTGCTGAATGTATGCTCGAGCTGGTCGTCCTGCTTTTGCTTGGACGTATGCAGGGGTCCATAGGTGTACATCACTGATGAGTTCGTCCTTGCTTCTCCAGCAGTGTCCTGCGTGTCTGGTTCGGTTAAATTGTATAGTTTTCGTGATGGGAGGCAGGTGGCCGTATAGTTGGTGCCTTGTGGGGTGTTGCCGCCAGGACTTGTTCAATATTGCTCTAAACATTCTTATGTAATTGTCGTCTAGCTTCTTCAGTCGTTTTGTTAGCGTCCAAGTAGTGCATCCATATAGCAGTATCGATGCGGCCGCTGATGCAAAGTATTTGATTCAAATTTCAGCATTAGATAATCCATAAGGGTGTGAAATGCAATTTAAACAGAGATACCAAACCAAGCGTATTTAATACATAGGTGGTGTTAGCCAAAAATTCCCACATTTCTGTTCAGTGAAAATTTTCTATTGACAGAAATATTGTAAAAAAGAAAATGGGGTGATCGACTTCTTGACCTCTTACTCAATGTAAACGATTACTTCAGCTAGTAAGATATTAATTTGATTCTCTGGATTTAATTCAGCTTATTTCTTAGCAGGTACTTTTCCTTATACAGCAACAAATCGATCAGCGGCCTCCCTCGTTCATATAATCAATACCTGTGTGATTTTCTAGTGATCGATAGTCTAAATCGAATATTTGTAGGTACTGAAATAAATATCCGATTCCAGAAGAAGCCAATCAATTTTTTCCGACATTATCCGTATCCTAACAGGGACACTTCATTCTTGCGCGGTCAGTTTCACCACAATAGGCGTCTGCAGCCCATGAGAATGAGAACCTAATTTACGAAGACCCTTCTTAGAAGACTATCGGGCCCAATATTTCAGATAGAATATTGAGAAATGTCCATTGACTAATAGGCCTAAAGCTTTTCAATAAGATTTGACTTCGATCCCAGATGCAGCCGACATGATTTCGATCTGATGTTCAATGTCTATCGAGATCTAAATTATACAAGGAAAGAGAAGCCCACTGACGCACGCACTTTCACCTACACACACACACACACACACACACACACATACACACATGGTCATACAAAAGCATTCACTCACCCAGTCACTCGCATTCACACACACACACACACACACACACACGTCTATATATATATATATATATATATATATATATATATATACGTGAGCAAGAATATCTGGTGTTTTCCTGGACGATGGATTAACATCACTTATTATAGAAAAGTAAGACATAAGGTTTAGTTTGGCTTTATTGGATATCAACCATTCTAAGTTATTTAATGTTCAATCCTGCTTACGCATATATATAAATATACATATGATTTGTGAATACATTTTGTAGATAACATTCTTAAACCAGGCTGTGCATTTTTTTGTACAGTTAAATAGTTTTAAGTATTACAATATAGCAGTTAGAATTTAATTTCAAACATTTGTTTGCGAACATAGTTTGTTCTATTTGATCCATTGATAGGGCCCTATCTGGTACAACCACTCTGGGTCAGAGTTAACCTGGGAGCAATGACAATGTAAAGATACTCCATATTCCCAAAATCTCCAAGCGGGCGCTTTGACATCAGCATATCAAGAGCACTCGTTGGTGGGGTCTTACTCCTCTGCAGATATACAGTTTGTTTATTCTACTGCCCCAACCGACTGGGCTAAAGAAATATAGTCTATGAAATAGAATTTCTTCTAAATTAACACTGTATTCAATAGAATTTTTTTTTCAAGAATTGGATCTAATTAAAATCTCAAGCAAAAGAAACTTTCATCTCTTTGATAAGGGAACTGAATCTTAATTAGAGAACTTTTCAGAATGTTGAACTTATTCTTTTCTTTTCTTGGTTTCCTTATAAGACTTATACTCAAAGCATGAAAAACCTTCTTTTATCCTTTTAGAAATTTAGCATTAATGTACTTCTTACTTGTTTCGATAACGATTTGATAAAACAAATAAGAAACAAAACAGCAACAATTGTAGTAGCAGGTGTAAGATCTGAAGATTTTCCAAGTTGGGGGTCAAAGAAAGAACTCATAACTCGGCTGTCATTAGCAACTCGAAATTAATCTTAGGTTCATCACCGGGCAAATCTGGGATTATCTTATGGAAAGGTTTATAGCAGAATATCCAGTTTCTCACAAATTCAGTTGCAAACGAACATTCACAAGTATTCAGTGTTACTATATATATATATATATATATATATATATATATATATAGGTGTGTGTGTATTTACCAATCCTCTGCGCAGGTCAATTTTTAAAAGGAATTTAAGAAGTTTGAATTTTGACTTTTCCTTCTCACAGACTGGTTACCTAACGAAGATGAAAGAAGTCAGCCCCTGCCCTACAATTTATCAATTGCTGGAAGGAGAATAATTGGATTCATACCTTTCCCAAAGGACATTTGCGTTATGAAATGCAATGAGCTGGGTCAAGGATTAGAAATCATTTCGCCGAGTCCACTTACTTCCACGATGGCCATTACACCCTGGGAACACACACACACACACACACACACACACACACACACACACACACACACACACACACACACACACTCACACACATACATATATATATATATGTATTTAATAACGTGAGTGCTAATCTGTCACTGCTGGTTTCATGGACGTCATTAGACGGTGATCCTCTGGCAGAAAAAGGTAGTATTTTCTGCCTGAGGATTACCATGTAATGATATATATATTTAAAAAAATATATATTCATTTATTATTATTATTATATAATAGAGCTCTATCTGAGATAATGATCACTCTCCAAATTGTATCGCATTTAGTCAATTACCCGTCACGTGAGATAGTGATAATCATAAACTCTTGTGATATATATATATATATATATATATATAGTTTAAATAAAAAAGAAAAATTAGAAATAGTATTCCATTTCCATAATAGATCTATTTCGCTTATACAAGCTCGACAGGTGTATTTTTTTATTAATAGCTGTACATTGAGCACTCATTCTTTCGATATTTACAGCCCTTATTTACTATATATATATATATATATATATATATATATATATACATTACGTACATCTTTAAAGATTTTCCCGATGAATATTTTCCCCCCTAATCACTATTATTTTCACAAGATTTGCAGGATTCAATAAAATAGCCACTAATCGTACATCTAAATTAAGCCTGAAAAAATTTGCCCGGACAGAATACTTAGACGCATGTATAACTTGTGCATTCTGCTTCCACATTTAGCATTTATGAAGAATTCTGTATTTTTGACCGAGTTGAAATACCAGTGTAGATGTAGTTAAGTTCTTTCAATCCCATTCTACAGTGTGCGAATCCGCTCGTTTGGTGGGCCTTAGACTACATGGATTCTATCCCATCCAATGGAGGTAAAACTCCTTCCCGTCCTGTCAAATCAAGACGGCTCTCATGGGTATGACACAAAACTGTATTTGATACTGAAGCTTCAAGTCTCGAGGTTTTGATGCGTGTGGAGTGCCTTTTCATTCCCATTAGTCTCAGGCCTACTCTGACCCGGAGCAGGAGTACCTGATCCATCTATGTGTAAACCAGGTCTCTTTACAAATGATATGTATTCCATAGGACGTAGTGGAAGTAAAAACATTTGAGAAATAACTCCGCACACACACAAAAAATAATAACGTGAACAAACAATGAACTCGATTCTCTAGATGGGATGACATGCCATCGAAATCGATCTATCAATCATTTATTCAGTTGTTTATTTTTTTGTCTTCTCTCAGGCTAAGTTCTCTTCAATTCATTCTACTGAGGTTTTATTATTGGAGATCTGGTGAGTAAGGTGGCTAGATTAATGAAGAGATACATTGAATATTGTTATTTGTATGTTACCTTACTCGCTTAAAGATGAATAATTACTTGGACTTGGAACAGGTTTCTTCATTTCGTTCCCTCATGACAAGTAAATCCATTTGTATCATGTTGTTGTGTGGCGATGTGCTGGTATACTTGAGTGTGTGCAAATTGACTGAGCAATATCAGTGATTTATCATCTTCCTAATTATAACAACTATTTTATGATGAATTATTTTAAAGAAGAAACAAACAATATTTAATCGATTTACTTATTTGCTCGTTAAGCCTATGTTCCCACAGCAATCTTTAAAAAAAGAACATATGCTTTATTTATACAACATTTATATATAGCAAAGATTCAGTTAATTAATCAATTTGATCGTTCTTAAAAATGCGGGGCTGTCCTCGTGGTATAATGGTTAAAGCGACGGACTGCGGAATTGTGATAAGCGAGTTCGTATTCCAGTCGCGCTATTACGTTCACTTTCGGGCAAATACCCTTGGGAAAGGTATGAACCCCTTCATCCTCCCAGCTATGGGTTAAATTGTACCACTACTGTTCTTCTAGGAGAATGGCTTCGGCATTAAATAACCTATAAAGGTTGATATGCCATTAAACAAAGAAACTAAACCTAACAATTCCTATTTAAATTCTTTTACTCACCATTTTTTCTAAAATCATCTAATTTTATATTGTTTTTACTTTATTACTGTTTATCTTCTTGCTGGGAAATTTATTCCAATGATGTATGACTCTTTGTCTAAATTTTTAAACGGAGCTTGATAATTTTTATCATTTAGACTACGGTCAATTTTCAATAGATGAAGACAATTGTCCGAATACACTAAATGGTAAAGATATGTCACTGTATTAGCAAAAGAAATCCTGTTAGTTATTAGACTTAATTTTTGAAATATGTCTTGACAGTAAATTTCCAGTTTTAGAAGTATCTAAAAAAATTTCTATCAAATAGATTCTTTTTAAAAACTTGGTTTTGCAAATTTCTTCACTCTCCTCCGGCAACTGTAATCATTTATTCTCAATGTTATTTTTGTCACTCTTCTTTGTATCCCCTCAAATTTTTATAAAATTCTCGATTTTCCATGTCTTGACATTGGACCCAAGGCTTATGTATAATATTTTATATGATGTCTTCTTAGGATTTTATGATTTTTTTAAACAACTACAGAAACAACAAAATGCATACCTAATGCTTACAATGCTGATGTTCGATTGAAAGTTGATTCATATCCACCAATAGTAAATCTATACGACTCCTACTGCCTTTTTACTTAACACACTGCATTAAATTTAAGAAGAATATAACAAAGTTTGCTCTACGATTTATACTTTTATGTGTGCAATGGACACGTTAATTGAAATCTTACGATAATTACCAAAATCGCTCGTTTGTACCACTAAATTTCGGTCATTTCGGGCCCTAATTGAAATATATTCAGCAATTGATAAAGGTAATCTCAGGAAAGATTTCAAACCATAATTGGCCAAGATTAATTGATTTGTTTTTCTCTCCAAGATGACAATTCTTCTAATATCAGAAAACCATGAAGCAATCCCAAAAGTAATAGCGTTATTCATAATTTAGTAAAACATTCACCAGTTTTACCCTGGGATACTTGAATTTTATATCATTTACAAATTCAAAGAGCAAAGATATTAATGTTGTATAGCCACATACATATACAAGCAGAAACATAATCAAAGATAATGACGAACTAAACACGCTTCTTTATTAAAAAATTGTATCTCTCACTCTTTATTCTCGAAAGGGTTGATGTTTCTGTTGTGTGTGTGAGGGATAGTTGGAGACAAGGACAGACTGCTATATTGACCATACTTCTCCTCTTGACCATAGCACGCTGTGTTATCTTCAAGAACCCACTGAGCACTTCTTCCGTATCTTAGCTGGAGTTGCTCAACCGGGGGTCGCAACACTCAACTGCCACCGGCACTTGTCTATATTCTTTCATAACGCACACTTGCATCCAATTCTTCTGCTTATTTAAACAGGTGCATCTCTGATTGACGGCTCGGTCAAGGGTCAATATATAACATTAAGAAGACCTTAGTTTTAAAAGAGGCTATATTTGCATGTATCTATTGCTCTCACATAGAAGAAAACTGAAATCAATAATGTATAAATGTGTTTTTCCAGAGAAATATATTTTCGATTCAAGGATTTATTGAATAAACTTTTTTGTCTTATTGTCTTTCATATGAGTTACGGTTTGAAATCAAATTTTACCTGGTCTGTAGAGAAATGTTTCATTTTTAAGAAAAATGTAATAGTAAAGTGTTTCTAGATGGAATTTTTTATAAACATATAATAATAAACTGGACTCTTGCTTTGTATATGTATTTATAAAAGCAGATTTTATATTTACAAAATGGATTAATTCTGTATCTGTCTTAATGTAAAGTACAGATAGCTTAAAAGAAATAAAAACAAATCATGTTTATTAAGGTTAAGCTTATTTTGTTGGTTATATTACGCTGGTTCTAAATTAATTTTCTTAGAGATGAAATTTAGATTTTCTCTGAGAGGAATTTCCAGAGAAAATCTAACATCTGATATTCATACAGCCTTTATTAATATATATATATATATATATATATATATATATATATATTATAAATTTGACGAAAAAACTTCATTTTAGTGTTTCTATTATAAATTTATTTCAAGTCGTTATGCTCTTCTTCAGATGTAGTTTAATACATTAGTGCTTGGGATATATATATATATATATATATATATATATATATATATATATATATATATATTGTGTGTGTGTGTGTGTGTATTTGAGTATTGTTATTTCTGAATATTTTTCGTTCGAGTCAATGATAGCCCAGTCAGCCGGGGCTGTAGAATACACAGACTGCATTTCTACTAAGAGATAAGATCTCCCAACGAGTGCCTTAATTATGACCCTAAACAATGTGATGGTTAAGCTTTAGTAATGCCGGAGGTTTGGGGAATGTTGAGTACTCTTTTATTACCTTTGTTCCCAAGTCCACTCTGACCCGGAAAAATAGCACGTTAAAGGATCCTATCGATGGATCAAATGTAACTGTTTGATATTTAAAATGACTGCAAAAAAAAAATGAATAATGCTGAATTGAATTGCTTGAAATAGATGTGTTTTATCATATAACTGTGTTCAAACGAATGACTGATATTTTAATTGAATTCATAGTAATAG
Source organism: Sepioteuthis lessoniana (assembly GCA_963585895.1). NCBI lineage: Eukaryota > Metazoa > Mollusca > Cephalopoda > Myopsida > Loliginidae > Sepioteuthis > Sepioteuthis lessoniana. The sequence continues at coordinate 63,578,271 of OY757920.1, read as the reverse complement.
TGATAATTTGAAATACTTATCATTTAACTTTGTGGATTTATGCTAAATTGAATTGTTAGACATACAACTAATTGATCATTTAATGGTTTATATCTACAAAATGTCTTTACGAATTAAATATTTAATATATATGTATAACAGGGTTTAGCATTAAAGACCCAACAATGGATAATAAAGCCATGAAATCAAACAAAACCAAATCGTATCAACGATCCTCTTTAGATACAATTATTTCTTGTTTTACGCAATATTTTAAAATATTTCAAAATTTCTTTTTTTTCTTTCAGGTAAGCACTTTTGCGTTGCTCGTCTTGTAATCTGAAAGAAAAAAGTCCGGTAAAAAGGGTTAGTGTGTCTTTATTCAAAATGGTTATTCTTTTTAATAATAAGAAAAAAAAATGCATTTCTAAGACCATTTATTGTAAATATTAAACACTGATTTTCTCACAATCACTCAGCTTTTAAGAGATAAAAATGTCCATTTTCAGATTAAAAATAATTAATTCATAACATTACGAATGTCGTACAAAAAGTTCTAAGCCTCACCAAGAAAAAAAAAGACTTGGTTGAATATTTTTTATTGTGGAAACACACTAGCACTTCTTAAAAACTACAAAAAATAAATTAGATTTCTGGCTTAATTTCTTTGCTGGTGACGAATTTACAAATGTAGGAGAGGTGCGAGAAATGTAAATCTTGATGAAGATTAGAACTTTTTGAGCATCTTTTGTAATAAGTATAACATCTGTTAATCAATTGTGTGTTTTTAGAAACCGAAATGGTATCTTTAAGTGTTTCTAACACTTTTGTGCAATGTTAGTGTTTTTGATAATCATTCTCAAACTTTCATTATCCTTTACTTTGAAAATTTGTTTCAAGCAATAAACTAACCTCCATACAATGCTAGTTTTGATCAGTTTAGAAAGGTATTCTTTTATTTTTTCCTACAACTTGAATTGTGCGATCAAGTTCTTTGGTTTTAAGGCCCAGTCTCAAAAATCCCAGAATCTCAGGAAGTGTACCCGACGTTATGAAATCTGAAACAAAAGTCACAACTAGGTAATATGGATAACAACATACACGCTCTCTCTCTTTCTCTCTCTCTCTCTCTCTCACACACACACAGACACACACACACACACACACACACACACACATATATATATATATATATATATATATATTATTGATATATGTTTAGTTTTCTAGTAAATGAATAACCTATTTCTTTTTATTTACTTGTGGTTTGAAACAAAGTATGCTTAAAATAGATCTGCTGCCTATATATATTGTTTCTCTCTTAAAAAACCAACAATCGGTCACATTCAGATAATAAATTTTTTTCCATCCTATTAATTATCCTAACGTGACCGATTGTTTTTTCTTTATGAGAAAATCATTTGCTCTGTGGATTTAATATACATTGAGCTCTTGACTGGGATAACTTAAATTTAACAATCTATTTTTGAATATTTTATTGGTCCTGCTTGGAATTGTTCCCAACACCAGATTTACTGGCCTGAATAATATATATATATATAACATTTTGAATGACTATATATATATATATGGTCATTCAAAATGTTATAAGCTTCAGACCGAAGGAAGAGCATTGCTGAACTGTTTTGTTCCGGCAACATTCAAGAAATTCTTAAAAAAACTGAAAAAATCCGGAATAGAAGAGGGAATGTACTGCCACAGTAAAAATACGTTCAACTATGCTCAGCTAAGAACTTTCTTAACGACCCTCGTATGTCTGAAAATTATTTGTACAATATAGAATACTTGATATCATATAAATGTAAATAATTTGCGTCAAGGAATAATTGCATAAAGCTAATAATTACTTACTAAAGATTATCATTATGAGTTACCTAAATCCATATACCGTGTGAAAATGATTTGTGTGTGTGTGTGTAAGCGTGTGTGTCTTTCTGTCTGTGGCATAAAAGTTAAAGATCCGAAAATTAAAACTACGAAACAAATTCAAATTGTAACTGAGGCAATGTATCTATTCATCACCTCCTCGATATTTGGGAGTGATCTGAATCTATTTCTCTCAAAAGATCTTGATGGAGATTATTACCTATACCATGGCCGATATTTTGACCCTTTTGGCTCGCTGAGCTGCCGAGAGAGATCACCAAACCTAAAGAAAGGCTTAGTGAACGCAGGTTGCCTTTTGAATCAGAGCAGGCAGAAGGAAGACTCTGGGAGATAGATAGACCAACCTATCCTAATTCACAAACGTAGCGAGCAAAATAAACCAAGACAAATATAAAATGATATTTTTCCTGCTTGGAAATCAGCTGACCGATGATAAGTTGTGAAAATATTCAGTTTATATTTGCTCTGACAATTCAGGTTCAGGTGCTAAATCCTGGATTATGACAAGTGAGTGTGGATTCAAGTATCACGAAAAGGTGATGTCAAGCTTATGAAAGATGTGACAGATGCATTTAACAAGGTAAGATGGCAGAGGTTGTTTTAGAAGGGTAGAGTAGAATGTTAAAATTCAACTATCGACTAGTAGTTTGAGCGGTTCACGAGTGAGGAAAATGCGATAAAAGAGGACTCTCACGAAATCTAATTGTTTGGTTAAAGATAAATTAACATTGATCAGTTATCTTTCGGTCTGGGTTACCAAACTAAAGACGAAATCAATAAAGAAAATTCTAATTACTTTCTAGGCTCAAAGAATTAATCTATATTTTTAACTTTAAGTATACGAGTTTTTGGCCAATTAAACACCTGATATGAGTTCTTGAGACAATTTCCACTTCCCAAAATTAAATCCCAACTCCCTGGTTGACACTTGAGAACAGCTGAAAACATGAAACTGGTTTTGAAAAACAAACTGATAACAGTAGTGTTTGAAGGATTGGATCAATTAATCGACTGGTTTTAACGGCATGTCAAACATCTGTGGTTATTTTATGCCTATAAGTTAGAAAATCGCGTTTATATATGGATTTTTCTGTACTTGGTTCAATAGATTTTTTTGCACATTTTTATGTTATCAAGTATTCCTATCTAATACAAATAATTTGCACACAGTATGTGGTTTTAAGTAACTCATAATGATAATCTCTAGTAATCAGTTATAGCTTTAAGTAACTCTTCCAGAACATAAATTATTTACGGTTATATGATATGAAGTATTCTATATAGTACTAATAATTTTTAAACATTTCTATTTGACCCATACATAGAACCATAACATATTCTGCCCCTTTGGGTCAGAGTGAACCTGGGAGTAACGGCATGGAAGAAGTACTGTACACTCCCCAGAGACCCAGAACTCAAGCTTGCGTATTAGATACAGTTTAGTATTTTACTCAAGACACCGCTTTTGGAAGTCTTATCTCTTTGCAGGAGATACAGTCCGTGTATTTTAAGCATCACTGACAGAACTGTGTTTGAATGGGCATAAAATGTATTCACTGTGAGTGACTTTCCAAGGGAACTCTTTTGAAGATGATAAAGAAGATTTGTTAAAAGTAAGAATTACTCAAATAATTTCATTGCTTAATCGACCAACCGTGTTTATACATTACTATAGAGGGCGAGTCTGTGATGTCGTGGCTAACGTGCTAGTTTCCGACGTCGTAGAAAGTGGGTTCGAAATCCAGTAGACGTGTTACATTTACTTTCGAACTAATACACTTTGTGTATTGACCTCTTTATCCACCCCTCTCAAATATGCGTTAAATTGTACCAAACTCTTCTTTTACGAGTATATCTTTGGCATTCAATAACCCTAGAATGTTGATATGTCCTTAAAAACGAAGAAACCGAAAGCAATATTACAACAGGTTTCCTTTCTATGGCAAATTATATTTAAAACAATTGGTTTATCTTTTGTATAGTTATATGATAGTTTGTCGCCTAGTAAAAATTGTTTGAAGTAAGCATGCGCACACATCTACCCACGAGATGTGAAGTACATTAGCTGTCACGTGGACATTGACATATCTTCCAGTGAGATTTTAATATTTTTGCAGTTTCTTCTTGGCACATAAATATAGCATTTCTCGGAGTTTACGCACAAACAAAAAGCATAGATCGAAATACACAAAATAAATAGCCAACGTGAAAAACGTTCACATATCACGTCGTGGTTTATCTTGTCTGTTCTTTTGTCTGTCTACCTCTATGAGCTGCTCAGATACCGTCCATTTATCAATCAATTTTTCAAGACAAATTGGTTCTTTACGTGTTATGCCGATCTGTTTGTCCAGCGATCGAGCTAGAATTGGTATAACAAATTTATGTATAGTGCACAAGTATATTTGATCTATCAGATTTGACAGTTATGAGCAGAGGGAAAAAAATTTGTATTCACATGGTGTGGCAGAAATACATCCCAAATTTTAAACTGTCACCTGTGTGGTGTGAGTGTACTTAGGTAAGTGGTAATAGTTGCTCCATCTAACTAATGTTAACGGAATCAGAACAAGCGACCCCCGTGGTTCCAATAAAGGACGTAGTTCGAAGTTCCGTGAAGGTTCCCGAGTTCGACAAACACCTGGAGAAGGCCGGAGGACATATCGGCCGAAACGTTGTGGAAATAACAATAAAAATGAAGACAATAGTCCGAAAACCCTTAATGATAAAAATCAACGAGCTTCGTCTCAGAAATTTACACGACTAATGAATTACCATTTCATGGTTTGGATAGGTCCATTACGTGTGTTTCATGTTAAAATGTTTTTATGAGTGTTTTTTTCTCATTTCGAGAACTTTCATCTTCTAGCAGTATCGATTTTCTATCCAGAATAGCGTCATTCTGACATAACACGAAAAGCTGTGTAAAATAATTATTAATTCCCCATTTTAAACAAAAAAAAACAACACAAAACAATTTCAAAGCAAACGCACGGTGTGCATCGGTACAACGCATAATCGTATCTATTTATATCTCTGAAATGAAAGGTAAGACAACAGTTTGATGTATTTACCATTGTCACAGGCCTAAGTTAACTAGCATTATACAGATGACAGTTTAAAATGAGGTGGTTATATTTGTCCAAGAGAAAAAGCTGGACGGGAACTGCAAAATAATTCTAATAGCTACACTGAACAAATCCTAGAAGCAACACCCCACAAACAACAGCTGAACGGCTTCTGACCTCCCATCTCAAAAACCATCCAAATAAGACAGACAAGACATGCGAGACACCACTGGAGAAACAAGGACGACAACATGTGACGTTCTCCTATGGAACCCTTCACTTGGGCGTGCCAGTGTTGGCCGAACAACAACAACTTCCCTACAAAAGCTATGGGAGGACACAGTATGCAGACTGGAAAACCTGACAGGAGCGATGGGTGATAGGGACGAATATATATATATATATATATATATATATATATATATACGAGGTGCATACGATAATTTTCCGGACTTTTTCATATGGGAACTTTTATTGATAGTACACACATGAAACTCTAGTCCTCTTCGAAGTACTCCCCTCCGGCTGCAATGCACTTGTACCGCTCCAACAACTTCAGGAAGGCCCCATGGAAGTCCTCTTGTGTGAGTGTGTCAACGACCTTCGTCACAGCCTCTTTCATCTACTCAATTGTATCATAACGACAGCCTCTGAGCTTAGGGAATTACCAAAAGTCACGGGGAGCAAGGTCTGGGCAATAGGGACGGTGAGGAACTGTCTTGATGCCCATCTTGCTCAAATAGTCTGTGATAAGGATGGGGTTGTTGACTGGTACATTGTCCTGGTGGAAATGCCATTGAGCCGATTTGAAGAGTGCTGGCCTCTTCCGACGGAATCTCTTCCTGAACTCCCTTAAAACCTCAACATAGTAACCTTAACCCTAACCCTTTGGCCAATCAACTGTGGTGTATTGACTTTCTTACTCCTCCTACACCTCTCATCATCACTAACAGACTCCCTACCTTCCTTGAATCTCTTATTCCACTCAAACACTTATGCTCGATTCATGCAAGACGGTCGAAAAGCAGTCTGAAGCATTCCATTCGTTTCTGTGGCATTTTTTCCAAGTTTAAAACAGATTTTTATTTCATAACGTTCTTTTAAAGTGTCCTCACGTCCAGATAGCATTTTTGAAATTCACCAGCTGTGACAATCAGGCTTTAGTAGGGTGTATTCCAATTGTTACTGTAGCTGTTCCTTTGAAGCTGAAATCATAAAACTTGGTCAGTCATCCCATAAGATGTATGGCAATAACTTACTGAATTTTCAAGAGTCTACGACAATTTTAAATGCCTGTACAAAAAATCTGGAAACTTATTGAATACCCCACGCATATATATATATATATATATATATATATATATATATATATATATGTATATATATATATATATACACGTGTAAGATGTGTGAACATTGGATAAGAATAACTTGGCGGTGAAAGTATAACTTTATTAGTTTCTTGCAAAGTATCGGAGAAAGTTTGAGAAAACGAAGAACTGTAATGCTATTCTGGTGATTAAATAAACGGACCACCATACACGGAAAGATAAATTCTAACGCCATGATTTTCCAAACTGTCTTTCATTGAGAGAAGAAAGCCCCCTGTATCTTCTGAAAAAATATCGAATCCTCTCAAAAGAGCCAGCTAAAACGATACTCTCACACAATAAATAATGCGTTCACTTTGTATTACTCCAGTAATCACGCTGCTAAAACTCACGAAGCAAAACTTCCCATCGCTTCCTTCAATCGAAATAACCTCTAACTTCACCTCTCTCCCTGACACTACTCTACTTCGGAGTAAGAGTTGTACGTTAAACGAAGAGCGACACTTCATAGCAGAAAGTTCTTTTTGTCTAACAAGCCTACAATAAAAGTAATCGAACAAAGAAACTGTGTTTTCTGAAGAGTGTAAGAATAGGTGCATGAAAATTCAAGTAGCGACAAATAGCTTTATGGCAAACCCTTTTAATTTATTATATACATATATATATGTATATATATAATGGTTGCAACTAGCGTAAAGCAAGGCTCTTCAAATGAATTGAGCTCTCGGTAGCCGTTAAGCGGATATATGTAAAAAAAATTATATATATATATATATATATATATATATATATATATATATATATATATATATATATATATATATATATATATATATATAAGCATTTAAATTTCCTTCGCTTGCGCTGGTTTCCTTGTGGCTGAGTGGTAGAATCTTGGATTGGCTTTTTCGTCAGCCAGGTTTCGATCCCAGCTTCGGGAATCTAGCCACACTGAAGAGTACTGATAGAACGAAACATGTCTGTCTGTGGATTACTATATATATATCCTCATGTCGTATTGCTAGGACTGATTTCCCTTTCTCTCGCTATTCATCTCTACCATCCATCGCTTCAGGAAGAGATGTTATAGATAAGTTCTAGTTGTTCGTTCAACACTTACACGTCCGTATATAGGTCAACATCAATTACGAGTTCGTCCTTACTTTTCCAGCAGCGTCTCGCATGTCTTGTTCGTTTTTTATGGTTTTGGAGATGGGAGGTAGGTGGCCGTGCAGCTGTTATTTTGTGGGAAGTTGCTTCCAAGATTTATTCACTATAGTTCGTAGCCTTCTTGTGCAATTCCTATCTAGCTTTTTCTCAATAAACTTAGTCATTGTTCATGTGTTGCAGCCATGTAATATAACAGACACAGCTGCTGCTTGGAAAAAATTGCGTTTTATTTCATTGGATAAGTTTGACTTCCTTACGATCGATAACCTATCGATTGCAGTCCATGCCTTCACAAGTTTCATGTCATATTCACTAGATGAGATGCTGCTACTGAGGTAGGTGAACTTGTCCACTAGTTTCAGGGAACGGCCATTTAGTGTGGATATAGTGTTTTAGTTCGGCTTTTTTTTGGTTAAATGGCTCAACATTACCCAACTATTTAATGTCAAATCACGTATATATATATATATATATATATGATTTTTAAGAGAATCGTCTGAAGGAGACATTAGTTAATGAGCTCGTATGAAAAATGACACCTTATATCCATATATATATATAATCTTGGTATGACAACTGGTCTAGGAGAAAGGAAAAAATTAGAAGTCAAACTTTTCTTTGTCCTAGACTGGTTGTCACACCAAGGTCAAAGAACCCAGTCAGCCCAATCCCTTACCCATTGCTGAGAGGAGAATAGTTGGATCTTTTTTCCTAGTTTATTAGCGCTTCGTGAAATCTAAAAAGACTTGTCAAAGATTTGAACTCTGATCGTCGTGTCCATTTCCAAAGGCAATACCCATGACGTCAGGAGCACCACTATATATATATATATATATATATATATGTGTGTGTGTGTGTGTGTGTGGTGTAAAATAAGCTATAAGACACCGAAGGTTTCTGCTAATTTTTTCCTGAGTACACTGTGGAAGTACTAGAGAGTAGTAGATATGCAATTATAAAAATTCAGGGATTGCTTGTGTTGCAATATATTAAATTATGGAAGAATACACCGTGGCACTTTCATACAGATTTCTGCTCACCCATAAGAAGGATATACAATTTTTTATAAAGGCCCTAAGTACTGTTCTAATATCCTTGGCTTTAGAACATGCATATGTTTGTGTGTGTGCGTGTGTACCTGTAAGTTGTAGTTGTCATAGGTATTTGTATTTGAAATTGCATTGATTTGAGAGCTAAAACTGTAATATTACTCAGGAGGAACCAACTTTTTTTTGCTTCAGTATAACAAGACTTTCATTAAGTGATGTTTTGTTATTGTGAATTGTAAATTTCAGGAAAAGTTTTTTACTGCTTTAAATTCTTATGACCAGTACTGTTGATTGTATTTGTCAATATATTTCTCTCAAGAATTTGAACAAACACTTACTGCTTCCATTTTCCCTGTTCATCACACATCTTGAGCTCAGGATGTCGAAAGAAATTCAGAATTTGGTAATTCTTTCAAATACTAATATTGAGTTTGCCTTTTTCATATTTTTGATTTGAAAAGGGAAAAAGATTATATATATATATATATATTGGTTTGGTTCCTTCGTTTAATGGAATATCAAGCTTCGTCGGTTATTCGATTTAAAAACAAACCCTGTAGAAGAATTGTAGTGTTAGTATTTAATCCAAAATTTGGGAAAATAAGAGGGTTTATATCTTTGTAAAGGCTATTAGTCCGAGAGTGGACGCCTTAGAGCGACTGAAGTTCGTACTTGCTTATTACGCTGTCGCAGTCGAGCAAGTTACCCACAACACGGAGTTTATTTATGTATTTAATAGCTATTATAATCAAGCTTTGTACAAAACAAAGAAACATAGGTATATAGCATAAAAATACTGAAATACTGGCAAAGCAGACCAGTATATAAACCAGTCAGGGTTACCTTCCTCATTAAACTGATCTGTGACTAAAGGTTTCATAAGTTCTTTCCAGTTATATTCCCTACATTATATTCCATTAGTTTCTAAGCCTATTTCGTTCCTTCTTCCTTCTAGCCTTTTAAACCATTAAAAAAATCGTTTTTTGCTGACAAAGTTGATCCCTATTACTTTTTAAACTCCTGCATTCCGGCATCACGTTCAGTCCACTGTTGAACCTATCGCCTTAAGTCTTTCATTTACTGTGTTTTCAAGCACTTTATTTATTATTCTGAGCGGTTTGAAACGTTTTCTCGTCTTTATCTACTTAATTAATGTTCCCAACTCCTAGGCTTTTTTCTTTAGTTTTAGTTGTACACTGTTAATTTTTTTCTAGTTTTCGAACATGCGCTGCTCTCTTTTCTCTATTTTCCAAATTTCGTGTTCACACCTATTCGTGAAGTCTGTTCTTACACTTCGAAAAACTTGGTCAGATGCTTTGCGACTGGTTTCAGTTCTTAGCCCAAAGCATTGCCTATTTTACTTTCACTTCAGGCTCTTCGCTTAAACTTTCTTTGAAAATAGTCAATATTGTTCAGTAGCCCATTCTTTACACCCATATTCTATCTGATGAAAGTGTTCTCTTACGCTGGAAACTTCCTATAAAAGGCATATGAAACGAGTGAAATAACCCTTTTTGTTTATACATATATATATATATATATATATATATATATATATATATATATGTTTATTTAAAAATATAATGGTTTATATATATATATATATATATATATATATATATATATATATATAACCTGTTATTGAAATGTTGGGTAGAGTGTTCTCAAATGGTCCGGGAGACTTCGGTTCAGTCATATCAAAGACTTAAAAATAATACGTGATGCGTCCTTGCTTTGTACTCATTGTAAGCTACAGATCGAAGGGTAGATTGGAACAATCCTGGGAAAAGAAAAAGCACCTTCCCTTACTTCTCTGTGTAGTAGCTATTGAAAAGGGAGCCTACTGGTTGCTCTCGACTATGGTCGGTCAATTAACTTATATTCAATAGATTTCATTTTATATATGGAACCTTTTATTACAGGTATATGAAACAAGTGATATAATCCTGTTAGTTCATATATATATATATATATATATATATATATATATATATATATATATATATGTGTGTGTGTGTGTGTAACAGAGGCAGTTATATATATATGTGTCTATTTTAATGATTAGGAGTTTTAATGCGTAAAGTTTTATATATGGGTAAACGGTATCTGTTTATTAATTATACTCTTTGCTGATATCTATCTATTGGATGAACCTCGTACATATATATGATGCCCATTCACTAGATATTCAAGTTTCTCTCTCTCTCTCTCTCTTTATCTATCTATCTATCTATGTCGGTACAGCCTATTTTCGTTGAATATAATATTAGTTTACACTGTATGATTAAATTAGTGCAAAATCTTCCACTGTTATCTGCCTAACAAAGCATGTCGTATCTGAGAAGTACTTTGAAGTTTACAGATCTCTTTATTACTTTTTCAATCAATCAATTGTGGCACAACGTTGATAAACCTTGGAAGTAGTCTAAAGCATGCAACTGACAGTAACACCTAAGCACCTTTAAATCACACACACACACACACACACACACACACACACACACACACACACACACACACATACACACACACACATATATATATATATATATATATATAATTACTGACGGAAAATCGAATTGCAGAACGCTTAATATGTATTTCAACTAAATCAATATTAAATGTATGGTTAACATAGATGGATTACAATAAGTGATCACATTTACTGATGACTACGTGCACAGCTTTCAAAATAAGGTGGACGTGAACAACAATGATTCGATTTATGCCTCCCTCTTCTATTTACACAGTCCTATATTTTCTCATGCATAAATTATGATACACATGTATTAAACGACATTACGAGATTTGAAAATTTCATAAGAATGGTTCCTAGGTTGTCGCAATTTGATATTCTCTAAATTCTTATATAAATATATTTGACAATATCAGTGTGTGGAAGAAAAGCGACATGCTGCACGACCAGCTATCAGTCTTCCATACAATCTTCCCATGCTCAGTCGGCTGGAATGGAAGAATACACTGATTTCATCTCTGCAGAGGGGCAAGACCACCCTCCAACGAATGTTCTGGATATAACACGAAACACTCTGATGGTGAGGTTCTAGTAAATCTTGAGCTTTGGGGAATGCGGAGTACCCCTTCATTGCCATCGCTCCCAGGTCCAATTTGGCCCGGATGGGTAGCATCAGATAGGGTCCTCTCTATGGGTCAAATAGAACTAAACTACGCAATTATGCTAAATTGAATTGCTTGAAATAGAATTATTTTGATATTTAAACTGCGTACTTATGCTAAATTCAATTGTTTGAAATGGAACTGTTTTTGACATTGAAACTGTACTTTCATTAAACTGAATTGTTTGAATTAGACCTGTTTTACTAAACTGAATAACTTGAAATGAAAATGTTTTGACAGTTAAGCTGTTTTCTCATGCTAAATTGAATTGTTTGAAATAAAAATTATTTTTACAAAAATGAATTTGGCATCAAATAACCAACAAAGGTTGATATGCCATAACCACCACCCCCAAAATACCACACACACTTTCTTTCTTTCTTTCTCATAGAGGCATATACGAACACGTGCTCTCATTGCCTCCCTCTCTCAAACAGACACACATACATACACACACACACTCTCTCTCTCTCTCTCACACACACACACAGGCTTTCGTTGTCTATCTGTCTGTCTATCTTACACACAGGTTCACACACACACACACACGCTTTCGTTGACTCTTTCTCTCTCACTCATACAGGCACACGCACATGCACCCCAAAACATTCTTTGTCCCTCTCTCTCTCTCTCTCTCTCTCTCTCACCGGCCCAAATACACCCCTTAACATGTCCTCTCTTTATCTCTCCCTCCCTCTCTCTCTCACAGACATACACACACACTTTTTGTCTCTCCCTCTGTTTCACAGACACACACACGCTCTGGTTGTCTCTTTGACTCTCTCTCTCTCTCACAGACACACACGTATGCTCTCTTTGTCAAACACACATACACACATACACACATATATATATATGTGTGTGTGTGTATATATATAATGAATTAAATGCAAATCGGATTTTTAAAGATTCTCAATGTTATTATCAGCAGGTTAGGTTTAAAACCCGGCGAATAAGTTTCCCGCTGAGCTCAGTCCGTAACTCGAAGTTTCATGTATACTTTGAGTAGCACACACTCATCCGATGTAAATGGGAGTATAGTAGCTGACCAATCATAAATTAAAGTAAAAGAACTAGTCACGTCGTTGGTAGGTGAGCAGATGACAATAGAGAAAATGTTGATTTTTACCGATAAACTGGTCAAAGTTGGCAGATATATGTAGAAATTTCCCCTTTGAGATCAATCAGACAGGAAATGATATATATCTCATATGTTTTCACTCAGAAATCGGTGTATGTGCGTGAGAGAGAGAGAGAGAGAGAGAGAGAACGCATGTGCGTATCTTGATATTGGTATGTTTTCATCAATTTATATCCAATCATTTGTTCATATTTATATAACTATCAATTAATCAGTTCATCTCTCTATCACTATCTTATATATATATATATACATGTGTGTGTGTGTGTGTGTGTGTGTGTGTGTGTGTGTGTGTACGAGGAGCATACGATAAGTTTCCAAACTTTTTTCGTATCGGCACCTTTATTGATAGTACACACATGAAACTCTAGTCCCCTTCGAAGTACTCTCCTCCGGCTGCAACGCACTTGTTGTACCGTTCAAACAACCTCTGGAAGGCCCCATGGAAGTCCTCTTGTGTGAGCGTGTCAACGACCTTCATCACAGCCTCTTTCATCTACTCAATTGTCTCATAACGACAGCCTCTGAGCTTGGGGAATAACCAAAAGTCACAGGGAGCAAGGTATGGACTATAGGGACGGTGAGGAACTGTCTTGATACCCATCTTGCTCAAATAGTCTATGACAAAGATGGAGTTATGGACTGGTGCAATGTCCTGGTGGAAATGCCACGGACCCGATTTGAAGAGTGCTGGCCTCTTCCGACGAAATCTCTTCCTGAACTCCCTTAAAACCTCAACATAGTAACCCTAAACCTAACCCTAAGCCTTTGGCCAATCAACTCTGGTCTATTGACTTCCTTACTTCTCCCACACCCCTCATCGTCCCTCACAGACTCCCTACCTTCCTTGAATCTCTGATGCCATTCAAAAACTGATGCTCAATTCATGCAAAATGCTCCAAAACCAATGAGTGTCCTGATATGACACTAAACCATCTGATAGTGAGGAACAGTCGCGGAGCTTTGGGGAAATGTGAAGTATCCATTCATTACAATTTCTCCCACATCCACTCTAGACCGGAGTGGTGGTACCTCTTAAGGTCCCATCGTTGAGTCAAATAGAAATATTCAATCATTTACTCTACTTGAATTTATTTTACTGGGTGCAAGCAAATAATTAATATTAAATAGATTTATTAATGTTGGCAATGGTTGAACCCATTTAACCGAATGCAAAGAAATGAGCTGTGACTCTTCTAAAAAAAACTCTTTAAACAAAGATATAGATACACAGCAGTCAAATTATAACTACACTCTTTATTAATAAATTTCATCTGTGCTTACGGAATTGCAAAGTATGCAAGATCGATAATACCTTTAAACATCTATTTTTCTTATATAATGTTCCATTTAATCATATTTTGGTATCTTAGCGTAATGGGCATACTGTATGTATTGAAGTGTGCATCAAAATACATTTAATCAGTAATCTATGCGTAATAGTTTACATAAGCCTATTGACAGTCAAGAAATTCCCTGCGTTAGCTGAAAAGAAAATGCCTTAGTTATTAACACCTGTACAGAAAATGAATTTTGAACAGTTGAAAGATAAATGAAATACCACTGGTGAGGGGAAACTCGAAATGATAACTCAGAGACCATTATAAACTGGTCAGCTACGAACTTAAGAAGCTATAGCAAAAGTAATATCAGCACTATGAGTTCTGTCAAAACGTAGAAAAGCGTGATTGAACAGGATTTCCCGGAAGGCGAGTAAAAAGATGATAGAGAGTTACAATTCAGTGTTCTTTATCATCATCATCATCATCATGGAGGTGCCCGTGGTGTAGTCGTTATCGTCGTAGGAAATGGACACGGCGACACGAGTTCAAGTCCTGGACGAGACTGACTGCATTTCACATAGCACTAATACCCTTGGGAAGGTATGAATCCAATTATTCTCCCGCCAGCTATGGGTAAATAGTAGGACAGACTAGGTTCTTCAGCCTTGGTTAGGCAACCAGTCTAGGACAAGGAAAACTCTGAATTCAAACCTGTTAAACTCCGCTTAAAAAGTGACCTTGTGTCATATCCTGCCCGAGCGGAGGGGTTGGTAAATAGTATCATCATCATCATCATCATGTTGTGCCGCCAGCACGGATATCCCTGACCCTCTCTCGCCACTTCTCCTTATCGTTCATCACTTCTGGAAGGTCTTCAGAGCTACATCCCGTATCCTCACATCACTGCTGTATGTATGTTCGAGCTGGTCGTCCTGCTTTTGCTCGGCCATATTTGGGGGTCCATAGGAGTACATCACTTATGAGCTCGTCCCTGCTTCTTCAGCAAAACGGGTTCAAATTTGGCTGAAAAGGATTCCATATCATTTTTATATTTCTTTCATTTCACCAAGACACCTGACTTCGTAACAAGAGTAAAGATAGAGCAAACATTTCGAGTTCATGGTCTCCTCAAAAAACTGTTCCAGCGATAACGATTCTCTTCAAAGATACAAAAGCGTCTTTACATTATTGCTGCAGACTAAAAAAAAGTCTGAAACAGACAATAACTCGCAGAAAGTATAACAGATACAGAATACGCAGATGATCTAGGACTTCTCGCATGTATTCCTGACGAAGCAGAATCTCTGCTGCGTAGCATAGAGCAGTCAGAAATAGATATTGGTCGCTGTTTGAACTCAAATAAAACAGTTCACGCGTTTGAAACAAAATGAAGTCATCTCCACATTAAATGGCAAGCCTTTAAAATTATCAGACCAGTCTAAAACCTCGGTGGCAACATCTCATCAACTGAAAGTGATGTCATCATACGCATAGGAAAAGCATGGACTGACACTGACCAGTTATTGATAATTTGGAAATGTAATTTCTCTGATAAACTAAAACGGATATTCTTCCAAACTGTAGCTGTGTTAATACTATTGCATGGCTGCAGCACTTGGACTCTGGTAAAACGCATGGAGAAAAAGCATGACGAGAACTATAAATGAATGTTGTGAGCCGTTCTGAATAAATCCTGGAAGCATCAACCCAAAAAATAGCAGCTATACAGCCACTTGCCTCCTATCTCACAAACCATCCAAATAAGACGAAAAAGATATGCTGGGCATAACTGCAGAAAGTAAAAGAGAATTTATAAGTAGCATTCCCCAGTGAACTCCGAAATATGGCTGACCAACAAAAACTTACATACATCAGCTCTGTGCGGACCCTGGATGCCATCAAAAGGACTTGCCAATAGTAATGATCATTTGGGACGGAATGTGTCGAAGAGTCAAGGGAATCCATACTTTCAACATCATTGGATGATGATGATGTGGTGGTGTTAGTGTTTGGTATCAAAGAGAAATGTTTTCATAAAAGAATGTGGCTAAGTTTATGACAGCAAATGCTCGTAACGAACATAAAGGAAATAATGCTGTTGCCGCTTCTTTTCCTTTAAACCCCTCTCTGTAACGTATTTGCAATCTATACTCCTCTCTCTCTCTCTCTCTCGCTCTCTCGTCGACTCAGTCCAAAAGCAAAATCAGAAACTACGCATCAGTGCTCAACACGATCTACTGATTCTGACAACTCTCCCAAAGATGACAAAAAGATTTCAATGAAATACGATCTATATTTTGAGATGCGTATATATTTTAGTTTCTGCTACTTCAGCTCGCAGGTTTTATTTCTAAATTATAGCAAATCAATTAGCTTGAAACAAATATATTTGTTTGATTATTTACTAAAATTGCATTCCTGTTAATTCACTCTAAGTCAGCCTAGTATATCGTACATTTTAGAAAGTTAAACCTGTTCTTCATATTCTTAATGCTGTTAATTAAATGTTTCGACCGATCCATTTTTCTTGCGACAAGTATGCAATCAGATATAAAAGGGAAATAAAAAGGAAATAGAATACTAAAGTGTTTTATTCTCTGAAAAACATTATATATTAACAGTATAGTAGTTACATATACTGTAAGCATCTAAACCAACGTACCAAGGAGGTATCCTTGTGGTGTAATGGTTAAAGCGAATAATCGAGTTCGAACTCTAGTCGCGCTATTGCGTTCACTTTCGGTTGTTGGTTGGTTGGTTGATTTATTGGGTTTTATGGCATATCAACCCTTGTAGGCCACTCAACGCCAAATCCACCCCTATGCGAATAATCTGTTCCACCCAAAAAAACTCAGCTTAGCATAAGTACAGTTTAATTGTCAAAAATATTTCCATTTCAAACTATTCAAGCAGTTATATGTAACAATTCAGTTAAGTGTAAATACAGTTTTAATGTGGAAAAACAGTTCTATTTCAAAAAATTCAATTAAGCATAAGCACACAGTTTAAATGTAAGTATGGTTTAATTGTCAAAAACATTTCTATTTCAAGCTATTCAGTTTACTCAAATAATTCATTCTAGCATAAGTATGCTGTTAGTTCTATTTAACCCATAGATAGGGCCCTACCAGGTGCTACCACTCCGGGCCAGAGTGGACCTGGGAGCGATGGCAATGAAGGGATACTTCGCATTCCCCAAAGCTCCAGCATCACTGGAACCTCACCATCAGATTGTTTAGTGACATATCCATGACACTCGTTAGGGAGAGTATTACCTCTCTGCAGTGGTGCAGTCAGTGTATTCTACAGCCTCAGCTGACTGGGCAATCACTTTCGGACAAATACCCATGGAAAAGGTATGAACCCCCTTATTCTCCCAGCTATGGGTTAAATAGTACCACAACTGTTCTTGAAGAATAGATTTGGCATGAAATAACCAACAAAGGTTGATATGCCATTGAACAAATAAACCAAACCTGTGTAGCAAACTAAACTAATTAAATCTCAACTAGATTTGATGAACACATTACGAAGTTAAACAACTAAAATCTTGGTCAGTACCCCTTATTAATTGCAGAGATTCTAACTACTTGAGTCTATGTGCTGAAATAAGCAAAGCAAAGTAGTTTCAATATTTACCGAACGGCACACCAAAATTAATCAGCAATGAGCCTAGTTAGTTCTTAAATTTGAAACCAATGAATGATTAAAATTATTTTTATTAACATAAGTTTATAAGCCAAACTAATCTAATTAAATAGTAACAATATTGAATAAACAAATACCAAAGTTAAGCGGCGTATTTTCAATTATTGAAAGCAAATCAAGTCTCAGCGCCAAACTAAGCTACGCAAATTGCAACAATATTTAATGAACACACACATAAGTTAAGCAGTTCTAATCCTAGTAAGTACTTAGAGAGTGACTTCTATGAAATGAAATTTAATCGAAGAAACTTAAATCTACATACCAGATTAATCCAAGTAAATAGAAACAACATCTAAGGAACACATTTGTTAGAAGCAAAACTAAGTTAAGCTTAATGAATTATAAGAAAATGAAATAAAAACATATTACTTGAGCGTTATACGCTGGTATATGTATCTGGCATACACATTTACATATTTACCAACTCCTCCGCCCAGGCAGGATATGACACGAGGTCAATTTTTAAGCGGAGTTTAACAGTTGTGAATTCAGAGTTTTCCTTCTCCTAGACTAGTTGCCTCTCCAAAGCTGAAGAACGTAGTCTGCCCTACTATTTACCCATAGCTGGAGGGGAAATAACTGGATTCATACCTTTCCCACGGGTATTAGTGCTAAGTGAAATGCAACCAGTCGTGTCCAGGATTTGAACTCATGTTGCTGTGCCCATTTCTTACGACCATAACGATTACACCACGGGCACCTCCATATATCTATCTAGCATAAGATCACAAAAGTTGAGCGCTAAGTAAAAAAAAAAGTTCCACGGTGATTTTTTTTAGATTTGATACTGCTCTGCTAGGCAACAGTCAATCACTTTCGATTCATTAACAGCTTTTTTTAAGTGATTGCTTGTTCTCATCTGTGTGTGTTCGAGTTTTAATGAGATATCAAAGGTCGTTTAATGCCAAAGCCATACTTGCAGAAAACAGTTGTAGTACTATTCAACCTATAGTCGAGGAGGGGGGTTTCATATAAATACTCTTTCCCAAGTGTATTACTCTGAAATTGGACGAAGTAGGATAACTGGAGTTCGAATTTGCCTATTGCAATGTCTCACTCCAGCATGCTAGCCTCCACACCACGAGGACTCCTCTCTCTCTCTCTCTCTCTCTCTCTCTCTATATATATATATATATATATATATATATATATATATATATATATATATATATATATATATATATATATATGGTGTGTGCTTGTGTTTGAGTAAACAGGAAGGTAGAAAAGCAGTAAAGTAAATAAACACCTATTGTGCCAGTATCTCAGTTCAATAAGTTTAAATCTTGAATTAAAAATATTTGAGTCTGTCTTTCTTTAGGCAAAATGCTGAAATTATATTACTTCGTTTTCTCAAATGGTGCATCTTGAATCCAATTTACTTATTGCTGCTCGACGGGGAACCTGTTAGTTTACAAAATATCACTGAATTTTTACTGTGCAGGAAAAAAACACCATCATTGGATATTTCAGGTCTCTCATCAAATACCCGAAGGGATCTGCAAAGGCCGATTATAACAAATGGTATGTGACCTGCATTTCTATAAGTCTATTTATACATAAAGCTATTAAAAAACACTCACAAAAAAGTCCCCTTAAAGATATCCATTTCTACTTTGATATTAAAGTTTAAAAAATCATGTGAAAAGCCTTCGGGCATGTTAGTGAATATTCCCCGTATTTCATTTCACTTCTCTAATATCACGTTTAAAAAATTCGAATCCTGAATTGAAATATTTAAAATTACTCCACCTGCTGTTTGCAGTATTAAGACGAACGGGAAAGAATAAGGAATATTGTTAATATATGGATGTTTATGACTTCGCTAAACCCTTAAGGAGGGAAAATCGCAAATAGATTTTACAACCAAGAAGATGAAGAAATTAGCCTGTTTATTTTACTTGGATAATTGTCATATGTCTCCTCAGAAATTCCTCATAAAGACACTGCACACAGATCAGCTGTGATTCATCGTCAATCATATCCATGTATTTATCCAGGATTTTGTTTTTTTCAATATTGGATCCCCTCTTACAGGTGAGCCAGCTGGGGTTGATCCTTCCTCTGGTTAATATTTATTCTTTTTTCTATACTTGAAACCATACAATTAGGATCAAATGAATGAATAATGTCAAATACATTTTTTAGTGGTAAATAGCAATATTTGAAATCATTTTCATTATCAATCATTATCAATATAATTTATATTATATTAGAAATATCTGCCGACAGTTAGGCTGTTTGTATAGTTTTGGTTTGGTTTTGAGGTACATCAACTATTGCAGGTTATTTAATGCCAAATCCATTTTATTCATTAAACAGTTCTATTTCAAACATTTCAGTTTAGCTTAAATATACAGTTTAGTTCTATTTGACCCATAGATAGGATCCTATCAGGTGCTACCACTCCGGGCAAGAGAGAACCTGGGAGTGATGACAATGAAGGTGTACTCTGCATTCCCCAAAGCTCCAGCATTACTGGAACCTTACAATCAGATTGTTTAGTGTTATATCTCTTTAGGTGGGTCTTGCTCCTCAGCAGATAAGCAATCTGTGTATTCTGCAAACCCAACCGACTGGGCCATAAGTCAGTTTTATGGTATGTCAAACTGTTGAGACGTTTTGCACAGCTATATGTCTCTTTTGCTAGCCTTTTCGTTTTGTTATTGGTTTTACGTCAAGTCAGCAAATGTTAGGCAAATTAATGCTGACGCTGGTCTTTTTTAATTCTTTGTATAGGATATGTTGTTGAATATATTATATTTAGCTTGGCAGACGACCAAAAGTGTGGGGCACACAGGGAAATCAAAATCGTTTTTCAATGACTGAATCTTACAAGTTTGTTAACCCATTATTAATTAATGAAAACATAAATCATTAAATTTCTTAGACTCATTTACAAATGATGGACATATACAAATCTAACTTAGTTGCTGGCAGCTCAATACTGTGCGGTAGGCTATCTCAAATAAGCAACCATTCCTCCTAACTCTATGTGCCTTGAAGTTATTTTACTCCGAGGAAGCGGAATCATTTTTGTGGGGTTAGGTTTGCTTGGTTAGTTTTACAGCTATTGTTGTTAAATCCTTCTTGAAGGGCCATTCTGTTTACATTATATATTTAAAGGTTTAGTCATGTCAGTCATGCTTGCATTAATTTTTGACCCCCGACACTACTTTTCTTCCAATATTTTCAGTGTATTTCTCGTCGAAAATCATTATCAATAAATTTATTGTTATGCATATGCCACGTAATAATGCTAACTACAATTCTTAATTGATGGCCAACACATTATGACTTAATGGTGAAAGAGCTGATTATTTAAAGTATGCATCCGTAGTGTAATTATTAGCAAGCTAGGATAGCAAAGTCTTGAAAAAGAGTTCAATTTACATCTTTTCAAGTAATTCAAATTCATATTGCTTTCCGTATATTAATTTTAATTACATATATTTTTGTTAGCTTTTATTTGTTCCTCTTCATGCATAATGAATAATGCGTTATACAATTAATCGGAGCTTCAACCCAGAATAATAGAAATTTCAACAATGAAAAATTAATTGCCAATTTTGATAATTACAAATGTATATAGAAATGCCCGACTTCTGGTCATATCCTATCTTGGTCCTGAATATTACACAGCCTGGAAGAGTTATTTTTACATCATTACATGTTGGGAATATAAGATGGCGGAAACAGATGTTGGGTTTCAGTTATTAAAATAAGAATGAAAATAAACTTAGGGTGCAAGTTTGAGCAAGGTAATTCATGAAAATATACCCGTCCCATTATCGCGAGACTGTAATTATTAACGAGATTTGCTAACAGACGATTTATAATGAATTAAATTCCCATGGCTCTCCTACATAACTAGCCATATGCCAAACCAAGTACACGAAAGTAATTCATAAACATTTATAAGGAATAATATATAATGTGAAAGTGAAAAAAAAAAACAAAAAACTATTTGAGTATTATTAGAAATTATAAAATCTTCATTTAAATGTAGAGACAGTTTTTTAATTGCTGCTATTTTTTCCTTCTGAATATTTGAAGATTATTTAGGCAGCTGTAAAAATATTGCACTTAGTTTATTTTCAGTATTTAAGTATCACAGAGAACTCTGCCACTGGCAATTCGCAGTTAACATGTTTTCCTTCAAAAATATTCTTGGAATATTTCCCCATTTCTTTGAGTCTCCTAATGTTTAAGAAATGCAGTTTTCAATATTTTCAGTTTCACTTTGTTCTACCCAGGAATTACCTGTTGTGTTTTAAAACATATTACTTTGAGAAACTTTATCAACCAGAATCGGACATAACTGGTGAGATTGACATCGATTAACTAACTTGATTACATTATCTTTTGTTCACACCTACAAACCAAAAAAAATTGACTAAATGAACGAATCTTCATTTCCTTCGTCAAACATTTTTATAAATATTTTGCAACGACTTAAATCCATCATTGACTGTGTTGGGAAACAACATTATTAATATTTCAAACATTTTTCATGATGTTTAGAATGATAATACTCGTCCAGTTCATAGATCTACCATGACATATGGTAAAATATATCGAGACTAAAGCTGGATTTGAAAAGGCGAAAAGGAACCATAAATAAAACTTTACATTGAAATAAGAGTCTTGGCATTCAGCACACTTATTCCTGCTCGTTTTCTATTCGTCGAAGCACCTATAAATATCTTCTTTTAACATTTGTTTTAATATCCTCTTTGCTGTCAATTAAAAGCACTGAGATGCATTATCATTTTAGGAAAGAAGAAAAAGTTACTTTATGTTTGGGTAAAAATATAACCTGTTCTGCCCTTGAAGCCACATAGATGAAATAATGCATATGCATGGTCGTACAGGTAAGTCTATATGAGATATAACCATAGAGAATATTCATGCATGTATTGACAAAACACTCAGTTGTGGAATATAACGACAGCATCTTTGAAGAGGGGTAAGACCCCTACCTCAATGTGTTGGTTCGGTTGGTGGGTTTGTTGGGTTTTATGGCATATCACCCTTTGCAGGTTGTTTAACACCAAATCCATTTTTATGTAAATAATCTGTTCTATTTAAAACAATTCAGTTTAGCATAAGTACACAGTTTAATGGTCAAAACATTTCCATTTCTAACTATTCAAGCAGTTGTATGTAACAATTCGGTTAAGTGTAAATACAGTTTTAATGTCGAAAAACAGTTCTATTTCAAATAATTCAGTTAAGCATAAGCACGCAGCTTAAATGTAAGTACGGTTTAATTGTAAAAATCATTTCTATTTCAAACCATTCAGTTTTACTCAAACAATTCATTTTAGCATAAGTATGCTGTTAATTCTATTTAACCCATAGATAGGACCCTTATCAGGTGCTACCATTCTGGGTAGAGTGGACCTGGGAGAAATGGCAATGAAGGGGTACTCCGCATTCCCCAAAGCTCCAGCACTGCTGGAACCTCACCATCAGATTGTTTTGTGTCATATCCAGGACACTCGTTAGTGGGGGTCTCACCCCTCTGCAGAGGTGCAGTCAGTGTATTCTACAGCCCCAGCTTACTGGGCAACTCAATGTGTTGTATACCGTATTACAAATACAATCAGAAACATAAACAAAATATACGAACTTCAATCAACGAACGAACACACTTCTTAATAAAAATATCTCTCTCACACATTATTCTCGAAGGGGTGATATTTGTTGTGTGTGAGAAATGAGCTGGAGATAGGGACAGACTGCTATATTGACCCAAGTTCTTCTCGTGACCATAGCAGCACTACTTCCTTATCTTGGCAGGGGTTGCTCAACCGTGGGTCACTGAGGGCCCAAAGCCCTCTGTCCGCCGCTGGCTCTCGCTTCGACATCTTGTCTCCAACTGACTCGAACCGCCCTCGGCACCTGGTTATATTATTTTCTACTGCCCACCTGCTTCCACTGATCTTCCACTTATTTACACAGGTGCATCTCTTGATTGACGGCTCGGTCGAGGGTCAATATATAAAAAATGATTGTCCTGGATACAACATTTAAAAAATCTGATTGTGAAGCTCGAGTAATGCTGGAGTGTTAGGGAATGCAAAGTACCTTTTCACTGTCATCGCTCCCAGGTTTATTCTGTCCCGAAGTGGTAGAAACTTATAGGGTCCTATCTATGGGTCAAATAGAACTATTTGACGTTTAAACTAAGAGCAAACAAATGACTTATGCTAAATTGAATTGTTTGATATAGAACTATTTGACCATTTAACTGTGTAAACGAATAAATCCTGTATAATTGAATTGTTAGAGATACAAATCAGTATTTGGAACCATTTAACTTTCTTGACTTACGCTAAATTGAATTGTTTGAAATAGAACTATTTGATAATTTTCTTTATGCATGTACAAGATGTGTTTACAAATCATATATTTAATATATATGTGAAAACAGGATTTGGCGTTTAATAACCAATAAGGGATGATATGCAATTAAACCTAACTAAACCAAATACTCCGCACGGTCTGGGGGCGAAACAAAGTCAATTTTAAGCGGAGTTAAACAGATTTGAATTCTAAGTTTTTCTTCTCATAGACTGCTTACCTAAGGAAAGTTTAAGGGTGTCCTCGTGGTGTAATGGTTAAAGCGATGCACTGCGGAATCGTAGAATGCGAGTTCGTACTCCAGTCGCGTTATTACGTTCACTTTCGGGCAAAATACCCTTGGGAAAGGTATGAACCCCCTTATTCTCCCTCCAGCTATGGGTAAATAGTAGGACGGACTAGGTTCTTCAGCCTTGGTGAGGCAACTAGTCTAGGAGAAGGAAAACTCTGAATTCAAACCTGTTAAACTCCGCTTAAAAATTGACCTTGTGTCATATCCTGCCCGAGTGGAGGGGTTGGTAAATACTACCTAAGGAAAGTTTAAGAATCAGTCTGTCCTACTATTTACCAATAACTGCCGGGAGAATAATTAAATTCTTACCTTTCCCAAGGGTATTAGTGCTATGTGAAATGGTAACAGTCTCGTCGTGGTATTGAACTTGAGCCTCTGTGTCTATTTCCTTCGACGAAAACCATATACCCCGGCACATCTGTATATGCATATATACACATATACGTCCGAGTGCATCTGAATTGGTGAGTATGGGCAGAGGTAGCAGATCTGTATGTTCGTGGATGTTCTTGAAGAAAAATTTCACGGTGACCTTCATAAAATAATAGATTTCCAACCCCTACCATCCATGTTTCTTTCATGTCTTACATATTTCATACAAAAGTTGATTGAAAAAGTCTCAAGGTTGCCTTCCTCTACTAATTTGAGGGGTATATATTTTGGTTTGTTTTACCTGTCCTTCTCAATGTATATAGCATAGTTAATTTCTGACCACACAAAATATCTTCCTTCCAATATTTTCTTTATCAATGAAATTAGATTGTACATATACCACTTTTCAATACTTACTAACATTCTTATTTGATACACAGTACATTGAGGATGTAATGGTTAAAGCGATGGACTGCGGAATCGTATTAAGCCAGTTCGAACCCCAGTAGTGCTATTACGTCCACTTTCGGACAAATACTCTTGCGAAAGGTATGAAGCCCCTTATTCTCCCAGTTGTGGGTTAAATAGTACCACTACTGTTCTAGCATGATGGTTTTGGCATTAAATAACCTACAAAGGTTGATATGCCGTTAAATCAAATCAAACCTAATACACATTACATTGTGGCGTGATGGCTAATGATCCGATCTTGTAGATCAACTAGTAGCGAGTTCAATCATCATGTATTTCCTAATAATATGATCAATCTAACAAATGCTTCATTTTTGTTTAAACGATGCCTTCCGTGGTGTAAATATTTGTAAAGTAGGATGGCAAAGTTTTGATAATGAGTTCAATTTACATTTTTCAGGTGATGTCAATTCATTATGCTTTCCGTTTACAAATTTTAATAGCATATATTTTTGTTAGATTTTATTTGTTCTTCATGCATAATGTATAATGCGTTATACAATTTAACGGATCTTCAACCTAGAATAATAGAAATTTTAGCAATGAAAAATTAACTTTCAATTTTGATTATTACAGATGTATATAAAAATGTCTGACTTCTGGTCATATCTTGTCTTGATCCTAGATATTACACTGCCCGGAAGTGTTATTTTACATCATTATAAGTTGGTGATACAAGATGGCGGTGTCAGATATTAGGTTTCGGCTCTTAAAACTAGAATGGAAATAAAATCAAAATGGATGTTTGGGCGAGGAAAATTCAGGAAATAAACACCCGCCCATTTGTATCGAGATCAAGAGATTAAGAGAATCATAACATTCCGGAATTCTAACATTCCACTGTTATTATAGAAAAAAGATTCGAATAGACAAATATGGATACAAGACTGAAATGATGGAATATCTCAAGATAAGATTTACTTTTTTTTATATGCAAGCCTCTGGATTAGAGCACTTACCATATTGCTATAAAAAGGACTAGATTTATGAATCTCAACACAAATTATCCGTGTAAGGTAGCTGATATACTCATTGTGAATAGGTTGCGATATAAACCACAGACATTGCAAAAAATTAGTGTAGTACGAAATTTACCAGTATCGGAAACCTCATTAAGTGTCTTAAAATAATTAATTATGCATTGAATTACACATATTCTAAATAATTTGGACATACTTTGCATTGAACAAGCAAAAGGTAAATAGTTTTATATATTCAATCAAAAATAGCACAATAACGTATGATTTTAAATAGAAAAACTCAGAAAACGGTGTCTGTCTGAAAACGTTCGATGAAATAAAACCGAACGAAATATCACACATCTGAATTTGAGTTAAGTGTTTGATTTATCCAACTTTACTCATATTTCTATCATACAGTTGGATTCACTACAATCTATCATTTCAAACATCATATGTATATATGACGTGGCTTTGCGGATGAAGGAATATAGAAATTAGTTAATAATGTTATTAATATGGAATGATATATCAGTTATATATCAAACAGTAGTATCACATTTAATATCCTGTTATATTGTGTAATATATATATATATATATATATATATGTGTGTGTGTGTGTGTGAGTGTAACATTTTGTTTTTTATTTTATTGAGTTAAGCTCCATGTGTATGAAATGATATATAATCAAGAAAATATGCCAGTATTGTAAGGTAATTTTTGGCGGGCACTAAGACAATAGTATTCATGATCCTTTGTGACTTTCAGAAGATAATGGATTAACCAATCACCGCTTAAAAACTAGAACAAGTTCTAGTTAACAGAACGATAACATGTCAACGAGGAGATTTCACTGGTCCAGCAGAGGCCAAGGTGAGAGTAAAGTAAAGCGAAAAAACTAGATGAAAAATCTAAACGTTGCCTAAACGGAACAACTTGTTGAATCTGAAAGTAACCATGCTATCACTTATAGAGACTCAATCCCGAAGACGCTACAAAGAAACAAAGAAATCTAAAAATGTGTCGAATAATCAAGAAGACCATATCCCTACCGAAATTAGTTTCAATACTGAAAAGACTCTTTAAAGCCCGTAAACTTGCAAGCATATGACCGTTCAAATGAAAAATGTATTTTGTAATACACAATTCCAAAGTGAGTAAGTAAGCAAAGTTGGCGACCGTTGTCGACGGTGACCCGAAGGCTCCCTTTTCGATAGCTTCTACTGTAATATAATGACCGAGGAATTTCGTTTTATGCCTTTGGGTTTAGTTAGGCTGAGAACCTTTCGGCTCAGTGCATGGTTTAGCTAGGTACAACATGAACGCAGGTGTTCACGCGCGCGCGTGGGGCGGACGTGTCATTCAGAGATGTCAAATAAAAATCCCAGATAGGGGGATGTGAATGACGTCATGCACCGGAAGCGCGCGGAGGATTTGGGGAGATTTGAAAAAGTCAGTTAGTTGAGTTGAGAACTAGACTCCGAACGGAAAGGTTGACTTTCGCTAGCTCACCGAAGTCAAGCCAATGACCTTGTGTCAGGTGCCACACGTGTTGGGAGGCGGGTGCAGATGGAAAAGCCAGAATAGAAAGAATGTGTATCTCTCTCCTTATGTCGAAACGTTTAACTCGAAGGTAATAAAAGGTTTCGTACCTGAACTAAGAAGTCGTTACGTGTTTTTGGTGTTTCGGGATTCCTATGTTCTATGTATATATGTTATGAACATTCTATGTACGTTTCCCATATTCATGTATGGGTATGTTACACTACAACAACGTGTAGGGGTGGGCGCTACTCCTTTCCCTGGCTTGCTTCACTTTAACCTTGATCCTTATCTTATAATGCTGAGTGTAAAGCAAGGTAACATCAAGTACCATTTTTTGAGTCTTTGGTATGACTCGACCTGGGATTGAACCCAGGTCTCCCGGGCCATTGGCGAACACTCTAACCATTATACCAATGTATTCTAAAGTGGAGACTTTGTGTAACTGATTGATTTTAATGCAATAGCAACTCATGTAGTGTTATTTCATGCCAAGAGGTTAAAGAATCATGTTCATTGTACGTTCATTTTCATATTTTTGTGTAGTTATTTCTGAAGTGTATTTTTTCTGCACGGTCCTGTCAAATAGGAATGATTTTTTATTAAAAAAATAGATATTACCCTCAAATATTACAACCACTCGTAGCCAGTGGACCTGGGAGTAATGACAATGAAGGGGAACTCTACTCTTCGGATCTTGAGAACTGGAGCTTCACCACTCGATGCGTTTTTAGTGACGTACTCAGGATACATTTTGGTGGTACTGTGGAGTTCTTGTCCTTCGTTGTTGCCCTTTTTGAGTGTGTGAGGATCTTACTCCTCTAAAAGAGATAGAATCAGCATATTCTAAGCCATCATGGGTATTGGAGATTTCGAAAATTTTATCAGAACATATTTGACTTCTTCACTTTCACTTGCTGCCCCCAGTTTAAAATTGGCATCGTCCCTTTCGATGTTATATTTTTATTTTCTAGCAGTGCAGGGTGATTAAAAATGTTAACACTTTTATTATATGATTTCAAACAGGCTACTTATGGTTACCATCTCTCTCAACACATTCTTTGAATCTCCCACCGGTGATTAAAGAATGTTAATATTTCTATGGGGGTATCTTTACTAGAAAAGCGGAACAGACGTAACAGAGATGACCATAGGAAAATTCCAATAATGTGTTGAAAGCAATGAAGAACACGTGGAGACTTTAAAAACCTTAAGTAACTCCTTCATAAATATTAATATTTTTTAAAACATCCTGCATATTGTGATTTACTATATTTTGCTTCGATATGGCACGCCGGTCCCAGATTGCTTACTGTACCTGCAGTTGCTTTTGAAGGCACTCATGTATATATTAAACAGACTCACCAGTACTTAATTCTACTGTTTTTAGCAAGATTGGTCGAATCAGACCAGCACCTTCTGTGTTAGCCGATGCTGTCCTTATTCACACACAGACAAGATCTGGTGTCATGATGGAAAAACAAAAACAAAACAATTGTTTCTGCGCTGATTTTCCACTCAAATATAGAAAAAGAATATTGTTATGCCTTTTATAAAATCTTGGTTTGGATTTCCTCCAAAGTCTGCATTTTCTCATTGGTTTTCTTTCTTTTTTTCATTGTCCATTAATAAACGATTTTGCTTCTCAGAAAAGCAGACAGTTCACTTAGTATAAAGCTGGCGACAGTCGTTTGTATGTTTGAGCGCACCGTGATTCTCTAGTGACTTTTTACAAATGATGCGATCTTGTGTCTTTTCTTGTATTGCTTGATGCCAATTACAGATTATGCCACAGACACATTTGAATGACTTAGCCACCGAATATGAAAACATTCGAAGAATCACAATCTTAAACATCGTGATTCTTCGAATGTTTTCATATTCGGTGGCTTTTAAAAAGCCATTTTTCTATCTTTATCTGTGGTTGTTTTAATCGAAGGAGTACCAACAAAGATGATTTATAGACTTAGAATCGTAAATATCTACGACTTTTATGTGCATGTGTACGTTGTAATGCACGTACATATTAATCGTGTGCAAAATTTTATGAAGCTTTTATTCAAAACATTTACACAGAAAACAAATTTGAGAACCGATATTTAGCTAGAAATATTCATGCCTTTTTTTTTCTGGTTTTATTGCATGACAACCCTTATTAGGTTATTTTATAACAAAGTCAGTATAAAAAAATATAGAGCTGAAAAGTGCATATTTTCAATTATTTCAAACCGGTAAAACACTCAGTTGAGACATCAGAGAATGTTTTAATGTTTAAAATTATTTGTAAAAATTTCTCCATCACGAGCAGTGTATGATATAAGGCCATTTTATAAAGCAAAGTAAAACAGGTTTAAATTCAGTTTTCCTTCTCCTAGACTAGTTGCCTTATGAAAGCCGTAGAACCGAGTCGGCTCTACTATTTCCCCATAATTCATGCGTTTCTCAAGGGAATTTGTACAAAGTTAAACGCAAACAGGGTTTAAACTGGGGGTCACCGATTCAATTTCTTATGACGATAACCGTTACGCTAGGCCCTCCTTAAACGGATGTATTTGACCCAAAGATGGTAACCTAACAAGTTCTAACACTCTAAGTCAGCATGTACCTGGAAGTGATGAAGGATTTACACCCAGATTCCCCTAAGCTCAATAAATGGGGCCTCACTACCGAATGCAATTTCATGTCATACACAAGACACTCCTTTTTAGAAGGTCTTATTTCATTCATCTATTAATTTATTCATTTATACCATTATAATTACAATTCAGCACAGAAAGTATTATTTCCCTTTAAAATATTTAGAGTCTACAAAAATCCAGAGTATTATCACAATACGCTTAAAGATTAAAGCTGTTAAATATGATAGAAACTCCAGACTCGGAGTTTCATGCCTTCGATTCCCAGGTGAGCTAGTATTCCACCGGTCTGACTTTTTCAAGTTAACGAATACCCACAGACAGACACACAGACACACCCACACACATGCACACATATGTATATATAATGAAAGCAGTTAAAGATATTCTGCTTTTGCCGCTGGCTAGACTGAAAGGGAGGAGTTTTCAAACACTAAAGCAATAAACTTTAGGGCCGAGAAATCAACTAAAGCCGACCAACTCCGCCATTGATTTGATTTATATTGTATTTAATTGCGTGATAATACTTTCTGCTAAAAGCATTCTCGATTTTTATTGAATTATTATGTAGCGTCACCATTTAGCCTGGCGAAATTTACGGAGGGGATCTGGCGTTTTGCAACAGGGACAAACAAGACAGTCGGCAGTCAAAAAGAGAGAATGACTTTGTTTTCGACAATTTCTCTTTCTCACATTTGGTTAAAAAAAAACAAACAAAAAACAAAAACAAACAAACAAAAAAAACATTGAAGCAATGCACCAAGAAATTAAGGTGGTTACAGAAAGAATTACTTCAACAGATTGATAAAGACATTATATATGGAGGCACACTTAGTATTGCGGGTATCGTCGTAGGAAATGGAATCGATGACCCGACTTTAATCTCTGGATGGAATTGTCTGAATTTCAATTTACGCTAATGCTCTTAGAAAAGTATTTAATCTTCATGTTCTCCACCAAACTATGAGTAAATAGTAGAGCAAAAAGGCTTCTTTAACTTTTGTTTAGAAACCAGTCTAAGAGAAGAAAAATTCTAAATTTAAACCCAGTTTATCCCGCAAGAATAGATCATGTTTTACATTTTGCTTGAAATTGCATAAATACAAAGTAGACTTGAAATTGATCATTACGTTTATTATTAGTTTTTTTAAATGTGGATTTAATATATTTATATCGAACCGTTGCTTAGTTACGACGGGCAATATGAATGAATTCCTGGACGAGGCTGTTGGCGCTTCATTTCACGCTAATGTCCCTTAGAAAGGCATGAATCGATCTCTTCCATAATTTAAGATGTGTGGTTCGAAAACTGTGAAGTACGGGTCAGCTTAAAATCAGTATATCACATTGTAACCTGTGCAGACACTGGATGCAATCTAGACGACCTAACAGGAGTGATAGGGAATGATAGGGAGCGGATGGAGCGAAAGAATCAGGGAAATAAGATATAATGATGATATATGAGATCATTAGAAGTTCATAATGAACTTGTTTAATACTTACTTGCTACTTGTTGCTCGTTGATATTAACGACATCTTTTTTCAGTAATTTTATTCGTCACAAAGAGTCATATTAAGGACAATTAAGGTATCAGAAGGTTCAGGTTTATCTTTAGTAGACCATCTTTACTTACCCTGATTTCATCCTGTCGGTGAGGCTTAGGTTATGCTGATTGTGTCCTCGACAAACTGGTAAGACCCCACCAAAGATGTGCTCGGAGTATGACACTTAAATACATCTAGTTGTGAGGCGACTGTTCTAGATTTCCTCGATTGAGGAGTACCCCTTCATTGATATTACTCCCGGGCGCCCTCTGCCCCGGAGTGGCTGGACCCTATTGAGTTCCATCAATGGGTTAAATAGATATGTTTAAAAATTTTAAGTATTATATACGAATACGTGAATAATTGTGCTAAAACAAGTGATTATTGGAGTGATATAGCATCTTGACAACAAATAGATCTAATTGAAAATTATCAATAGGAAGACTTGAAGACTTATCACTGTGTGAAAACTCTTAGCTTTATATAGGAATACTTGAAACCATATAACTGTCTGTAAACAAATGGTTATTATCATCAATCAGGAATATACATTTGAAGTGATATATGTGTGTGTATCTTATTAGTATTAAGAATATTTCCTTAAAGTTATAACCCTTTAACAACTGCTTATAATTAGTTATTTGAAAATATATAATTGATTGAAAAAAAGCTGACTTTGACAATGAATAACCTAACAATGTTTGTCATGTTTTAAAACCAAACAAAAGAAGCCTGAATCTCACAAGAAAAGTGGGAATTATATTGAAATATTACGTCATTAATGACTTAGATTATTTTAGTTTTCTGTCTCGATTCTTACCTATTGGCTCGGGATGACCCAATATTTTCTTTCTAGTTCGCTTTCCAATCATCGGCACTCCTATCTCAAAACAAGGAAAGGTTCCGCTGCTCGCTTCCTAGTCAGCTGATTCCGTGGTTCTTCATAGACACAAGTCCGGCCGATGACCGGAAAATTCCCAAAGGGTTTCTGACACTGTTGGCACTGATCTGTTTTGCTTTGTTTCCTGGCTTCCAGGCCCACACCCAGCAATACATGATTTTCAAGTACTATCACCAGACTAACCCCACTGCTACTGCCCGACCGACCTTCTCATTCGTACAAGTGCCTACTCAATGTGATACTTGGCTGGTAAGTGAGGTGAGGGTAAATGTTCGTATATTTGTTTGATGGGATGGACAGAATCTAGGAAGGAAGGAAGGAAAGAAGGAAGGAAGGATTATTGAAAATCACTTGTATTATTTTGTGTCTGTGTTGTCGAAACGGAAACTTAATTCGTCATGTAGAGTCCATGATTGACGGGGAAAGGAAGTTAGCTTTTATGATAGCCGAAGCGTGATGCAAAGAAATGGAATCAGAAAGAATAAAAGACATAGATGATTGGGAAGGCAGAGATAGAATAAATGAGAAAGAAAAAAAAAATGAAGGAAAGAGAGAAAAAGATAGAAAACTAAAAAATGTGATGTGAAAGCAGAGATATAAATAAATAAACGATGTGAAAATAATAGAATAAAAATATTCAGAATAATAAAATATCAGGGTGTTCGTAAAATGATTACGTTTTCTTACGAAAATAAGCGTTAATTAAGTTCAGTTCTATATTATCCAAATTTTGATCATATTTATTTCAAATGCCTACAGGATAACAATGGGGCAAATTGGATT
>OY757920.1:63477124-63539624 GCA_963585895.1 Sepioteuthis lessoniana | reverse complement strand
GCTTGGCTTCAGAAGGAGTACTACGATTTGTACCCTTCTCTCACTGGCCCACTCCTCCACCGACCTGAACCCGCTGGACTTCTTCGTTTGGTTATACGTCGAGAACATCACCAACATGACCTCCCACAACACCAAAGCCAGCTTGATCACCGCCGGCGCTTGTGGAAAAGGCATGCTCCTAGTTCCGGATGAGTATCAAGGCGGTGATTGAGGCTGAAGGCGGCTACATTGAATAGATGTCAGCTCTACTACATAATCAAGTTACCTGAATTGATTTTTTCAATAAAAGTTTTAAAATAAAGCTGTAGTGTTGTTTTCTTTAGGACGACAATTTCATCGTTCCACTCTGCATTTATTTTAACGCTAACGGTTTATCCACAAATGAATTCTATGTATATTTAGTTGAAAAATTGACCCAATATCATATTTTGAATTCAAATATCAAAGAATGCATCTCAATATACTGAAGTGATGGATTAATACATTCTCCATAAAATTAAATACAAACGCTCTGGGCTTGTTTTTTTTAATTCTGCTCGTCGAGTGAATTTCCTATGGGGATAACTGTAATACTTCGCACGAATTTCGCCCTGTCAGCTGGGGTTGTAGAATACGCTGACTGCACCTCTGCAGAGGGGTAACTCCCCCCAACGAGGCTACCTGTTGGCCGTGGGTGGCGACCCGTGATGCTTAAGGACGGGATCCTGGTGGTTGAGCAGTACTTGGCCTGAAAATTGAGTGGTCAAGTCTCTTGCAACACACCACTTTGGCCCTTACTGGGCTAGACGGGCGTACGGAGAGGCCCGATCCGATCAATCGGCTGGTCATGACAGTACTCTCTTAGATTTTTTTTTTTTTTTTTTAAATCTAAATGAGGACGATGGCTGTAGGGTCAATCATGCTGTGGAAAGACTCGTAGTCCTTTCTGTCCCTGGGGAAGTAGTTATCTTGCGAACGAAAACCCAGAGACAAAAAATTAATTCGTCTATCACCAGCATGAGTATACTGAACATGTAGCCCTGATGCTGCTAGGCGAATGGGTTTACCCCTAGGCACATCCCCATATGGGGCGCCGAGGTGGGTGGTGGGCATGTTCAATGAAACTCATCCAACACTTTTATGGCTTCTGTTAAAACAAAAACCCAAGCAAAAAGACCCCATATTGAATGTGATTCAGACAATGATGAGACATATCCAAGGTTCATCATTCTAGAATCAAAAGAAAAACTACCGCTAACAAAAATATCCCCCTTCATCATAGAAAAATGTATTTCAGGTCTAATATCACCCAAAACCGTAAAAAACTTGAAAAGTGGAACCATCCTTATAGAGGTGACAGAAAAAAAAACAAGCTGAAATGATATTAAAGCAAAAAAATATCCACAACATAGACATAAAAGCTTACCCCCTTGAGAGATTAAACACCTCTAAAGGGGTGATAAGAAATGGAGAGCTATCATTATGCTCAATAATGGAAATTAAAAATGAACTAAAAAAACAAAATGTAATAGACGTCAAAAGGATAACAATCAAAAAACAAAATGAAATAATTGAAACCAATACCTACATTCTAACCTTTAATAACCCAAAACCCCCTTTAGAAATAAAAATAGGCTATACAGTGGTTAAAGTTGAGACATATATCCCAAATCCCAGAAGATGTCATAACTGCCAGAAATATGGACACTTGAAGCAGCACTGCACAAGAAAACAAGTGTGTGTTAAATGTGGAGAGCAGGAACCAAACCACATAGAGGAATCTTGCAAAAACAGTAACAATTGCAAAGGGAATCATAGAGCGGACTCAAAGTACTGCAAAATCTGGGAAAGGGAAAAGGAAATTATCAAAATGAAAATCACCAAAAACATTACCTTTCCTGAAGCAAGAAGACTCATAGAAAATCCCTTTAACAAATTAACTTTCTCTCAGGTAACCAGGACTTCCTCAAACCAAGTAGAAAACGAAGCAAAAACACAAATAAAAACAATAAAAATAGAAGAAGAATTAACAAATTTAATAAATGACCTACATGAACTAATCAAAACCCTTAAAACTATTATACCCAATGTACAACTAACTCCAACTGACAAATCAAAAAACATCCCTTCAACCTCTAGCCAAAAAAAATGAAACGCTAACGATCAAAAACAGAAACCGATCAACCTCAAGAACCAGAGAAAAAGAAGAAAAACAAAAACCTACTCAACACACACTTACAAAAACCAAAAATAAATCCAGAAACATAGAAAGTATGGAAACCGAAATGGACTCGATACCTAAAATTGAAAATACGAAAATTAAATAATACACCCCAAACCCAAGACACACACTGCATAAATAGTTATGGCCAAATACCAAAATACCCATAAGATAATCCAATGGAACTGTCGTGGCTACAAGGCAAATTACAATGAACTCCAGCTGTTAATAACTGAACAAAATCCTACCATTATATGTCTCCAAGAAACATTCAAAAAAGCAATGATAAAACAAACATGAAAAAATATGAGCAATACGACTACATACATGACACGGGACTAAGAGCTTCGGGTGGTGTATCAATCCTAATAAGGAAAAACATCCCCCAAAGCATAATCAACATCAGCACCCCCTACAAGCAGTAGCAATTTCAGCAACTTTACACAAAACTACCGCCATCTGCTCTATATACATTCCACCTCAAGACCCTATAAACGAAGAACAGCTAAATAACTTAATAAATCAACTCCCTAAACCATATATATTGATGGGAGATTTCAATAGCCACAACATTCTGTGGGAAGCAGGACAACGAACAAAAGAGGTCAGACCCTTGAAAAAATCATTAATAACAACAACCTATGTCTCCACAATCGGAAAGCTCAAACCCACATAAGCTCATCCTCAGGTACATTCTCGGCTATAGATCTAACACTCAGCGATCCAGCCAATTTATAGAATATAACTGGAGGGTACATGAAGATTCCTGCGGCAATGACCACTTTCCCATCATAATAGAAAATAACAAACCAAGAAAATCAGACCCACAAACAGTCTCAAAAACCCCACGATGGAACTTCAAAAAAGCAAACTGGCAAGCCTACAAAAAACTATGCCTTGACACCATAATCCCAGAAACAAATACAAACCAAGAAGAACCTATAATACATTTCACAAACACCCTAATTTATATAGTAAACAAAACCATACCTAAAACTACAACATTCCCAAAACATAACAATCCCTGGTTTACGGAGGAGTGCAAAACTATGATCAGAGAAAACCAAAGAATCCTCAGGAAATTTAAAACAAACCCTTCATCAGAAAATCTAGACAAATATAGACAACAAAGAGCTAAAACTAGACGCACAATTAAAGAAGCTAAAAGGTCCTTCTGGAGAAACTTCACTGCAAAAATAAACTCAAATACTAATCCCAAAACAATTTGGAACTTTGTAAAGAAAATATCAAATAAAACTGTCCACACTCCTATAAATCATCTCTCCCTAGGAAGCACAAAAGCTTTGAGTGAAAAACAAATAGCTAATCTGATGGCAGAAAACTTTGCCCAAGCATCATCTAACAAAAAATATTCCAACAAATTCAACTCCATCAGAATCAAAGAAGAAAAGAACAAAATAAAGTTCACCTTTGACGATACTAAATGCTACAACCAACTTTTAACCCTAGATGAACTCCAAAATTCATTATCCAAATCCAATAACTCAGCTGCTGGTCCAGATGAAATCCACTACACATTTCTTAAAGAATTACCTTCAATTTCCCAGAAATATCTCCTACACATATATAACAATATCTGGATCTCAGGCAATATCCCTATTTTATGGAAGCAAGCTACAATCATCCCCATCCTCAAAAAAACAAAAAGACCCAACAAATCCCACCAGCTATAGGCCCATAGCCCTAACTAGTTGTGCATGCAAAACTTTAGAAAGAATGATAAACCAAAGACTAATATGGTTTCTTGAATAAATAAACTGCTCTCAAACCTACAAGCAGGTTTCAGAACAAAATAAGCACAATGGACCAGATGGTTCATATAGAAACCCTAATCAGAGAAACATGCAGAAAAAGGGAACACCTGGTGGCAGTCTTTTTTGATCTTGAAAAGGTCTATGACACAACTTGGCCATACGGAATTCTCAAAGACCTTAAAAACTTTGGGTTACAAGGTAGACTTCCCATCTTCATCCAAAATTTTCTTGAAGACCGATCTTTCAGGGAACTGATTGGCAGCACATATTCTGATTCGAAGCCACAAGAGGTGGGAGTTCCTCAGGGCAGTATTTTATCAGTATCCCTATTTATAATAAAAATAAACAGCATAACATCCTGCCTCCCTCCAGAAATCAAAGGGTCATTATATGTAGATGACTCCCTCATCTGCTATAATTCCAAAAACATGACAACCATAGAAAGGAAAATACAACAATGCATAAATAAAATCCAAAAGTGGACCACAGAAAATGGATTTACAATTTAAAATAGTAAAACAAAATGTGTACACTTCTGTCAAATCCACCCTAAACTTACATTAAATAACACTGAAATACCCATAACAGATGAACATAAATTCCTTGGCATTATCTTTGACTCTAAATTATCATTTATCCCACATATAAAAAAGCTAAGAATAAAATGCAATCAAGCCATGCAACTATTGAGAGCCATAGCCCACACAGACTGGGGTGCTGATAGAAAGACCCTTATCAAGCTATATAGATCTCTAATAAGATCAAAACTTGACTATGGCTGCTTCATATACGGAGCAGCCAGAAAATCCTACTTACAACGACTGGAAACAATACACCACCAAGGACTTCGCCTCACTTTAGGGGCCTTTAATACTTCCCCAAAGGAAAGTCTATACATAGAAGCAAACGAACCCCCTCTCTATTTAAGAAGACAAAAATTAGCACTGCAGTACTACATCAAACTCATCTCCTGTCCACAAAATCCTGCTTATGACTACACCGGCAAAACAAAATATGAAAACCTCTATCAAAATAACCCCCCAAAAATCAGACCTTTTAGCTTAAGAATAAGTGACCTCCTCAACGAAATCAAAATCAACACTAAAATAGTACACCATACCATACTCTCCAAAACGGCACAATGGTCCATAAGGCAACCAACTATAAACTTAGAACTGGCTAAGTTACCCACAACAAAAACACACCCCATCACTTATCAAGAGAAACTCATAAAAATACAAAATAAGTTCCCAGATCACTATCACATCTATACAGACGGATCCAAACAAGGAAAAAAAGTAGGTTATGCTGCTATTTCTCAAAAAAAAAAAGAAACCCTAAAACGCCTACCTAATGAAGCTTCAATTTACAGTGCAGAAACAACAGCCATTGATCTAGCTATGAATATCATAGCAAATCATAAAGCTTCCAAATTTATCATATACACAGACTCCAAATCAGTCCTGCTAGCACTACAGAACAGAGATACATCATCCCCTTGATCTTAAAGCTCCTAAACAAACTAAACACCCTCTCTAAAAATAATAACATCATATTCACCTGGATACCAAGTCACATTGGCATCCAAGAAAATGAAAAAGTAGACAAAGCTGCAAAAAAAGCTATTCAAATTGATATGTGCAAAGCAAAAATCCCATATACAGATCTAAAACCAACCATAAAGAAATTTATATCCGACAAATGGCAGAAATCATGGGACAATCAGACCCAAAACAAACTCCATGAAATACAAGAAGCTATCGGAGAGTGGCCAACAGGCTACAGAAGTATCAGAAGAGATGAAGTAATACTTGCCAGATTGCGTATTGGGCACACCCACATTACTCATTCACACCTGTTAAAAGGGGAGGATTCCCCAGTGTGCCCATCATGCAAAGTACAACCCACAACCAAACATATCCTTCTAAATTGTAACAACCTTAAACATATCCGCACTAAGTACTATCAAGCAAGAAACCTGAGGGACATCTTTAAGAATACAAACCCTGAAAACATTTTTAATTTTCTAAAAAAAAGCAACTTTTTCAGCAATATATAACCAAACATCTGTATAGAACTGCTACTTTAATGACTGAAATTCAAAATAACCTTTTTGGCATTAAATGACCCACAGGGGTTGATATGCCGTTAAACAAAACTCAAACTCAAACTCAAACTCGCACGAATTCTATATATATCTAATAGGGGGGATGATACAATGATATTCCGAGTTCTATTTTTTTTTTGCCAGTCTCTACTTCTCAATGGTCGAATACGCATTTCCATCGTGTCGTGGTTAGCTCTGGTGTATTGTAGACAACTGCTGTTCAATTGTTCGTGAATATTACTGTGTGCTTATATTAATGTCTTTCTACTAAATTATTTCAAGCTTCAGATTAAAAAGCTAGTCTTGTCGACTATTTCAACTGCAGTGAGATTGATTTACTTTTGGCGATCCATTTTTGTGTCTTTGCTAATCTAAGGTGGTTTTAAGTGTCTATCATGACTTGATTGTCGTTCGTCACGTAGACCTTTAGGCAGAGTGTTTTCGATTTCCCCTGGATGCTATATTGCTGTGGCTTTTTGTGAGTGAAAGCCAGGGCATGTTAAAATTTTTACTCGATGCACATCTTGTAAACCAAATTTAATTTCCTTTCACCCCCAAATAAATTAATTGAATAATAAATCAGAAAACACATCAAATTTAACTGTGTTTAATACAGTTTATAATAAAAAGAATCAGTAAAATATAAATGCAAATGCACCTTTAATTCTTGATTTTTATTGAAAGGATTTGTTTTGTGTGCGCTTAGAAGGTCACGAATATTAGATTGTGAATTTGAGCGGCAAATCAGCAGTTCTAGTATCAAAGACTTTCTCTGTTAGCTGTGAAAATAATGTTCATGGTTAAACCCAGATTTACCTATATACAAACTTGGAAGATATAGTAAAATTGGTACAACATTTGCACAAAGCTTTAGATACTTTCCCACAGTTTTTTCGTTCATCCAATAATATATAATTCCTTAAAATGTCAACATACTTTTTTCAAGATCGTAAGTCATTTCAGTAAATTTTTCTTTAACAGTGGTGTCTAAATTTGCTCTTTCCACTTCAACATCAAACGGAGAAATAATCCATTTAAGAATTTTCAAGTACAGAAGATCCTTGAATCAATCTTTAAACTATTTTTTCAAATACCTGATGAGGTTTATAGAGATAAACCAGTCGTAATCCTCAATACTTTCCTCTGACTACTCTTCTGGAAGACAGATTTGTAAACTGCTGACAGTTACTGTGGCTCAAAATAGAGTTATATAAGCAAAGTTTAGTCTGTAATTTTAAAATAGCAACTCTAGCTATAGGGATTTATAATTTCACCCACTGTGATACCCAATTCTGGTATTCACCCTGAAAACATGTTGGTCACCCCCAGGGGTCTATATAGGCCACTTTGGAAAGACTTGTAGGTAAACTTGAACTTGTGCCTAACTAAAGAGTATAGTTTTGTGTCACTCAACCGTAAATCAAGAAAACACGATAAGAACATGTAGAAAAGTTTTTAGCCTGACCAGATGACCGAGAGTGATGAAGAGTAAGTTCTTTTACGAAGTGATTCCAAGTTTTACATATAATTTCTTGAGTTTTTTTTAACTTTTAAAGATAAATAACCCCTTCCTCCAGATGGTAATTTCATTCTTCGTTGGACCAAGAACTTTTTAGCACCCCTTCTTGCTCATATTTCGCTAAACTTGGCATTGTGCCGCGCGTAGGCGTACTGGATAAACTGTAAGACGTAGACAAGAGTTGTAGAAGGTTAACAGTGAGGCTTTTTAATTGGAGTTTGAACAAAATAGAAGAATTTAATATAATTTGATGGATGGAGGGAATAATAAAGAAAGAAATGGACAGCCTCTAAAATGTTGTACAGTTTTTATTAGATACCTTTCAAGAGAAAACTTAATCGCAAAAAATAATAGATAAAAATAAAAAAAAAACTTTCTCAATTATTTTATTTCTGCTGTATTTTGGCTTACACATTTTCCTAATAATTTTTGGGGTTGTGAACTCGTTCATTCAGATTTATAAAAAAAAATGTCTTGATTGATTGTTTCTGTATACGTGGAGGAATAGTTCTAAACGATAAGTAGGTTTAGTGAGAAATATAGCAATACTTGTGTCAGGTAATTATAATATCAATTTATGTGTTACTAATATATATATATATATATATATATATATATATATATATATATATATATATATATATATATAACGGTGAGGAGAAAAACAAAAAGGAAAATTAAATTGAAATTTTTCGCTTTAAGGATAGTTTTATCAGAAATATATTTTTTTTATTTCGCAAAAACGAAGTTTGCACATGAGAAAAGGAAGTGGAAACATAATAAAATAAAATGAAATAAAAAGCGGCACGTTTCTGTCAATTTTGTTACTGGTAGACTTCGTTTTTGCTATATAAAATTTAATTTCGGCTCAAGCTATCCTCATAGGTAAACGTGTCAGTTTGTTTTCCGTATTGTCTTCCTTTTTTCATACTATCGGATTTTATTCCAAGTATTACGTTACGTGTGTGTCTGTGTGCTAATGTAACTTGGCAAAAATATCACATCATAGTGACATTTAAAATGATTGTTTTCAACCATCCAAATTCTTGACATAACGAAAAAAAAAAAACCGTGAAAAACTTATATGAATTTGTCACATTTTTCTGAATAGAATTACTCATATCATAGTGGATCTCAGTTACAATGGGAACCCATCAATTTCATTGATAGTCAAGTATAAAATATATATGAATAAAAAGACAAGTTTTTCTATCGTAAATACGTTTCTAAATGCCTTGTAAATCAGCATTTACTGAAATATATTTTTAAACCTTAGTTCGAACTCAAACCATTCGTAGCTATGAGAAGTACTTAATTGTTTCAACTTTGATGCATATACGTCTTATTTAGAGGTGTCTCAGGAGTGTGATTACTTAAGGGTTAAATTGCAATCTCGTATTAAGCGAATTTGAACTCTAGTCACACTGTTGTCATTTTTGGATGAAAAGCCCTGGAAAAGGTATTGATCTACTTAAACCTCAAGAAATGGGTTAAATAGTATCACTGCTGTTCTTCTAAATGGATGGATTTGACATTAAGTAACCCACGAAGGTTGATATGTCATTAAATAAAGAAACCGAACCAAACAATCCTATTGGATATTTACTAAGCTTTTCAGATAAAAAAAAAAAAGTTATGTCTCAGTATCGATACATTTATGTCACTCTTTGCATATCTTACTTTGTTCATGTAGCCTACTAAGCTGCGACAACAAAACCAATTCCATAACTGTAGTATGCAACACAGGACCAGTTTAACGAGATAGAACCATATGTAAAGATAAAGGAAAGCTAAAATTAATCCAAGATATAACGAACGGTGTCAGACGATCCAGAGTCTCCGTATTTATTTTACAGCAACTAGTTCGTAAATCGAAAACACTGCTTATAAGGTTGACATACTCCTACTCCTTCCCAAAGTTCGGATGTATAGCTCGTAAGAATCGGAAAATTGTCACTAATTGGAAACCAGCTGTGCAGAACTGCATCGTCGTGAGCTTAATGAATATTAATCAGGGTTAACAAAATTATGACTAATTTCCTAGTGGAAACGGGTTAGTCATTTGGTTTGATTTTACGGCAGTTCAGTATCAGCTGGGTTATTTAATACCTTAAACATTTTTTACCAGTAGCTATTCACATATAATAATAATCCTTCTATTCTTGTTATAAAAACATGATCTCAAGTATTTCTATCAAATATAAAGTTATATGGTTTCAAGTTGATCATGAT
The DNA here is from genome assembly GCA_963585895.1 of Sepioteuthis lessoniana. Taxonomy (NCBI): domain Eukaryota; kingdom Metazoa; phylum Mollusca; class Cephalopoda; order Myopsida; family Loliginidae; genus Sepioteuthis; species Sepioteuthis lessoniana. The sequence goes on along the minus strand of OY757920.1, from coordinate 63,529,791 downwards.
CTTCACAATCATTTTAAACAGGTAAACACTTTATAGTTGTAAAGTAAAGAAAAGTAAAATTGGCGACCGTAGTCAAGGGCGACCTGAAGGCTCCCTTTTCAATAGCTACTACACCGAAGTGTAGGGGAGGGTGCTACTCCTTTCCCTAGATTGCTCCATTTTACCCATGATACGTACGTGGTGCATTCGGTAAGTTTCTAGACTTTTTCGTACAGGCGTTTAAAATTGTCGTAGACTCTTGAAAATTCAGTATATTATTGCTATTTATCTTATGAGATGACTGACCAATTTTTATGATTTCAGCTTAAAATGAGCAGCTACAGCAGTAATTGGAATACACCCTGCTTGTCACAGATGGTGAATTTCAAAAATGCAATCTGGACGTGAGGACACTTTAGAAGAACGATATGCAATAAAATTCTGTTTTAAACTTGGAAAAAATGCCACAGAAACATATGGAATGCTTCAGACTGCTTTTGAACCATCTTGCATGAATCGAGCATCAGTTTTTGAGTGGCATAAGAGATTCAAGGAAGGCAGGAAGTCTGTGAGAGATGATGAGAGGTGTGGGAGGAGTAAGGAAGTCAATACACCTGAGTTGACGGGCCAAAGGGTTAGGGTTAGGGTTACTATGTTGAGGTTTTAAGGGAGTTCAGGAAGAGATTCCTAGGGAAGAGGCCAGCACTCTTCAAATCGGGTCTGCGGCATTTCTACCAGAACAATGCATCAGTCCACAACTCCATCCTTGTCACTGACTATTTGACCTAGATGGGCATCAAGACAGTTCCTCATCTTCCCTATAGTCCAGACCTTGCTCCCTGTGACTTTTGGTTATTTCTTAAGCTCAGAGGCTGTCGTTACGAGACAATTGAGAATATGAAAGAGGCTGTGACGAAGGTCATTGACACACTCATACAAGAGGACTTCCATGGGGACTTCCTGAAGTTGTTGGAACGGTACAAGTGCATTGCAGTCGGAGGAGATTACTTCGAAGAGGACTAGAGTTTTATGTGTGTACTATCAATAAAAGTGCCCATACGAAAAAAAAGTCTGTAAACTTATTTAATGATCCTCGTACTTATATTGCAGAGTGTTAAGCAAGGAGATATCAAGTACTATTTTTAAAGTCTTTGATATGACGCGAACAGGGATTTAACCCAGGTATCCCAGACCATTCGTGAACACTCTACCCACTGGTCCAATGAGCTGGTTGAAACACTTTATACTTAGCTTCAATATCCATTTTTCAACAGACATTGTACTAATTACGTCAAAATCAAAATATTAGTTCAAACAGCTTTATTTGACCGATAATTAAGGTGCTCATGTATACTGATATTCGATGTTAGACCGCTCTGCCGGTTGGAGCACCTCCGTAAAACACTAAGACACTTTCCTATGATTGCCCAGTCGGCTTGGGCAGTAGAAACAGCGAAAGCACATCCGCAGAGGGGTAAGACCCTCCAACACGTATATGGGATATGACACAAAGAAATCTGATCGTGTGGTTCCAGTAATGCTGAAGCTTTGGGGAATGCAGAGTACCCCTTCACTGACATCGCTCCCATGTTCAGTCTGGTCTGGATTGATAGTACCTGATAGGGTCCTATCTATGGGTCAAAGCGAACGAAATTTAGTTCTTATAATAAACTGAATTACTTGAAATAGAACTGTTTTGACATTGAAACTATACTTATGCTAAACTGAATTGTTTAAAATAGAACTATTTTGACATTTAACTGCGTGTGGACAAAAGCTATACTGATACTAAACTGAATTGTTTGAATTAGAATTATTTGACTAAACTGAATAGCTGGAAATAGATATGTTTTTGACAATTAAACTGTGTACTCAAGCTAAACTGGATTGTTTGTGATAGAACTGATTAATTGTATAAAAATGGATTTGGCGTTAAATAATCTACAAAGGTTGACTTGCCATAAACCCAATCAACCAACTTTCCTACGAGGCCATCAGTGAGCCGTGGTTAGCGATCTGTGATGCATGACCTTGGTGGCTGAGCAGTCTGTGCCAAGGCAATCAAAGTAGTCAAGAGATTTGCAACATTACACTTTGGTCTTCTTGGGCTAGACGGGTAGTCGGAGAGGCATGAGCCGATGAATCACCTGGCCACGTTAAGTTCTAGTAACTATATAATTGTCCCAAACCTTTCCTGCTCTTTTGGCAAAAAAAAACAAAAACAAATCCAATCTTATTTTATATTAAAGTTACTGGAACGCAGTGACTAATGGACAAATGCGCTGATATAGTTTAAATTTTTATAAGTATTGCTATGTGCAAACAAATCATTCATATCAAATAGAATAATTTGGGCTAAACAGCAATATTTGTGATCATTTAACTGTATGCAAACAAATGATTAATATTAAATAGTATTATTAGTGTTAGATAGTAATACTTGAAACCATTTTTTGTACAAGCAAATGATTAATAGATTATATGTGTTAGATAACTGTGGTTGAAACCGTTTAACTGCTTGCTAACAAATGAACTCGAAATAATTTTAAAATAATGTTACCACCAAACTAATCGCTTATAAACCATTGTATATGTATTTTTTAAAAACCTTTCTCTTTGTCTGACGAATGCGTAAAGCATGAAACCCAGGGTCACAGATACTACCATGTAATATATATATATATATATATATATATATATATATATATATATAATATATATATATAAGCTCTATCATTGATATTGAACACTATTTAATAATACCACAATATTTGGTCCTCCATTAATTCACCAAGTGAGCTAGTGAGAACCATAAACCTCTACAATAATATATATATATATATATATATAGCATTAAATAGTCTACCATATTCACCAACCCCTCCGCTCGGGCAGGATATGACACAAGGTCAGTTTTTAAGTGGAGTTTAGCAGGTTTGAATTCAGAGTATTCCTTCTAGACTAGTTGCCTCATCAAGGCTGAAGAACTTTAGTCTGCCCTACTATTTACCCATAGCTAGAAGGAGAATAATTGGGTTCATTCCTTTCCTAAGGGTATTAGTACTATGTGAAATGCAATCAGTCTCGTCCAGGACTTGAACTCGTGTTGCTGTGTCCATTTCCTACGACAATAACCATTACACCACGGACCCCTCCATTAAATAGTCTACAAGGTTTCATATACCACTAAAACGAATACCCAAAGCATCTACGTCTGAGTGGAACTTGGCGTAATTGCCATTTAATGGTTACTCCACACCCACAAAAGCTTCAGAACTGCTGCCTCATCACTGTATGTAATTTAGTGTCATATTCATGTCACTCTATCTTTGAATGGGTTCTTACTCTTCACCAGCAGATGCAGTCAACGTATTCAAGACCTGACAGACAGAGCAGGTGTTTGAAATAATTACATGAATTGTTTCTCACCAGTTCTTGTAAAGGTTAGAGGTTTATTAAGTTTTTGCGTCCAGTATTGCTTGCAGTATAAATCTCTATTAACATCGTATTTAACAAAATAGGTTTGCCAATTTAGATTATGGATTTGTGCATAATATTTTGTTTGTTCCGTGAAGTCACCGACTTACAACCGGGTTAGTTTATAACTGATAGGAAATAAGTTGATCAAGTCGTAAGTTGAATTGCTTTTTATATATCATATACAGATGATGAACCTGGGAAAGGAAAGAATTCAGAAAACAGTCTTTCAACTTCAGGTGTCAAAGAGAGAAGCGTTTTTTTATTTACATTTTTTACGCAAGAGGTTCTCAGAATGATTAATAAGCAACGGTTTAAGTTTAAACTCACCGCCAGAAAAAAAGGAAGAAAAAGAAATGGGGCGCTAGAATCACCGTGGTGTAATAGGTAAAATGATTGACTGTGACATCGTAGTGAGTTCGAACTCCCGTTGTACTATTACGTTCACTTTTGGTATAATACTCTTGTGACAGGTATGAATCCTTTGTCCCCCAGCTATAGATTAAATACTATCACTTCGGCATAAAAATAACCCATAAAGGTTTATATGCCATTAAACAAAGAAACGAAAACAATTACTTGAATATTGTTTGCTTCTTGGTGTGTGTATTTTTGTTTTTTCGCTGCGGTCGTTTCTCGCTTGGTTTGGTTTTATGGCCTATCAACTATTGTTAGTTAATTAATGCCAAACTCTTTTCATACATCTACATAAAACATAACTTTTGTATACACAGTTCGTAGATAAATTTAAACGAGGCTGACATCACTTTTACTCATACTCAAAAGTTTCACTTATTTCTATCTCATATGAATAATACTATTTACTATCAATCATTTATTTGCATACAGTTTAACGTTTTCACGTATTGTTATATAGTCATCTACAGCGACACAAAGATAAAGACGCAGAAAGGACTTCTTTAGAAAAATATTCACCTCCCACTTTATTGCAAGGGTTTGAAAGGGATGTTTAAGGGTTTGCATGTGAGAGGATGCTGGAGACCGAACATAAACTTCATATTTTGACCCCACTGTTATGACCATCACGTTGTGTCTTTCTTGTTCTCTTAGATGCTCAACCAGAGGTCTTGGGGTCCACTCCATCGGGGCTTTTCCGAGGGCCCCCTCGGTCTGGTGTGGTCTTCCCTACCACATCTGGTCTCTAGCTGTCTGGAAGTCTTGTGGCAACTGCATCGGGGGGTTCCGAGATCCCCCTCGGTCGGGTGTGGCCTTCCCTACCACATCTCGTCTCTAACCCTCTGGGTGTCTGCTGGCAACTGCTCTGGGACCCAAACTCAACTGAGTTAAATAATAACTCAACGCCCACACGAACTCCTACTGGATCTTTGAAATCGAATGTTTAATCGTCATCAAGCGGAAATAACTGTCATGCAGTTCAGAGGTTACTCTCTTCCGGTACATGACTGTAATGGCTCAATGGGACCTTCACCTTTTCCCATATCATAAGCCTTAATCCGCCCACGTGATCTCTTTCGATTACTGGCCGTTGGAATGTGTCACTTCCTTCCGGTGTATTACCTTGGAATAGTATTTTTGGGCCGGGTCGAAGGTCAAAATATAACAGTATTGCTATATATCACTAAAAATTCATTTAAACATCAGTAATTTGTTCACACAGAGTTAAATGGTCAAACAGTTCTATTTCAAACAATTCCGTTTAGCATGTCAACAAAGTTAAATACTTCCAAGTATTGTCATGTATCACTAACAATTCAATTAAATTTCATTCATTTGTGCACACAGAGTTAAATGTAAAAAAATTCTATTTCAAACAATTCACTTTAGCATAAGTACATAGTTTGAATGTCAAGCCATTCTATTTGACCCACAGGTAGTACCCTATCATATGCTACCACTTCGGGCCAAACTGGACCTAGGAACGATAGCAATGAAAGAATACTCCGCACACCACGAAGCTCTAGCATTACTGAAGCCTCGTCATCAGATTGCTTAATGTCATAGGCAGGACACTAGGTGGGGGAGTCTTAATCCTCCGTAGAGATGCAGGCGGTGTATTTTGCAGTCCAAGCCGACTGGGCAGCCGCGGTCGTCAGCAGAAAATATTCGTAATTTGCATTGGTTGTAAATCGATGACTATGTTTATTGTAATATAGATGATGTACTATAGAAATCACACAAAGCAAAAACATATGAAAGGCAGATGTTCAGTTTGATTTCAAAGAAGCTTCTGGGTATGACTCATTACTGCATATGATAGTGACACTACAGTTGTAGAACACTAGTGTGCATGGAGTAGCTTTTCCTTGCCGTTACTCTCGTGTCCACTTTGATTCCGAGAGAAACATTAAAGATATAGTCATTATTATAATCAAATATTTACTAATCAATCGAAGTTGTCGAAATTTGGTGAGCGTGGAGTAGCTTTTCCTTGCCGTTACTCTCATCTACCCTTTGATTATGAGTGATAGTACCTGTTAGGGTCCCACAGATAAATCTGTTTGGAAGATATTGGTATTGGATAGGAATACATGAAACTATATCTGTGCAAATTGATGATTATTATCAAATAGATTTATGAATATTTCTCATGAATAAATGAAATATTCAACTCTATGTAACTTATTTGTATTAAGAATTGTTACTTGAGACTACAGTTTTTTTTATTAAGGTTTATTATTAGCTTTAACCCTACAACTCTGTAAAGTAATTGTATTGGATGAGGTACATATTGTTAGAAAAGATATGATTCGAAACAATTAAAACAGTGAAAATAGAAAATGCAGTGAAACATTTAAGATATAGTTATTATTATCATCAAACATTTACTAATCAATCGAAATGGAGCATTAAATAATCCGTGAGGAACTGATATGCCGTTAAACAAATAAATAAACCATTAAGTCTTCCTTTAAAAATTAGGTATTGGATATTTGTTCCCCTTTAAGTGCAATTCTGTAAAAATATTATCAGTTTTAAAATTATATGTATTTCTATTGTATAGTTTAATGCTACTATAATGCCCGACTTATCTGCTGTGTGACAGGACTTAAATTACTCTGAATCTCTCTCTCTCTCTCTCTCTCTCTCTCTCTCTCTCAGGTAAAAATATGGTGCTTTTATGATAATTAAGTACCCATATGATACCAGCTAGAAGGAATCTATAGATTAGATTTGTTCAAAAATGATTAGTATAAGCATGGAATACTTGAAAGCATACAACCGTGTGCAAATTATTGGTATTTGGATTGTTTTTTTTTATACCTTTCCAAGAGTATTAGTCCGAAAGTGAATGCATCTGTGCAACTAGAGTTCGAACTCATTTATTACCATTGTAGGGGTATATGTTGTTATATGGTGTTTAGAAAAAGGTAGAATAGGCATAATATACGCACACGGATAAAGGTAGTAAATGAATGAAGCATAATGAGTGAAGTTATGAAACAATTGAGTAAAGGATATGAAACGACGCGGACAAAAGGAACATTCAAAACAAGACGACAAACAAAACGAATTTATATACTATAATAAAATAGACATTTATTCATTCAAAAATAGTCGTGTGTGTGTGTGTGTGTGTAACTAACACAACTAAACTACAAAAAGGTTAATAACGAAAACGTCCTATTTAGTTGGATTACATATTTAAAATGTCTATTTCTTTTTGTGGTTCGAAACAGTCATTTTTTCCGAGGCTGGAAAAAGTCTCATAGTCAATGTATATTGAAGAAATGAATGTTTTCGAGGCTTATCCATTTTTTTGCTTTTCACTTCTGTTGATGAATCAGAAGAATGTCACACTGAAAAGAGTGTGTCAGCGCTGCAATGGAAATTGGGAAAAAGAGAAAGAGTGTTTGAAGACGACGCATTATAGAAAATACGTATCTTGGAATCGGCTCCAAAAAACGCAGGTCAAAATTTACGCGGACGTAGTTTTACGCAGGTCACGTGGTTCTCCTGGCCAATGGTTTCCCGAAATTGAATATGTGTGCGTCTGCCATCTTTATTGTGGGAACAAGTGACATACCGCCCAAATTAAATTATAGGAGTGTAAAGTCCTATACCATCTTGGAAGCCAGAACTTCAGCTCCTGTGCCATGTGGATAGGAATACTTGATGTGATATAACTGTTTGCAAACAAATGATTAAAGACAAATAAAAATACGTTAAAAAATGCATTGGGACGTTGAAAATATAATTATGATCATAAACAAATATTAACAATAAATTCATAAGGAGTTAGTATGCCGTTAAACAAATTAAATACATATAAACTATGACAATATCTCAAAGATACTAATCGTTAGTTTCCTATTGTCGAGGTGAAAAAAACACTGAATTGAATACCAGATTCTCAAGTATTCCAACGTTGTCTTCAGCGTATTGCTGGTTACAAGAGTGATGGTGAAGTTGTATCACCTCTCGTCTTTCCTTTGGACAACAACTGGGGCAGTATAATACACCGACTGCTTTTCTGCAGAGGCGTAAGACTCCCCAAACGAGTGTCCTGAAAATGACACTAAACAATTACATGTTAGGGTTCCAGTAATGCTGAAGGTTTGGGTAATGCGGAGTGCTTCTTCATTGCCATTGCTTCCTGGTACACTTTGTTCCGGAGTGATAGCATCTGATAGGCTCCGATCTATCGGTCAAATAGAACTAAATTGTGTATGCTAAACTGAATTACTTGTAATGGAAGTGTTTTGACATTGCAACTGTACACCTATGCTACACTGTATTGTTTGAAATAGAACTGTTTTTTTGACAGCAGTGTTCTTTCATTGAACTGTTTGAAATAGAATTGTTTTTGATGTTGAACCTGTGTATTTCTGCTAAACTGAATTGTTTTTAAATATAACTATTTTATTATTTAACTGTATGTAAACAAAAAAAAACTATTCTTATGCTAAACAGAATTTTTTGAAATGAAACTGTTTTTGACATTGGATCTATGTGCAAACAAAAATCTAGATTTATACAAAAATTAATTTTTTGAAATAGAACTGGGTTTTTTTTTATATTTAAATTGTGTACTTATGCTAAACTGAACTGTTTGAAATAAAACTGTTTATAAGTATAAAAATGGGTTTGTCAATTAATAACCTATTAATAACCTATCCTGGCAGAGATATAATCACTCCTGAGACTGACAAATTCCCTGTTTCATTTTTCTATTTGGCCTTCTGTCACACTACGCTACGCAAAGACGAAGCACATTATGAATGAAAGAGAGCTGTGGCACGCGGATTGTGCCTCACGTGGCAATCGAGCAATTACTGGTCGTGGGAATCTTAACAATTTTTCTTTGGCTTTAGACATCACTAAACTATGAGGAAAAGAAGACTGTAAGCGAGAAAAAAATCTGGAAAAGTGCGATAAACAGACAAGAAAAAAGAAATCTCGTTTTTAAAACATGGCGGGGGAGAGAGAGAGAGAGAGAGAGAGAGAGAGAGAGAGAGAGAGAGAGAGAGAGAGAGAGAGAGAGAGAATCATGAGTGTTAAAAAATGTACACCTGTTAGCAGTTCTGAAATGGGATGCATACTCACCCGTAACCCTTTCTTGCACCCCCACACTCACATACACACATACGAAGAGATAAACACAAACATACGTACTTATATGAAGAAAGGTACACATATATATATATATATATATATATACTTACTAATATGCACTTATCGAACATCTACAAAAAACACAAAAAAAACCCACATGTAGCTACTTGTAGATCAAAGGTGACGGCAAAGTAGTTATGTGTAACAGTGCTCAAGAAAACAAATATACCGCAACATACAAACGAACATGAGAACGTACAACAGGAACGTGCATGTCCTCGAATAAACATACAATATTTGTTCAAAAAGTATCGAGACAGGAAGAGAGAAATGAACAATGAATGAAACGGCAAGTTACTTAAAAACAATCTCTTTGGCATTTAACAAACTTATTCCACCAAACATATCTTTAGACGAATCACCTTCAAAAAGTCCTTTTGGCATTCAACAAACTTATTACAAGTCATTTATTAGACGAATCACCCTAAAAAAAACTTCCTCTTTTAATATGGTGTGAACTTGCCTAGTTATTTATATTTTATATTCACCCAAATATTTTTATCGGTTTTGAAAAGCAGAAAAAGCTTCGAACACCATATTTTGATAACTATGGAGAGTGTTGTTCTTGCAGAATCCTGTGTTTCCCCAGAAATATTTCATTCAAAAAGTATTGAGAATGGCTTCTTTGATTTCACATGGGCACACACTTATCCAGACGATTTATAAATGTCTACACTGTATTAATATATGTTATTATGCAAGGAACAAGTCATTATTATAATCTCAAGACAACAAAACGCAAAAAATAACAAGAATTAAAGCTTCAGTCTAGACGCTTTTGATTACACATCACCCACCATTTCTTCAGTGCAAGTATTCATCTACTCGTAAATAATAATACACACGCACAAATTTATGTATGCACGTACATCTGCGTACGCGCACAACACACACACACACACACACACACACACACACACACACACACATATATATATATATATTTATATTAACTGAGCTTAATAACTTCTGACAAAAGACCACTGATACCAAAATATTGCACACTGTATAGCGATGAATTATTATTGAGAATAAGACAGGAACATTATTTTAGTGTTATTACTGATATATATATATATATATATATATATATATATATGAGCGTTTGATATTATTGATAGAACCTATATTTAAGTTAGTATTATGTAGACACAGTCAACGGTGCTTGGAATATATATATATATATATATATATATATATATATATATATATATATATATATGAGGAGTAGATCCGAAGTAGTAGGTCAGTCAACAGGAAGAACATAGGATTTAAATATACATTCTTCATCGATTTTGGCAACACTACCTAAAACTAAATGTGTGTGTGTGTGTGAAAGCGTTAACTACCGTGATTCATTTATTCACATAGACAGGTGCACTATATATGTGTATATAACTTGAGTGCTTCATATATATATATATATATATATATATATATATATATATATATATATAAGACTGTAAAGAAGTATGCCTTTCAGTATAAATGAAGTGATATATTATTTGGTCTCTTGCACTTCGACTTATTCCTCTTTATTTTCTTTCTATTTTCTTTTTTTTCTTTTCTTTACTGAAGTCATGACTAATGTTACCAAAACAAAGGAATTTACGCTTACTCTGTTGTGAGTCCCTATTGCATGTCTGATAAATATATCTGTACATTAAATGACATCGTGATATATATATATATATATATATATATATATGTGTGTGTGTGTGTGTGTGCGTGTGTGTGTTTGTGTGTGTATAAAACACCACACTTGAAATATAAATTTCTGGTCACTATATTAATCTGTATACCTTTTTTTAGAGCACTTTATATTTTAGATATTTTAGTTTCAATATTTCATATATCACATTAGCTCAACATATAAAAAAATAATTCAAAATCCATCCTGACAACAAATTACCAAAAACACACAAACACACACACACACACACATATATATATATATATATATATATATATATATATATATATATATATATATATATATATCACAGTGTGTGTGTGCGATTTGTTGTATTGTTTGCAATAAGATGTACATATGACATCATTAATTTATCACTTTCGTAAAAGTTTGGAATGATAGTGGGAAGTACTGGCTACCTCGTCGTAAAAGATTGGGATAATCACCCACGAACATGTTGCAGACGATTATCAAGTCGTTTGCAAATAATTGGAGGGCTATATCTCAATTAAATTTGTCCCGTGTGTCAAGAATAACTTAAAACTTATAATGTGTTTGCATAATCGATTTGACGGGATTCCTTCGCATTACACAATAATACTTTGGTTGACATTATGAGTTAACTTTTTAAAAAAAAGTATCCTTTGAACTTGAAATACGTTGCATGTTATCTAGATTTTTCAATTACATTATTATCACATCGTCTAATTCAAATTGGCATTATCGAATTCTCGATTCATTACTGAGACCCTGTAAAATGTATTTCACGGATCAGTTTTAGCACCGTAATGTCATTAAATCAAAATCTTACGTCATTTAATGATTACCTGAAGTGACTGTTTTTCAAGGGTTTAATCGCATGATTTGACGGAAAACCAACAATGCCTGGTGACATTATAAGGTACTGATAGTGTGATTTATTGGCTATGATAGATAAGCATCAAAACCACGTTTAACCCCAGATTCATCGTGTAATGAAGACTTTCTTTGCTGCTCAGCTGTTGACTTTTTAGCAAAATCTGCATACCATATCATTATATATATATATATATATATATATATAATCATGATGATGATGCTGCTTTGCTAGCACAGATCTCCCTGACCCTCTCTCGCCACCATTCTTCCAGGCTAGATCCTGTATCGGCACAGAGCTATTGTATATAGGTTCTCGCTGGGCGTCTAAACCTTTGCTGGTCCGAGTGAAGGGGCCCACAGGAATACATGGCTTATGAGTTCGTCCTTAGTTCTCTAGCACTGTCTCATATGTCTAGTCCGTCTAACTTGGATAGTTTTTCGTGATGGGTGGTTGGTGGCAATACAGCTGCTGCTTTGTTGGGTGCTACCTCCAGAACTTGTTCAATGTAGCTCACAGCATTCTCGTGTAATTTCCATCAAGCTTTTCCTCCATACGTTTAGTTAGGGTCTATGTGGTGCATTCATATAGCAGTATTGACACGGTCACTTCTTTGAAAAAACTGCGTTTTATTTTATCGGTCAGGTCTGACTTCAGTATGACCGATAGCCTATAGATAGCTGTCCATTATTTTGATGTCGATGTAATTCTCGGCTTTTCTTGTTTTTGTTGTTGGTCCAAATAGAGGAAAAAGCAAATATTCCAAAATGAATAGGTTCACTAAGAGATCTGTATATTTTAAAAGAATTTTCCATTTCGTTTTAATTTACGTGGATAGTTCCAGATGTTGTTTTCGTCAGAGAACTCACTCGTATAGGTTTGTTAGTCGATTAATAAACTTACACCAGTGAATTCGAGTCTCATAGGGTGCTCCATTCACATGGCCTTGTGTCATATATGTTCTCTGATGAAAGCAACAGCTGGAAACATACACGTATGTAAGAAGGAAATAAATGATTTTTAAAACATACAAATCTCTTACTGGACCTATTCAATTTGAAATATATATATATATATATATATATAGTTTTGTTTCTTTGTTTAATGCTTTATCCGTCTTTATAAGTTATTTGATACTAAAACTATTGCTGTAGAATAGTAGTGGTACTATTTAACAGGGGGGTCCTCGAAGTGTAATGGTTAAAGCGCTGGACTGCCGAATCGTAGTGAGTGTGTTCGAAATCCAATCACGCTACTACGTTTACTTTCGGACAAATACCCTTGGTAAAGGTATGTACCCCCTTATCCTCCTTTTGATGGGTTAAATAGTAGTTCTTCAGGAACGATAGCTTTGGCATTAGATAACGTACGAATGTTGATATGCGATTAAACAAAGAAACTAAACCAAATTATTTAACCAATAGCTTGGACAAATAAGGAGGTTCTTATCTTTACAAGTATATTAGTACGAAAGCGAATTTAATAGTGCGCCTGGAGTTCGAACTTGCAATGTAGCGGACAGTCAACTTAACCACTATACTACTCTTATATATATATATATATATATATATATATATATATATATATATATATATATTCTCACACAAACACACTCTTATATATATATCAGTCATATCTCAGAATGAACTTGTGATATATATATGTGTCCAAAGTGGTAAACATATACAAACCTGTAAAGAAGCTCTAAAGCAAAGCACTTAACTTTCATTCAGTTTTCGGCAGGCCAAGAAGCAGAAACTGAAACATCTCTATACCATTTTCGTACCCTGATGTATTGGTATGTTCTAAGTTTAGCATACTACAGCGCAAGACCGAATTCAGAGAAATAGGGTTAAATATGCTATGTTTTGCTTATCTTCCAAGCGACGACGGTTTGTCTGCTTTAATAATTACCATTCTATATTACTTTCATCTAAGTGGTCTTGAACACACAACTCTGTTCCAGCAAAAATCTTCCTCCAAGAAGGTTACCCTGTTCGTGTTTGAAGCCGATTAGAAAAAGGCATCCAGTGAGAATCAAACTCACTCCATTTGTAATGGTGTACAAAAATAGGCACCCATTCAATTTTTCATACTGAGGCATCGGAGGATAGAGTAAGCTCAGCTTTAAACAAAAATCACTGCGCATTCAATAAAGATTATACTCACTTTCTACCGAATACCATTCTATTTAGATTGTTTGGAAACTTCAGTAATATATTTTCTCCTTCAATATTGATATTGCGACTTAATATGAAGTTCAAAATATTACAAAGAAACCACATCAAAAACGAATAATTCAACAATGGCTGATATGCCGTAAAAGCAATGAAGCAAGACATTACATTGCAATACATGAAACCATAGAAGTGTTTAAAATTATCAGCATTAGATAGGAATACGTGACACCATAGAACTGTCTATAAACCGTAAGTACTAGACAAGAATCCGTGAAATCATAGAAGTCTATGCAAATTATGTGTTTAACAGGAATACAGGAAACGGTAGAACCGTATGCAAATTATTTCTGATTATTTACCAGAGATCCACGCGAAGACACAGTCTTTTATTGAAAAGGGTTTGTTTTGTTTTTCGTTATTTTTTTTAATGGCTTATCAATATTTGTGCGTTATTTAGTGCCAAAATTACCCTCGTTGAAGAATAGCAGTAGTATTTTTTAACCCATAGATAAGGGGGATCCTGCCTCTCCCAAGGATATCATAACAAAGGTGAATGTAAAAGCATGACTAGAATTTGAACTCGCTTACTTCGTAGCAGTAGTCCAGTACTCTTGTCACTACACCACTTTGTTAAAAACGAAAAGAAAAAGATGACTTCCTCTGAAACACAGCTGCGAGTTGGGCAGATTGATTTCAATGCTGAAGTAATTTTTTGCCAGTTTAATAACCACGACTCCAGTGGTATTCACCAAGCTTAGTTTGGCCTGGCTTAAGGTCAAGATTATGGCGCACCGTTAAACTCAGTATATTTGTAAACGTCTTTTAGTCTAGGTCGCTTACCATTATTACAAACCAAGTAACTCAGATACATAAGAAGCTTACCTAAATCTGGCATATGTCCCAAATAGTACAATAGAAATGGCCTGCGAATTTATCTTATCTCCCTCCGCTACGTCATGTATTTGCTGATCTTCGGTAAGTTTGGCACAAGGCCATAAGTATTAGTTTATTTTCTAAGTTTAACTTTGAAATTGGCAGTGACTAGAGTCCCTAAGGCAGTCCAAAATGTCTTGAACGTCTTTCTGGCAAATCCTTCAACAACACAAACGCCAAGCTGTCTCGGCCTTAACATTCCCAACTCTTAAACATTGGGGTTGTCTTGAGTCTCCGATAAAATATTTACCCTGGCATAGTTGTAGATGTGTTGTCACGTGAAACTGACAAAGGTCAATCCAATCTTTAGGTTTCTACCATACTATGCTACACAAAGATTGAGAGCATTATCGATGTACATAGGTTGGGGATACACATTGAGTCTGATGTGGTAGCGAACTTGGTTTGGTTTGGTTTTATTTGGTTTGGCTTTGTTTATCTTGAAGCATATTGCTCCTTTATGCGTCATTAAAAGCCAAAATTTGAGCCATTTTTAAATGTTTAATCATGAAGATAATTATTCATACATTGCAATCCAGCACCTTAGCCACTTCGCTAAGCGGTTTAGTTTGGCTTCTTTGTTTAATGGCGTA
The DNA here is from genome assembly GCA_963585895.1 of Sepioteuthis lessoniana. Classification (NCBI taxonomy): domain Eukaryota; kingdom Metazoa; phylum Mollusca; class Cephalopoda; order Myopsida; family Loliginidae; genus Sepioteuthis; species Sepioteuthis lessoniana. The sequence continues at coordinate 63,514,485 of OY757920.1, read as the reverse complement.
TCAAATCTTTTTAGGTTATTTAATGCCGAAGCCATTCTCCTAGAAGAACAGTAGTGGTACTATTTAACCCATAGCTGGGAGGATAAGGGGGTTCATAGCTTTCCCAAGGGTATTTGCCGGAAAGTGAACGTAATAGCCCGACTGGAGTACGAACTCGTGTACTACGATTCCGCAGTGCATCGCTTTAGCCATTACACCGCGAGGACATCCCTCTCTTCGCTAAGAGGACACCCCAGTCTAATACAAATTATTCATATATATAATTGTATGGTCTGAGTGTTCGCCAATGGCCCGGGAGACCTGGGTTCAATCCCAGGTCGAGTCATACCAAAGACTTTAAAAATGGTACTTGATACCACCTTGCTTAACACTCAGCATTATAAGGTACGGTTCAAGGGTAAAGTGGAGCAATCCTGGGAATGGAGTAGCGCCCTCCCCTACACCTTGGTGTAGTAGCTATCGAAAAGGGAGCCTTCGGGTCACCCTCGACTATGGTCGACTATATATGATTTCAAATATTCCTATCTAAAACAAATAATGTGCACACAGTTATATCATTTTTAAGTATTTCTCTGAAATACTTTCATTTTGTATCGTTTGTTTATATTTGATATTTTGTGTAGTTTGTTCTTAAGGGATTTTTTTTTCCACAGTAATGTGATATCAATTATTTCTATTTAATACAAATAATTTGCTCGGTGTTATGGTTTCAAGTTTTTTCTATCTTACACCCATAATTTGCCAGTAATTATATGCGTAGTATGGCTAGAGGTCACAAGTGTAGAGCTATTGTGTAGACTGGACCAAGGCATCGAATTCCGTACTCTTATACTCGGCTGCGAGACAAACTTTCTAAATATAATTCGCTGTGTGGATCTGTGTAATCAGTTAGATCTCCGTATTTAGCTGATGTGAGAGAGCAAGGGATATAAAGAATAAAATAATTGGCTAAAATACTAAGAAAATAATGCCTCGAAAATAAACAAAAAATTGGAATAAACATTAAGGCTGGCAGTGATAAATCTGCGTCTGTCGGACGCAACTTGTTTCGTCTCGCCTCGGTAGCAACGAGATTAACCTTTTTACAGGATTCTTCAATTCCTTGCAAGTGGAGGCTCCGTGGCGCATTGGTTAATGTACTAGATTGGTGCATCGTAGTTAGCAAGTTCGAAGTCCAGTCACACTAATACACAGAGCTCCATTATTGAAGCCTCACTCTCTGATGCAACAGAACTCCCCAAACTTGGTTTACTGGGGTCTTACCCCTCTGCTGATGATGCAGCTGATAGAGCTAGTATTTAAAAGAAGTTGGTAGATACGTCTTATATAATCGTTTATTATATTGCTGTGGCTAACGTGTTTGACTGCAACATTGTAGAAAGCGAGTTCGAACTCCTGTCATGCTATTACGTCTTTTTTTTTTTACTAACACCCTCTCATCTGTTTAATACCCACAAATCCCTCTGCTATTGGTAAAATATTACCACTACTGTTTTTACAAAGACTTCTTTGGTATCAAATAACCCCCTAAGGTTTATATGCCATAAAGTAAATAAACCAAACCAAACCTCCTATCTGAATGTCAATGAATGATTATGTTTGTACTACCGCTGGTAAACATTATGGAATTGGCAAAATTTTCACCTTGCAGTAAATAAACTAATAGCAAATAAGTCACAGGTTTCCATGTGTCAACCAAAAAGCCCCAATCGGTTGCGCCATGTAACGTGTTGTCGCTACGGATATCTGCATTTGGTTGAAAAGTGCTTCTAAGTGAAATCATCTAGAGGTTGCAGGTTCAATCCTAGTTATGGGTAAGAATAACAAGGAATACTTACTATAACTTAACAATTATTTTGGTCATGGTTAACGCAGTTGGAATGATGTGCCCCTTTTATATTGAATACAGTATTCTGTGTGGGCTCTGGAGTTCGATTTGAAACACCTGAAGATAAATCAGCCGAAAGTTTGTGAGTACATCAATGAAAATGAGAACAGTAGTCTGTAAATTCTAACTGATAAAAATATTCACTCTTTATCTCGGAATTTAGACATTTTTTATATCATACATCTTCATTGATGCATCGGGATGGGTCATCAGTGATGTTTCCTTTGGGTTCATGGGGGGTTTCGGGTCTTGAAACATCAGACCCCCTCACCCAAATGACTCTTTATCTCGGAATTTAGACATATAATACTTGGGCATGAAATAACCCTCGAAGGTTGCTAGCCATTAAAAAAGAAATTAATTAACAAAATCAACTCCTTACTCGCAATCCCGAATGATTAAGTATTTCGCCAAATTATTGGTCTGATAGGTAGAGTGTTCGATAATGGCCCGGTTGAGTTATACCAACGACTCAAAAATGGTACTTGATGCCGCCTTGCTTAACACTCAGAATTATAAGGTTCGGATCAAGGGTAAAGTGGAGCAAATCAGGAAATGGAGTAGAGCCCTCCCCAACACTTCGGTGTAGTAGCTGTTGAAAAGGGAGCCTTCGGGTCGCCCTCGACTACGGTCGCCAACTTTACTTACTCCATACTATATATGATTGTGCATAAATTAAATCTAGATAAGAATAATTAGAATTATATAGATGTCTGCAGATAGATGATTATAGAAAAATAAGGAGTGTAATTAAAAAATACATTATAACATTGAAAAGAAAATTAAAATTAGATTTTTTCAAACGAATCACTGTTCAGCATTAACTAACTCCTAATGGGTTGATTGATCGTTAAAGAAATAAATGAAACAAATTGTTTCCATCAACTGAACATAAATCGATGATCGACTGTGTTTGGGATCAGATTACAAACATTTCAAGACTACGTAAACTATTACGAATCCGACTCAGGCATTGTTTTTTTTTCTATTTTTATCTTTAAATATATAGAATCTTTTTTCTAATTGGAGCTTACTAAATTGATATGTATGAACTGCCTACTGACTAGAATGATTGAGCGTTGAACTAAAAAATGCTGTTTATGTCAATACTTTGCATAACCGATTTGATGAACGGTGCGTTTGAATAATCAATGTACGTATTTACCAAATGCGATACACGGTTAGTTTTTTTTAAAAGTACAACTGGTTAGAAACCAGAGTTTTCCTCCTTCTAGAATGGCTTAAGAACCCAGCTAACTATATTTCTCTAGGTGGAGACACAAGTGATTTACAAGGGCATTTACTCAAAGTGAAACACAAACAGCCTAGTCTAGAATTTGAACTCTGATCACTGATTCCAAATAGTCGTCACACTGAGCGCGCCTCTACCACAGTTAGGATGTGACACAAGGTCAATTTGTAATCGGAGCAAAGCTGATAGGAATTCATAGCTTTATTCTCATAGATTGGTTGCCTAACCAAGGTTTGATAATCTAGTAAGCACTCTTATGCCCATAGCTGAGGAGAAAGAACAGATGGCTTCAAGGCCTTCCCAAGGGAGTTAACGCGAAATGAAAAGCAAACAGGGTAGTCCAGGAATTTGGACTTGAGCTCACAATTCCATATTTACAACGATAACCGTTACACTATGCGTGCCTCCACCAGTATATGTATTTTCCAAACTCTTCCCCCACGGGCATCAAATTCTCAAGTGGAGTGCTGCTGTGTTGGGTAGAGAAGTTTCCCTCTCCTAGACTAGTTGGCTTAACAAGGCTAAAGAACCCAATGTGTCCGATTACTTACCTATAGCTGCAACGAGAAAGATGTCTTCCCGCTGTTCCCAAAAGCATTAGCCTGATGTAAAACACTCAGATCTTTAACCTGAATTTAAACTCGGAACACCGAATCCATTTCCTACAACGATAATATCGAACCGGAAATAAACTCTCATGTTGTTCATAAATACTGTTTTTAGTATAAACTGTTTAAATATTGTTCTTACCTATAATTTTAATTGTAATTGTATAAAAAAGTATAATGATTTAAGTTTCCTCTTTTTGGATACTCAATGACTTATTTCAGAATTTAATTTTGAACTTTATTTGAAGGTATCTCATGAAAAAATATAATATAATGGCCGAGGGATTTCGTTTGATTTCGTTTAGTTAGGCTGAGAACCTTTCGGCTCGGTGCATGGGTTACTTAGGTGCAACATTAATACAGGTGTTTACGCGCGTGTGCGGAGCGGACGTGTCACTCAGAGTTTTCACAATAGCCCGAGATTGGAAACCGGGGTTACAAAGTGCGGATGACGTCACGCACCGGAAGTGCGCGGAGGATTTTAGGAGATTTTGAAAAAGTCAGTTGAGTCAGAGTCGAGAACTGGACATCGAACGAGACGGTTGACTTTCGCTTGCTCGCGGAGACCTTTGTAACGGGTGCCACACGTGTTGGCGGGTGGGGGGCAGATGAAAAAGCCAGCATAGAAAGATTGTGCTTCTCTCTCCTTATGTCGAAGAACCTTTAAACTCAAAGGTAATAAAAAGTTTCGTACCTGAACTGAGAAGTCGTTACGTATTTTTAGAATTTCGAGATTCCTATGTTATATATATATGAACATTATATGTCCATTTCACACATGGCAATATGGTACAAAAAGAACTGAAGCATTTACTTTTTTGCCTGAGTTCAAGTTTGGTCATAATTTTGTTTCATGACAACATGTTGCCATGATGTCACTGTAGAAATTCACTCACTTAAAATGTGAGACTATGATACTTTGCTCACCCTCCACCATATTATCCTGATCTCTCATCTACCAACAGTATTTTTTTCAAGCAGTTGGACACTTTCTTGTACCAAAAAGTCACCCCGTTCTAAAGGAGACGTAGAAACTGCATTCAATGATTTTTTGGCCTCAAAACCCTTACAATATCATCGTATAGGTATAAATAACCTTGTCAGTCGAGGGCAGAAATGCATAGATGTCCAGTGATCATACTATGATTGATCAAAACACTGTTTAGTTTCATTAAATCAGGAATAAGATTTTATTCTAAAATCGTCAAAATTTTCCAAACCATCCAATATTAAAAAGATCCCGAATCAGAAATAAAGACAAAAGTGGGCAAATGTTTTTATATTGTAGGTCTTAACACAGACGGCTACTTGTTCAGATTCGAATGCAGTGACTTAATGTAAAGTTGGCGACCAGAGGCGAGGGCGACCCGAAGGCTCCCTTTTCAATAGGTACAGCACCGAAGTGTAGGTGGGGGGCGCAACTCTTTTCCCTGGATTGCTCCACTTTACCCTTGATACGTACTTTATAATGCTAATTGTTAAGCAAGGTGGAATCAAGTACCATTTTTTTCAGTCTTTGGTTAGACTCGACCTGGAATTGAACCCCAGTCTGCCAGGCCATTGGCGAACACTCTACTCTGCAACCAAATTCTCACAATCTGCAATACTAACTTGTTAATCATTACCAGGTGAACAAGTGAGCTTTCTTTAATTAAAGTTTGACAACAATTTTTGAGGACCTGTGGGACCTAACAGGCTTATTAGCTTGCCTCTTTATTTATGGTTATTTACGTTGTGTAACTTAGTCTTGTATAATATCACTTTTGTTTGTTACCCAGTAAGAATAAAAATCGCTACGCTATTGTTATTATTGAAGCAGGGTTGCTTTCTTTCTTTGTTTAATGGCATACCATCCTCAATGGGTTATTTACTGTCAAAGCCACCCTTGTAGAAGAACAGCAGTAATACTATTCAACCCATTGCTGGAGGAGTAAAGGAGTTTAATACATTTGCCAGAGGCATAAGTCCGAAAGTTACAGCGCTACTGGAGTTCAAATTCGCTGACTTCGAGGTTGCAGTGCATCACTTTAGCCACAACACCATAGGAACTCCACCAAACAGGTTTGCTAAATTTCCTCCCATTTAGATGATATAATGTAAAATCCTGAGTATGATTATTTTCTGTTAACATACTGCTGATACCCTTAGAAAAAGCATAAATCCAACCATTCTTTCTGAAGTTATGTGCAGATGATTCTAATGCAGACTGCGATCTTTACTATTAGCTTAGAAACAGGTCTTTGAGAAGGACAATTCTGAATACAAACCAAGTGCTAAAAATACCTTGTCTGGCAGCCTGAAAATGGCGGAGGATCGGGCAAATTTATATAATAAAGATCGAAACATCTACCTATATTTTTTTTTTATGTAAGTAGATAATTATTAGTTCATCATCTTAACCAACTTTGACATAAAACAAATTTGGATCCTTTCCCTGCGAGGATCGTAATGTTGAAAAATATGTAAAAATTTCTGGATAAACATCAGCGCAAATAGAGACTTACATTATTAAACTTAAACTAGACTGACAAAAGGCTAACTCTGTGTGCTCCTTGGTTAGGATCGAATCTGCATACTTGCGTAATCCTATTGTGAGAGATTATCTTGCTATTCGTTACTCAATAAACCTCATTATTACTGAGTTTAACGAGGTCTGGTACAAGGACATATATATTCAGTGAGTGTTTGGATGACTCTCAGCACAAAGAACCGGCCGACATTGAAATCCAGGAATACATGATATACTGCGTCATCAGTGAAAAGCTGTTACAGAAATACTGACTGACAACTTACTGAGAAAAAATAAGCGGGTTATATTGGTTGAGAATCCCTTGTCCTTCACAGTTAGTCTACCCTCGAAACATTTTAATTAGATTGAGCAGAAAGTTTCCTCTTCCTTATTCGAGGTTATTTGTTGCTACGGGCTTTCTTCTGAGCGCGATAATCATCTGAAAAATACTGTTGTGCTGAAACAAACATTAGCTAATGGTGTATTGGCTCTCGAACTTGGGAATTACACACCTGATACGAAAGTTCCTCGGGATATTTAAAGCGTATCAAACGACGGGCAAGCAGATGTAAAAGTATTGTCGATAATAGCCACAAAACACTCTGTGATGTTTTTGTACTGATGAAAAATGTAATAGTAGTCAAGAGTGAGTAGTTTTACACACACACACACACAATTAAAAAAACTTATTTTCAAATATAGCCATGAAAACATTCCTACGAAGCCACATGAAAACTAATGACCTCGAAGACTAATAATAAATAAATGAATAAAGCAATAAAGAAGTAAAAAAAAAAAACAAGAATTTGTCATATAGTGGAAAAAAGATGTGAAACTGAACAAATATCTGGACCTTAGCTGAGAGAAGAAGAAGCAGGGGAACATAAAAGTGATGGTAATACCGGTAACAGTTCAGGGTTTTAGGAATAGCCCATAAGAACCTGCATCGACATAATAGAGACTAGAGGAAGAATTGAAACCTTCCTGACCAAAACTCTATTGCAATCTGAATAAAAATAAATATATATTATTGTAAACATTTTGATATTCTAGATTCTAAAAAAGCTCAGCTAAATAAGGATATCGACTACTTAAAATACATATCACATCTTGAACGATTATTTCGCCAAAAGCGCACGTTTATATATATGTATATATATACTGATTTTCATCTATATTGAGAATGAGCATACCACCATGTAGTAGATATATTGGTAAAATTTTAAAAGTCTTTAGCAATCTTGTGACGTATTAAAGCTCATAATATATATATATATATATATATATATATATATATATATATATATATGATTATATGCAAGAAAGAGTAAAACCTGTGTCTGAGTACTGTTGACAGACCCTTTATTTTGGATTCTTTCAACTTAGTGGCCTTTAAATGTAATTATTGCACACCGGCTACATTGCCTCAACGTTTAATTTTGACTAAACTGAAAACTATGTTCAGGGATTTGCAATTTTATTTTCGATCGGTTGGCCAGTACACAGAATCTGCAGAGGACTTGTTCTAAAAACCAGTAATTGTAAGGAACTATGCCTTTCTTCTGTAAATGACTATCAAAGCTGCAATTGAATTTATGTATTAGACACCAATAAGAAATTAAAAACATTAGCAAACATAAAAAAATGACTCTTATAATAGCAGGTGTTAATAGATTCCGTACACATTTTCTTTTTCCTTATCAAGTGTTCACCATTTGAAATGAAGTAGCACTTAAAGGTTCTTATGTGGCGTATGCCAATTGCAGGCATCGTTATTTTTGTGTTATGGGACCATTATTAAGCAAAACTACCGAATTGTTAATTTATGGCCTTATCGGAGGTAACCGAAGCTGATGATCATGGCTGCTACTCTATAGTGATTATTTATGGCTGATAACACAAACAGGCATACACACACACACACACACACACACACACACACACACATATCTCCCCCATGGGGGTTGAGCACTCTGGCGAAGGAATTGTCAGCCGCCCCTAGCGTAATGCAAAAGCTCTTCGTAAGAATTGAGCACTCTGGTAGCCGATAAGGTATAAAAAATGTAAACAAAGGCTGCTGCTAAAAATAAATACCTTAAAATTCCCTTAGCCAACGTAGTCCGCTTGGTGGCCGACAGGTTTGAAGCTTAGTCAAACGTAAAGTTGGACGGGTTTCGATCCCGGCTTCGAGCGTCCTGTGTGTCTAGCCACACTGAAGAGTTCTGATAAAAAGAAACAGTCTGTCTGTGGATGACAATATATATATATATATATATATATATATATATATATATGATAAAAACAGTAAGTTGTTTTTGCGTTACAATGCTCAACACGATGAAGCAAAACGGTCCCGTATACGTTTTCAATATTAAAATCCTGTAAAAATATGTGCCTAATTGTTTACAACTCATGAAGCTGATTGTAAGCCAAAGAAAGTGTTTGGAAATGAAACCCGTTTTTATCAGCGATTTTACGGGGCTTTAAGATTTTAAAAAGTTTATACACAAACACACACGCCTCGCTGAATCCTTCGATTTCCATGACTCTCTCTCCATCCGTCCCTATCATATATAGCTCCCAGTAGCCCTTCTCTACTTCAACCTAATCTGTACAAAGCTGATGTAAATAAGTTCTTGCTGCTCGGCTAACACTGGCAGGTCCACGTGTAGGTGACCATTGAATAACATCATTTATGAATTTGTCCTTGCTTCTTCAGAAGAGTCCAATATGTCTTGTTCCTCTTACTTGGATGGTTTTTAAGATGGGAGGTTGATGCCATACAGCAGTCTTTTCGTGGGGTATAGCACCCAGGATTAGTTTTAAAAAAGCTCACTGCATTCTTGTGTAGTTCCCATCAAGCTTTTTCTCCATGTGTGTGTATTTTTTTTTTTTTTTGGTGTCCATGTGGTGTATCCATTCAGTAGTATTGACTCAGCCACAGCTTGAAAGAAATCCCGTTTTATTCTTTCGGATTGATCAGACTTTCCTATGATCGTTAATAATCGATAGCAGTTCATGCCTTCACTTTTCTTAATTGCATCCCTTATGGTAAAAATCACATTCTAAAAACTGTTTATTAGAATAATAAAATTGTAAATGAATAGCTGCACTAAATCTATCTTTAATCTTTTTTTTTTTTTAATAAGTGTCTATCTTGTTTGTAGATTATATATCTATTTTCTTTTGCGATAAGAATTTTATAAAATGTGATCTTTTCGTGAACAGGCAGCATCTTTCTCGTTGAAAAGTAGTCCAATAACCTAATTAACTTATTAACTAATTTAAAAAAGATATTTTTACTTACAGAATGTGCTACTTACCTCACACAACTGGATCTTGAATTCTTTTTTTTTTTTTTTTTTTTTTTTGCTGGGATAACGAGATTATACTTTATCTAAAACAGACTGACAAGCCTCTTACGGGCTTAGAACCTGCGTAAGTTAAGAAGAAAGAAAGAACGAACAAAATCGAGGTTCTTTCCGGATCGCTTTAATTTTATTATATATATATATATATATATATATATATATTCTTTTTTACCAAGGAAAAAAGCGGAAGTTTGAAAACATCAAAACAAGAATTTTACGAATACCTCGAAAGATTGTACTCAAATAAAAAGAGACATAAAGTAATAATCATTCCAAGAGACATTCCAACTATGATGCACCCAGAGCATCCAAATGTCACTGATCCTCCAAAATCGAGGGAGATAAAAGAGGTAATAAAGCGAGCAAAATTATCAACAACCTGGGACCATTCTGATTCTGGTGTATTTCCTTTCTTGTATAATCTGGTGCGTTGTAAACACTGTTAGGGAGTCATGAGTAAATTTGCAATTTTACTCATAAATCCTAAAAACTGCTAACCTATAGTCTTTTTAGTATTCATATATTGCAACTCTTTACTTTTTTAATAGTTGGTAATATTTTATTACGTGTTTTCGTTTTACCATAAAATAGACGTATATCGTTTATTTATTCTAAGTATTCCTCCATGGAAAATAAATTGCCAAAGCTTAAACCCCTTGACCTGGGAGTAATTACAATGAAGGGATAATCTACATTCCCCAACTCTTCAGAACTGGAGGCTCCTCATCAGATTCAGTTTACTATTATGATCAGGATTCTCTTTTTTAATACTGGAAAGTCTTACCCGACTCAAGAGAATATAGGCAGCGTTTATGAAGTTCTGCCAACTGTGCCGTCGCATTTCCATAGAAAAAATATAAATATTTTGTAGAGGAGGATTCCTCGCGCTGTAGTGGCTATTGTTTTGGACTGCGACACCATAGCGAGTTCAAACTCCAATTGCACAATTACGTTCACTTCCAGAAGACCTGGGTTCAATCCCAGGTCGAGTCATACCAAAGACTCAAAAAATGGTACTTGATTCCTCCTTGCTTAACACTCAGCATTATAAGGTTCGGGTCAAGGGTAAAGTCGAGCAATCCGGGGAAGGAGTAGCGTCTCCCCTACACCTTGCTGTAGTACCTATCGAAAAGGGAGAGTTGGGTTTACCCTCAACTATGGTCGCCAACTTTACTTACTTATACCCTCAGTTCTTTCATATGGTGTGAGCCCCCAAACCCTTGTTTTTCTTAAAAGATAGCTTTGGCATCAAATAACTCAAAAAGCTTTATATGTCATTTAACAAAAAATCAATTCAAACCAAATATTGAGTGAAAGCAAATAATTCTGACACCAAATGTAAAGATGTTTTTATTCACCAAATCTGAAAATAAAAATAAAAGGAGAGGACCAACATGTAAGAATTTGCATCTATAATTACTTACTTTTAAATTTTTACATGCTATTTTCGACCTTTAAAAACTTATTGTGAAAAAAAATGTTAAAATAGAAAAAGCAACAAAGAATGAACCTATCAAGGTGGCATTTCCATATGTTGAATAAAAGTGGTTTTTCAAATAGATCAATGAAAAAGAAAGAAAAGACATTTGTTAGTTTCATGGCGCCTGCTATCCAGAACTACATTACGCTTGGAGCAAAATGCAAATGATACGTACTTAGAAAGGATGCTGCCCTTTCAAGAAATATACCCTAACAGAATTTTAGCCGTTTAATATTTAAACACATAGATTTCATACATTTTGATTACATTGGATATCTTCTCCAATTCTGTTTACGATTCGATAAAATAGTTTTTCACGATGATTCAATTTGCATCCATAATTGTTATCAGGTAATGACAAAATACGTGATGATTGTTATGTAATGTCATACTCCTGGTTTCATAGTTATATATGTACGAGTGTTGTTCAAAAAGTTATAAGCCTCAACTAGACTTTAGATTTTTAGCATATTTTTGTATGGATCTCCCCTTAATTAATCCTGAAATTTGAATTAGTTTTTTTAGTTATGTAAGATGTGGTACCTGGGTGAAGCTTAGAAATTTTTGAATTACCTTCATATATATATATATATATATATATATATATATATATATATATATATATATATATCGGCTCATTGGCTTAGTGGATAGAGTGTTTGTCAATGGCCCGGAAAACCAGGGTTCAATCCCAGGTCACGTCATACTAAAGACTAAAGAATGGTACTTGATATCTCAGCATTATCAAGGGGAAAAGTGGAGCAATCCTAGAGAAGGAGAGCGCCCTCCCCTACACATCGGGATAGTAGCTATTGAAAAGGGAGCCTTTGGGTCACCCTCGACTACGGTTTTCAACTTTACTTTACAACTTATATATATATATATATATATATATCCACACGTACATGAGGGTCGGTTGAAATGTTCATCGGCTCACCGAGTTTCTTTGTTAAATGGCATATCAATCTCTGTGGGTTATTTAATGCCAAAGTTATCCTTGTAGAATAGAAGAAATGATAATATTTAACCCATTGTGGTGGATAAGTGGGTTCATACCATCCCAAAGTGTATTACTCCAATGTGACTAAATGTTTATTAATTTTTAAACATAGAAGCTCTTGTGTTCCACACATTTCTTCATTGTACTTAGATCTCAATTGTCCAAAAAACCATCAACAGCAGACATGACATTATCAAATGAACTTTTTGGCAAATGAACTTTTCAGCCCATCCCTCGTATATATATTTTTCTCTTCAAAATAACCAACAATGTTGTTTTACAAGTCATAATAATTTTGCATTCATTGTTACTTGAAGGTTTAGTCTGGCTTTATTATATAGGAGATTTTTTTTTTAGTATGGTTGTAAATGTGAAAAAATATTTAAATCCATTTCTTGTTTGATCTAAAGAAGTTAATTTTTTAGCGCTTTGATTTATATCAATGATTTAACACGATGGAAATAAATGTATCATCTTAATGTGACCGATTGCTGTTTTTTTTTTAAGAGAAAATTATTTGTTCTGTAGATTTTATTTACATTGAATTCTTTGCCAGGATTATTTAAATTTAATAATCTTTTTTAAAAATATTTTGTGGCAACTGATTGGAATTATTTCCTACTCAGGATTTACAGCATTGAATATATATGTATTGAGAGAGAGAGACTCAGAGACACGTACTACGTTTTGCAAGTATTTATAAACTTGGCAACTCTAAAGTGCTTTGGTACGATATGATGACTGAATAGTTATAATGTTTGCCACTGTCCATTACTATTATTCAGTCATCTATAGTTTCCTGATGATTGCTTCATAGAAAAAGGTCCAAGACAGGGATAGACTCATAGATTCTACTTTCTGCAGATTCAATATTTAATCAAATGATATTGCACTTTTTACACTGTGTCATGATCACGACATTTAATGTGGGCAACTGATGACTTAGTTTCCCATTTGATCTTCGAACTCGATTTTTATTATGGGGTCCGTTAAGCGTATAAAATTGAGAAATAATTAGGGTATGTGTAGTAGGTATAATCGAAATATATGTGTTTCTTACAGACCTATTCGGAGTTGCTAGGATTTTAAATTCGACGTGGCACCATAGATTCGTATTTGATAGAAAATTCTGTCGTGCTGTCAATTGGGTACTGGTGAGTAGCGGAGAATTTTTAGACGATCTACATTGATTTGATGGGATTGGACAGCCATGTTGAATCAGGGAACGACGTAGTCGCCAGAAATATGATTTGTGAAGTGATTAATTTCGGGAAGATGATATGTAACATTGTGCTAACAGATAAAATAGAAAATATCGTATGGCATAAATAGACGCAAATTATTATACTACAAATAAAGATGTGACTACTCGTAAATATGAATTTACTTTATATAACATCAACGTATGTAGAAGAATTTCACAATAATATACACGTAAATGAAATTAATCGATATGAGTTACTATATATATATATATACCCAACCCTTCCACACTAGCAGGATACGACACGTTGTCAAATTTCAAGTGGAGTTTAACAGGTTTGAATTTAGTTTTCTTTCTCCTAGACTGTTGTCATACAAAGGTTTAAGAGCCCAGTCCGGCATATTAATTACCCATAGGTAAAGGAGAAACGTTGGATTGATACCTTTCCCAAGGATATTGACGCAATGCAAAGAGCCTCGTCCATGATACGAAATGGGGTCACTGCATCCATTTCCTACGACGGTAACCATTACGCTATATATATATATATATATAAAATTTGTGTGTATATATATTTTATGTTAGTGTTGAGAAATAACAGGCGTTGGAAAAGATAAATAATTTGAGAGCGAGAGAGAGAGAGAGAGAGCAGATTTTGCCGTTTTGGCTCCACTTTAAAATAGGTTTCGTTTTGTTTCTTTATTTTATGGTATAGCAACAATCGTGGGTCATTCTTGTAGAAGAACACTAGTGGTGATCTTTAACCCACAGCTGGAGGGGATAAGGCGATTCATAGTTTTCCCCACGGCAACTGCTCGAAAGTGAACTCCTTTACGATAATATCAAAGTCCATTACATTACCTTCGACGCCACGATGACTCCCGCGCATAAATTTAATGAAATAGTATATAACATTAGCATATACGGAAGAATTAAACACAAATACAAATATCTAACTCATGGGAATAAATTGGTTTGATATATATATATACATATATATATATATATATATATATATATATATATATATATAATGTACACACACACACACACACACACACACACACACATATATATATATATATATATATATATATATATGAGGTGTGTAAGTGTGTACATAATTAGGGCAATGAAGACATAGTCAACTGTTTAATGATCATATAGGTGTGAAACTGATAATTACCAAGCCTCGTTGACTCTTTCTGTATGGTATCCTAACTTAGATATAGATGCTTACTGAATTATATTGAGCACTCTTTATTCCTGAATGTACAAGACTATATATATATGTGTGTGTGTGTGTGTGTGTAAATGGTTCCCAAGAAATACCATGTGTTGCAAGAAAAGGAGGAATGAGAGAATGGAGTTTACACTAAAAACTTGGCAGATGCCTGAAAAAATAATGTGTGTTAAGTTTACTAAATGTGAGAAGCAAATAGACAGTTTAGTTGTATTTTACTAAGCTTAGATGAATTTGGTAGAGGACCAGCAAGATTCGAACTCATTAAAAATGATTTCCTTCAATAGCATCACGCAATGCACCCAACTCGTTATTTTGTTTGTATAATCAATTCGTGAAATTCTAACTTGATGGCATGAGAATAAAAATCTCTGTCAAGGTAAGTTACTCATATAGAATAAGTTCTCACACACACACACACACACACACACACACACACACACATATATATATATATATAGTGAGAGAGAGAGAGAGAGATTGACAAAGGTAATTAGTAAGAAATTTTCCGACAATTTTAACTTATATTTTGCTGATAAAAATGGCTGTAATATATACATGTGTGTGTGTGTGTGCATTGTATTTCAGGCAGTTTCTTATATATTCCTATCTATCGTTACAACCAGAAAAATGATGTGTTCTAGATGTTCTTTAAGCTATCAGTTATGTCTAGTTTTCTAAACCACAAGCAAGACAAATCAAAATTAATGGGGTAGTGAATGATAGGACAATGCAGCGTTTGAATTGTATTCATCATAGCGACTTGAACAAAGATTGTTATGGATGGCGTGATCAAAGAATTGTCTCTTATATCGAGTGGCATTACATACATAAATGAATATACGATACTGTGCAGAATCATGTGAATAATTAAATTCACGCTATATAGTGAATTGGTTCAGACACCGGAAAACCCATATAAAGCAACCATAAGGACAAAATTGTGAAAAGTAAAAAAATTATGAAAGGAAGGACAGAATAGAGCTACAAACAAACAAGAAATGAAGTGCAACAGACAGATGCAATGTGAAAAATACTGGGACTTATAAAGAGGATCGATTGAAAAGTACAGTGAAGAAAGCTCAAAAGAGAGTACACAAGAGAGAAGTACAAAACACATAAATTAAATTTCGTTTTCAGCAGGTGATCTAGAACAGCTAAATAAATAAAGACCCTATAAATTCTGGGAAATGAAACCAAACAAAATAAAAAATCGCGAAAAAAATTTTATATTCGTTAATTTTTATAAAACATTCAAAATGAACTTGTATGATACTTTAAATATTTATCAATTTAATTTTTTGGGTTTTTTTTTTTTCTGTTTTTGTCGATTCTTTTTAATAACTCGTATTTCTATATAATTGTTTTACAGAAAAAGGTTAAAACAAGGTGGAAAATAGGTATTTGACGAAACGAGGATAAATATCACACTGAAAGAATATAATATTTACATATTTCGAAGTTTGGAAATTAAAATCATTTGCATTTAGATACGTCATGCAGCAACATTGCTACTCATTGATCAGTAACCTTAATCGTTTTTTTTTACTTTTAAAACAACTCGCTTCTTACAAGAAAAGTATTTTTTAGTTAACAAATTTCCTTACACAAAATACTTGTCCATCTCCAAAGTACAGATAAAAAATCCATCACACACACACACACACACACACACACACACACACACACACACACACACACACAAATATATATATATATATATATATATACAGATGATAATAAACAATTCTTTAAAGCATTTGATTAATTGAATACTGTCCAGCAGAGCAGTTTAAAAACAAAAAAAGGAAGGAGGATTCAACTTATTTTCGTCTCATTTCTGATTGTGTGTGTTCGTAAGTTGGTGGGTTGTATTAGTTTATATATATATATATATATATATATATATATATATATAATAAATCAGTGATTTCAGGAGGGTTTCATATAAGATTTTTTTAAATGTTTTTTCGAATCCTGATGTACTTCTTCTTGGCTGGCAGTTTTGATTTTGCGGTGCTCTTCCTTCCACACTCTTAAGTTACTGTCTGCCACGCTAATCTTATTAGTCTATCTTCAACCGAGTTTCTGATTGTATAGATTTTGTTTTTAGGGTGTTATAATTATTTATTTCCATTACGGTACACTGTACTCTTAGAGATTTTAAAGAGTTATGGTCAACTAAACATTAAACTAGGAAAGTTTGGGGAGGAAGAACTTGACGAAATATTGAAAAAAATTACAAACATAAATTTTGATTGTGAATCGTTGTCTACAAAACAAAATACAATAAAGAAATAGACAAATTGTTGCATCCTTCCACAAGAAAGGTGTCTTCGAATTCACAAAGAACTGCAGAGGCATAACTATTACTGCTGTAGCTGTTAAGACTTATAATGCCCAGCCTCTTAATTGTATCAGACCTAAAATCGAGAAAATTCTTCGCGGAATTTTAGAACGGCTTTCAAAGAAATCGATCTACAATCTCAGCGATCCTGACAATCGCTCGAACCATCGAAGTAAAACGACGAAAGAATCTTGAGCCAACACTCCTGTTCGTAAATTTTTCCAAGGTATTTGATTGCATTCACAGGACATAGATGAAGCTAATTCTTTCTGCATATGGTCTCACCCCAACAACTTCAACTGCCGTAACGATGCTTTACAAAAACTCGAAAGCAATGATTCCCTAACTCGATGAAAACACAGACATTTTTGACATTGTCACCGGAGTCTTGCATGGAAATTATATTTGCACCATATTTGTTTAAACTTTCCTTAGACTACGTATTTTGAACGTCTATGGGTCAAATGAAAAACTAAGAGTTTCACAATAAAAAAGATAAGAAGTAGAGGATATCCAACTGACACACTAGCAGACGTAGACTACACAGATGATCTTGCTCTTCACGCAAATACACCAACCCCAAAAGAATATCTACTGCATAACATTGAGTAAGCAACAGTTGGCAGTAGCCGCTACGTGAACCGGAATAAAACGAAGTATATATCTTTTAAATGAAAAGGAATCATCTCCGCTCTTAGTGGCAAGCTTCTGAAATTAATAGACCTGTTCACTTACCTCGGTAGTAACATCATATCTACTGAAAGTGATGTACACATTCCTCGAGCGAAGACATAAATTGTCATTAGCACATTATCGATAATATGGAAATCTAATCAATCAGATAAAATAAAACGAGAGTTTTTACAAGCTGTAGCTGTGTCGATTTAACTCTATGAAAGCACCGCATGAACGCTAAAAGCACACATAAAGCTTGATGGGAGTTACAACAAAAATGATGCACACTGTCATGAAAAATCTGGAAAGCAACTGTTCATAAATACCATCTGTGTGGCCATCTCCTTCCCATCTCACAAACTATTCAACCCTAACAAGTCATGCAGGGAGCATTGCTGACAGAGTATTGACGAAATCGTAAGCGACGTTATCTTACCGACTCCCGCACATGGATGAGCTAGAGTTAGTCAACCAGCAAGGATTTTCATCTGCTTTGTACGGACACAGGATGCAACCAAGAGCAGTAGATGATAGGGATGGATGGAAAGAGAGAATCAGGGAACTCCGTATTCTCAGCACGACTTGATGATGACGATGATAAATATATAATTAATTATAAAATAACAAAAATCATAGGTTTGGTTTGTTGGGTTTTATGGCATATCAACCTTTGTAGATTAATTAACGCTAAATCCATTTTTATGTAAATAATCTATTCTATTTAAAACAATTCAGTTTAGCATAGGTACACAGTCTAATGGTCAAAAAGATTTCCATTTCTAACTATTCAAGCAGTTGTATGTAACAATTCGGTTAAGTGTAAATACAGTTTTAATGTCAAAAAACAGTTCTAGTTCAAATAATTCAGTTAAGTATAAGAACGTAGTTTAAATGTAAGAACGGTTTAATTGTTAAAATCATTTCTATTTCAAACTATTCAGTTTTACTCAAACAATTCATTTTAGCATAAGTATGCTGTTAATTCTATTTAACCCATAGATAGGACCCTTATCAGGTGCTACCACTCCGGGCCAGACTGGAGCTGGGAGCTATGGCAATGAAGGGGTACTCCGCATTCCCCTAAGCTCCAGCATTGCTGGAACCTCACCATCAGATTGTTTAGTGTCATATACAGGACACTCGTTAGGGGGGTCTTACCCCTCTGCAGAGGTGCAGTCAGTGTATTCTACAGCCCCAGCTGACTGGGCAAACAAAAATCATAAGAATTTACTTTATTAATATTTTGTGATTGATAAAAGATGCGTTCTTTTACATTATCTTTACAAAAGTTATATAGGATACTTCACATTTGTATTTTATTAATATCATCTTTTTCCTCTTTAAGATAGGACTTTACCGCATCTCTTTAACATATCTTAATTGCCAACGTTATTAATATAACATTTTGGTGCGATTCCTGAGCCAAACGTATGAATTGGTAATATCTGAGGTTGACCAGGGTTAACTGAAACGTCTGAAAGCGAAGCTACTGGCAACTGTGTACAAAATGTGTTTAAAAACATCGAGATTAAAGATGCAATTACCAAGACTAAAATTAACTACGAATAAAATATTGACTGTTTGATATATCGTCTGCAATTCGATGGATATATTGCAACGAGGCTTCCTCTCATTGAAACACCACTGAAAATTCTTATTTGATATGTGTGAATCAGTGTTGTATTTCTTTTAAGCCTTGAGGATACACTGAAGAAAGGGGGGATTAAAAGGAACACACTAAGGACCTCTAATTGAGAATTACTGCTTGAGAAGTCAGTCGAGCGGTGACCGGCGACAGGAGTCTCCCCAAAATTCGCAGGATATCAATCCACGGGAGGACCGAACCTCAGGTAACTTAAGCGAAGCAGAAAATTATTATATACCCTCGCCGCTGAATAGATCGACGAGAGAAAATAGAATCATCGAATTCAGGCTCCGAGGAAATAGCTTGGAGCCTAAGAAAAGAGAAAATGGGAAACCATTAGTATGGCATCTCCCACCATATTACTATGGTTGAAAGGCAATGGTGAAATAATACTCAAGTGAATGGGGTACAAAATCTATAAATATAATTACGAAAGGTATGGAACAAACGAGAGGACGTCACTGATGGACAACGACTCTACGCAACAATGGGAAATAGACTATTTGTTACAAGAGAGAACACAAGCGACGAAACTGCGCAGAAAGGCCTCTGACAACGTAAAAAAAAAAGAGGATAGTAACTCGCTTTAAAAATATATCAAAAACAGACAGACAATCTTAGATTGTTGG
Organism: Sepioteuthis lessoniana; assembly: GCA_963585895.1. Classification (NCBI taxonomy): domain Eukaryota; kingdom Metazoa; phylum Mollusca; class Cephalopoda; order Myopsida; family Loliginidae; genus Sepioteuthis; species Sepioteuthis lessoniana. The sequence goes on along the minus strand of OY757920.1, from coordinate 63,494,634 downwards.
AGAATCTGCGTAAACTAAAAAGAAAGAAAGAAAGAACGAACGAACGATATTTCGGGGTTTAAGGGATTGTTTCAATTTATTAAATCACTATTTACCATCATCATCATCATCATGCCGTGCCGGTAGCACGGATATCCCTGACCCTCTCTCGTCACTTCTCCCTATCGTTCATCACTTCTGGCAGGTTTTCAGGGCTACATTCCGTATCCTCACATAGCTGCTGTATGTATGTCCAGGCTGGTCGTCCTGCTTTTGATCGGTCATATGCGGGGGTCCATAGGAGTCCATCACTCATCCCTGCTTCTCTAGCAGTGTATGTCTAGTTCGTCTAACTTGGATAGTTTTCGTGATGGGAGGCAGGTGGCCGTATAGTTGGTGCCTTGTTGGGTGTTGCTGCCAGGACTTGTTCAATATTGCTCGCAACATTCTTGTGTAATTGCCGTCTACTAGTAAGATTTTTACTCAGATGAGAAGTGGCATGAGTTTAGCATTCCACTAGATATTTCACTTATTATGCAGCGAAAACAACCAATGAGCACTGGTCTACCAAAATGGAAGAAAGTCGATTTGGTTGCAAAGAGAGCAAGGACTTCATTTGCCTCGAGACTAAATAGGGTCTATTACCGGTTCTGTAAGGGTGCTTTTGGTGTACTTCTCTAGTTGTGGAAACTAATAAGATGGTTTTGGAAAAGGGGATCCTACCCAAGGCATAGAGAATCGTAGGGGCATTCCTAATTCGGAAAGAAAAAGAGTCCAGTGACATTGACCAATTCCGCCTGGTTTGTCTATTCAATGTGTGTGATGTGAATTGGTGGCTCAGTGGTAGAATTTCGTTTCTGCATTCCGTGGTCTCTGGTTCGATCTCCAGTAGGGGAGTTCATGGTATACATTGCTGATGAGACCTAATAAGGTCGAAACAGCTGTCCTATGATTTTGTATGTCGCATGCAGGTGTTCGCCGGATTTCCTGTTCATAATAATTTAATTCACAATGAACATATCTTGCACAAGAAAATGGTTAGAGGTTGCTCGATATCTGAGAAACGTAGCCTTGTATGGTCGGAGGCTGTTTGAGCTGCTTCTGCCTAGTCTAATTAAGGAATACGATTATTTGTCAAGTTTCTGATTCTGGTTGGTTGGTTTTTCTTATTCTGATTCTGATTGGTTGGTTGGGATTTATGGCATATCAACCTTTGTAGGTTATTTAACGCCAAATCCATTTTAATTTAAATAATCAGTTCTATTTCAAACAATTCAATTTAGCATGATTACACAGTTTAATTGTCAAAAACATTTCTATTTCAAACAATTCAGTTTATTCAAACGGTTCTTATTCAGCTAATTCAATTTAGCGTAAGTACAGATTTTGTTTACAAAGTGAAATGTCAAAACGGTACTATGTATATAACAATTCAGTTTAATGTAAGTACAGTTTCCTTGTCAAAAACGGTTCAATTTCAAACAATTCAATTAAGCATAAGCACGTAGTTTAAATGTAAGTACAGTTTAATTGTCAAAAACCTTTCTATTCCAAGCTATTCAGTTTAGTCAAGCAGTTCTAATTCAGCTTATTCAGTTTAGTATGAGTACAGATTTTGTTTACACACAATTAAGTGTCAAAATAGTTCTATGTTAAACAATTCCGTTTAGTGTAAATACAGTTTCAATATTTAAAAAAACAGTTCTATTTCAAATGATTCAATTTAGCATAAGCACGCAGTTTAAATGTAAGTGCAGTTTAATTGTCAAAAACATTTCTATTTTAAGCTGTTCAGTTCAGTCAAACAGATCATTTTAGCATAAGTATGACGTTAGTTCTATTTAACCCATAGATAGGGCCCTATCAGGTACTACCACGCCGGGTCAGATTGTACCTGGGAGCGATGGCAATAAAGGGGTACTCTGCATTCCCCAAAGCTCCAGCATTACTGGAAACTCACCATCAGATTGTTTAGTGTAATATACAGGACACTCCTTGGGGAGAGGGCCTTACCCCTCTGCAGAGAAGCAGTCGCTATATTTTACTGCCCCAGCCGTCTGGGCCTCAAATTTCTGAGATGGATCTTGATAATGTTTATCTCTTGTAATGTCGGGCACGGACGTTTGGCGCAGTTGATAAGGTATTTGGTTGGAAAGTTTTACTGAGTGAAATCATCTGGAGGTTGCAGGTTCAATCTTAACTACAGGCAAGAATAATAAGGATAATTATTACAGCTTGAGACTTCTACCCGGTCATTGTTAACAGAATTGGAACAGTCCACCCCTATGGATTAAATAAAGCGTTCTGTTCGAGTTTCTACATTGGCTCTCGGGTTTGACATGAAATACCGGAAGAAAGCCAAATGTTATATCAGCCGAAACGATTTGAGTATAACAATGAAGACGAAGCCAATAAACCGAATAATTTAAGTGATCAGTTCTACAAATGTGTTAAAGTGGGACTCAAGATGATATTGGTAGAATCAAACGATCCAGCAATTCAGGAACCAACACAAACACAAGTCACTAAAAAGAAGTGATCTGTTAAAAGTACAACTCAGCCAGTCTTACCTGGGATATCATAGGGATATCGGTACGGGTGATACACGACTTAACGAGCACAAAGTATACTTATAAGAGCGGCAAGAACTGGTTGTGTATTAGATTCACAGATAAGAGGAATTTATAATGAGTACCAGAGCCTTGTCTCGGTCGAAATAGAGCCAATAATTCAAATGAGAGGGGCTAAAAAAATACCTTAAGAAAACTGAGTAGGAAAGAATAAGTTTTCTGATCCGATCAACTTATGATGTCCTCAGTTAGTGGTTGGGCAAGAATCCATCATATCCTCTACATAAATACCTGCGATACGAAGCATAAACTTACCGGGTGCCAAATAAACTTTTCTCAAGGGAGATATACGTGAAGACGCAAGATAATTTTATGGTCTCTGGCTGTTGTTCTGGAGATTAGGAGACATGAACACATTTTTCCCTGTAATTCATGAAATAGTAGCACCGACTGGCAACGATAGTCCTGGTCGAGTAACTGGTTCAGGAGAAGGATGACTCTGAACTTGAACCTAGAGCTGTATTTCATCAAGTAGCTCGTTATTGTACCCAAACATATTCTGTAAGTTTTGATGTGACTCGAAAACCAAGCTGTATATCATATTGCCCTCTCCTTCGACAAATTTGCCGAGTCGCCAAGAGCTGTAGAATACACCGACTGCACCTCTACAGAGAGTTACGATCCCCCCACCCTCAACGAATGTCCTGGATATGGCTATAAACAATCTGATGGCGAGGTCCCAGTGATGCTGGAGCTTTGGGGAATGCAGAGCACCCCTTCATGGTAGCACCTGATAGGGACATATCTATGGATCAAATAGAACTAAACTGCGTATTCATGCTAAACGGAATTGCTTGAAATAGAACTGTTTTTTGTATAAAATATGGATTTGGCATTAAATAACCTACAATGTTGATATACTATACCCCCCCCAAAAAAAACTTAGACTAAATTCTGAATCGAAAAGAGAAGAGACCTACATCATGGGCCACTACTAGTCTTTCATAGCAGTGTGCCGTGATCCGGGAGAAGATCTGTGCTCTTGCAAAATCGACTGGTACGATAGCATCATACAACGACCAAGAAGAAATCGACTCAACACTTGGAGGAAGAACGAGTGGAAATTTATTTATTTGGGAATCCTAAAATAATGAAAATTTGATTATTTCTTAACGGTAAATAAATAGGATATGTGAAGGAAATGTCCGCTGACACAGAAAAATCTACATAGGTTGATAACTTTAATTTTTTATACCTATTTATCGATCAATCCAACCTTACACACGCACACACTCACAGACGTTCTGTTTTCATTACTTGATTCTTTTTTTCCATCTAGCCAACCTCAAACAAACACACACACACACACACACACATATATATATATATATATATATATATATATATACTATTTTCATTTCTTTATTACTTTTTTCTATCTATTAAACTTTACCCAGACACACACACTCACTCTCTCTCTCACGCACACACATACTCCCTCTCTCTCTCTCTCACACACACCTATATACTATTTTCATTTCTTTCTTTCTATCTTTCTCACACATGCACATACATAATCATATATACTATTTTCATTTATTTTTCTATTTTCTTTTCATATTCTTTATATTCGTTTGTTTTTCCTCTCAAATTTAATCTAAATAAACTAATATTTTCATCATATCTATCTTTCTTTGGAAGGATCCCCACAGCATAGTTAGCTAACTTGCTGACCTTTGAGGTCATAGAAAACGGGTTCAAATTTCACTCACACCAATATGTTCACTTTTAGCCTAATTCCCTTGGAAACGATAGGAACCCATTTATCCCACAAACTATGGGTTTAGTAGTACTACTACCGTTCTTCTACACAGATAGCTTGGGCATTAAATAACCCATGAAATTTGATATGCAATTAAACAAAGAAAACCAACTAAACTTACGCCACTCTCTTCATTATTCGCTCACACGTGTGTGTATGCATATATGTCTCTCTCACTCTCTCTCTCTCTCTCTCTCTCTCTCTGTCCGCTCTCTAAATCCAAATGATAGGGTTCTTAAAGAGAAATGCACTTACAGACAGACAGAAGAGACGAATCAAAACAACGTGAACTGCCAGAGTGTATCATAAAAGCTTCTCTAGAAGCAACGACAACAGCAGCCCCTACAGAAGATAAGAAGAGTACAGACAAAATAACGGATGAATAAGGAAACAACAAAGAAAAGCAAAACAAAATAAATTAACCAATGAAAGGCGTATGAGTAATGCAATGTATTTACCCACGTGTGCTTAACAAAGTAAAAGTAAAAGTAAGAGAGCCAAAATGATAAATGATGAAATGTTTGGAGATCGACCGAGTGCCACAAAGCCGATTAGTAAGCAACCGGATCTGCTTAACTACTCCTGCGTATAGTGTGTTCGTATCTTACTGAGCGACACTATTAGTTTGACCTTACTCCTAACTAAGTAGATCCATGAATCCTCTCCCTGACTAATTTCCCACAGCTCTCAGTGTCCCTGTTTGAGTCTAAATAAAAATTCAAAACAACTGACTTCTACTTCATAAAACATTTGACCATCCCACGTTAGCATATGGGTGCTGTATAATCTTCCACTACTTTGTTCTTTTTTTCGGCTCTACTAAATTGATCTTAGTAACATTAAGTAGGATTTTTCACTTAAAATGATATCCATTTAAAAATATCTAATAGTATTCAAAACACAGGGTCCGGCAGAATGATCTCTCATGTTTAGAAATTAAGATTTAAATCTAATATTATAAAGAACTATATTTGCTATTTTATTTTCTCATCGTCACCACTTCGTTTAAGAGATTCTATCGTCCAAATTCTTGCCCTCATGAGCAAAATACTCCGGAGCCTCACTTTGAAGTTCTGGAATGCTTGCTAAATCATCATCTCTAGTATTGCTGCGATTTCATCATGAATAAAATCTTTCAGCTCATCAGTTGTCTGAGGCTTACGTTTAAAGACATGAGGCTTTAGTCGGTGTCCCCAGAGGAATTAATCTTATTTACCCAACCCCTCCGCTCGGGCAGGATATGACACAAGGTCAATTTTTAAGCGGAGTTTAACAGGTTTGAATTCAGAGTTTTCCTTCTAGACTAGTTGCCTCACCAAGGCTGAAAAACCAGTCTGTCCTACTATTTACCCATAGCTGGAGGGAGAATAATTCGATTCAAACGTTTCCCAGGGGTATTAGTGCTATGTGAAATACAATCATTCTCGTCCAGGATTTGAACTCGTGTCGCCGTGTCCATTTCCTACGACGATAACCATTACACCACGGGCACCCCCGAGGAATTAATCACAGGGGGATCGATCAAGTGAGCAAGCCAGACTCGGTATGTCATCACGAAATGCGATGAGATTCAGTCACAAACGAATGATGTTTATGATTTCACCCAATGATGGCACGTGAAAGGCTGCTGCTGCTCAATAATATGTTGACCATACGGTCATCGCAACTAGTTTCTTCGTGATGGCAATTTTAAATCAGCGGGGGTCATTCTGAAAGACCGTGTATCATTATAAATAACGCTTTTCATAAGGGGGAAAATGCAGTAATAAAGTTTTATAAAATCTATATTTTTAAGAAAGAAGAATAATTGCTTAAAAGCATTCAAAAATCATTTTCTTGCATTTTAAAATTAGGGATTGATGACTTAAAAAATGTGTGTTTATACTTGTATAAAAAAAATCAAATTGGAAAGAAAGGAAGAAAAATAACCGTATTTTAAAAAATTTATAAACCAAATCCCGTAATTTGAGGTATTTGAGAAGCTCATAAAAACAAAAACATTCATCAAAATATTTCATAGTGACTAATAAACGAGGAGCAGGCAGAGTGGAAGTCTCTCTCCACCGGGTCCACGTTCGAACTGATTTTTTCTGCTGGGTAGGAGGAACCGCAACTCGATCTGTTCACGCGTGGCGTCTCATTTGCCATTTAGTTTTTTCCTGTCGGACATCTCTCATTCGTCTTCTACATTCCGCTCCTTCGACTCGAGTGAGTGCAAAAATTTTCAAATGTGGGGATGCAACCGCAATGATTCACGGGAACTGTGGCGTTTACTCTTCTTTTCCCTCGCCCAACCATTGACTAGTGGTCTGTCTACCAAAGTTGGAATTGTATAGCACTAGGTTTTGGAGAATCAATAGGCAGTGTGAGTCTTGTAAATACTCCGGAAAATATTGTGACTTATGTGGCGCCAAATACGATAATTCTGTTTATGTATTGTTAACCATTTTTGTATGTATTTATCCTACCCATCCTCACAAACGGGATGCGACACAGGGTTAATGTTTTAGCGGAGTTTAACAGGTTTGAATTCAGAGTTTTCCTTCTCCTAGACCGGCAACTATAACGTAACTTGAGGGAGGATAGTTGGATTCATATCTTTCCCGACAGTATAAACGCAATGTGAAATGCAAACAGCTTCGTCCGGGATTTGAACTCGGTTCTCATGGTTCATTTCCAACGACGATAACCATTACATCGCTGACAACTTCTTTTTTTTTTGTAATAAAGACAACTGATCAACTGAAAACTAGATAGGACATCGTTTCATTTATTTCATAAAATTAATTAAACCATTGTTTTGGAATTAATTCAATTCTTCATTGGATGACACTTTTCCATCCAGTTCCTTGTCATTCGATTGATTAAAAAGATTGTATAGCAGCGAAATGGAATGGTCAACAGGTTCAAGTCAAAATTCAGCATTTGAAATTTTGGCTCTTGAACACTGACCGCCGTTTTCTTGTTCGTTTTCCATTCCAATGAATAATAGTGGTTTCTTAGAAGGGACATAAATTATATGTGTGGAATTAAGTTCCATAAGAGTCGCGTGGGCCCAGCCACACCTTCTTGACATTTCAGTCATAAGGCGTTGTCTACGACAACGATTGGAAGATCAGCTGTAGTGAATTGCCGGGTGAAGTTTCGATGAAAGGGATGACCTTCTTTCGCTTCACAGCTCGAGTATGCTAGATGCGAGATGACCCAACGAGAAAATTCATCCGGAAGAGAGTATATATAACAATACTTACTTATATCTATATCTCTATGAAATGAAAAAATATCGGAACAATCACTATCTATCTGATAAAATTCCCTATAGCAAGTTCACCGTAACCCAACTCCTACAAAAAAGGTTTGATTACCGTCTAAAAAGCTATTGGCCAAAAACAATGAATCTTTATTTTTATCAATTTTAAGGATAAGTTAAAAATTATGCCCATTAACTCTTTTTTCAATGTTATGAAATTTGAAACACATTTAAGAAATATGAAAAACAAAATCCTTAAAGATCAAATCATAATATATTCATATGATAAAAAAAAAACAGGAATAAATGTCTACAATCTTCAAATAATAAAACTCAAATGATTCATTTAAATTCTCCCCATGAATTAAACAGCTAAATATTTTTTCCAATTTAATTTCTTTTTGAATATTTTCTTGAAAAATATAAAATAAGAATTCTTGTAAGCCGTAACCGAGTCGGTATTATTGTATGACAGCACCACCAGGACTTTTATAAAGAGAAAAAGATTGATGGTAAATACACAAGGATGCTGCATATTGTTATGAACAAACCATAGAAGCAGCACCCAACAAAACAAAATCTGTGTACCAACTAATCTCCCACCACATAAACGATCTCAGGAAGACCACCATGACGTCCTGCACACGACTGAAGAAATAAGGATTAACTCAAAAGGACGTGCTTCTCAGGACTCCTATACATCTACCCAGCGGTGTGGGCCGCCCAGCAAAAAATTATATTCATCTGTTCTTTGCGATCACTGGATGTCGTCTAAACAACTCTCCAAATCCGATGGTTGCTGCGGACGAATAAGCAAGAGAGAGTGATGATGATGATGATGATGATTTTCCAATTTTTTATACTTTTAGCTACTCTCCTCAGGTATGACTCGCTGGGGAGATAACCTAGTCTAACTTGTGACCGATAGCATTGGTTAACACGGTACTAGTAGCACTTATTGCGTGATCTGAATATTAATGCTAGTTGGGAAAAGAGACAAAACAACACACTAGATATTCCCGGTTATTTACTTTGCATTTCATTTCAAGTTATTCATTATCCAACTCAACCATATCTATGGGTTAAAAGGAGAGTTCACTGGATTCTTTAACTTTCGTAAAGTAACTAGTGTAAGAGAAAAACTTTGAATTCAAACCGGCCGTATCCTCGCAAAAATGGCCTTGTATCCTGCCTATGGTGATGGGGTTGGTTGCTTTGTTATGTCTCATGTCATATCAACCTTTGTAGGTTTTTTGATGTAAAATCGTGTTTATACAGACATATTGAACACTTAAGATTTGTAAGCAAATACTTAGTTGGAACACTTTAAAAAGCAATAGATCATTTATGTGCACAGTTAAATGATCACAATTAAACACCAGTCATTTTTGCTTTCAGTTGAAAGTTAAACAATACTATATGATGCAGAGATGTGAAGCTAAAAGGTACAACTAATCAAGGTCAGAGTGGACGTGAGATTAATGGCAATGAAGGGAAGTACATATTCCCTAGGGCCCCAGAACTGGAGTCTCACCATCCGCTGCAGTTTAATATCATATCCATTGCACTTATTCGTGTGCGATCATACCCCTCAGCCGAGATGCAGTCATATTTACTTTTTACATATCTTTTCCAGAGATGTAGCACATTGATTATTAAGGAATGTCAGGAAATTCCTTATGAAGGTGGCCTGCTTTGTTGCTTGCTTTGAAAATCAGCTTTAGAAATCCTGTTTTTCCTGGGCTCGAATGCCAGTGTTTGAGACTAGTAAAAATGTGTAATTATCTTAACAAAACAGTAGAAGGTTGTGCCCAAAGTTTTCATCCAATAACATTATATCGAAATACTTTTTCAAGGTCATGAAAATTTCCCATCCTGAAGAAGCAAGGAACAATCAAGAGCTCTGACCCATTCAAGTTATTCTACACATTCATACCACAGATCAACACTTATAGCACATCATTTTTCAAATTTCCTTAACCCTTCAAAAGTGTCTTTCTTAATTGATCCGAGCACATTCAAATATCGTTTATTTGTACTCTAGAAGGGGCTTATAATACGTAGAATATATCCTCTGATGAGAGGACAGACTCAACAACAAATGGCTGTAAAGGTTTTTGTTTGGTTTGGTTTTAGGACATATCAACCATTGTAGGTTATTTAATGCCTAATCCTCTTAATACATAAATATGTATTTGATCAGCACTTACAGCATATCATTTCTCAAATTTCCTTAACCCTTCAAAAGTGTCTTTCTTAATTGATCCGAGCACATTCAGATATCGTTTATTTGTACTCAAGAAGGGGCTTAGAATATGCAGAGTATATCCTCTAATGAGAGGACAGACTCAACAACAAAGGGCTGTCAAGGTTTTGGTTTGGTTTGGTTTTAGGGCATATCAACCATTGTAGGTTATTTAATGCCTAATCCTCTTAATACATATATATGTATTAGATATATGATTTGTAAACCCATTTTCTAGATGACATTTTAAACGAGTTTGAGCTCATTTTCTTTCGCACATAATTAAATGGTTTCACTTTTTTCTATTAAATGTGAATAATTCTATTTACTATTAATCATTGGTTAGCACCCAGTTAAAAGTTTTTGAGTACTGCTATTAACACTAACAATTCAATTAAATATCAGTCATTTGTTTACACACAGTTAAATGATCAAACAGTTCTTTTTCTAACGAGTCAATTGTACGCAAGTCATTTGTTTTCCCACAATTTAAATAATAAACAGTTCTAGTTGGCCCATAGATTGGATCCTATCATGTTCTACTGCTCAGAGTGAGAGTGAACTTGGAAGCAATGACAATGAATGGGTACTCCGTATTCCCAATAGATCCAGCATTATAGGAGCCTCTCCATCAGATTGTTTAGCATTATATCCAGAACACTCGCTGGGGGTTGTTACTCCTCTGCAGAGATGCCGTCAGTGTATTCTGCTGCTCCAGCCGACTGAGCTAAGGTTGTCTTCGGTTAGACACAAAACTTTATCTGGTGGTGAGGCAGTAGTTTTGGAGATCTGAGAAGTGATGATTACCCTTCATTGCCTTTACTCCCAGCTCCACTCCGACCTGGAATTATTCGTATTCAAGAGTACCGCGAGCAAAAACAAGCACAAAATAAAAATAATAAAAACAAACAAAAAGAAAAACAAATATAAAAAGAAATGTATAATAAATACGATTTCTAAACCCCTAGATGGGTTGTCATGCCGTTAAAATTAATCAACATCTTTTGAATCTACGCAACTTTCTTTTATTCAAATAGGTTTCAAAGAAATTTTTATCAAAGGTTATTTGATTGAACATTTTTTATTTGAAACAACTTTTTACCATTTTAATAAATTATTGAAATGACTTTTTAGACTAACTTAAAATATGAAATCATTTTCAAAGTGAAAAATTTAAACATCTGAATTCAAAATTTTAAATAATTTAGAATTTGAAATTCGGCATGACCACGTACTTTTTGGTTTCTTTCCTATTCCAATTTAAAAACGTAATTAGAATTTAAAAATTTAATTAGCATTTTTGAAATATCGTTCGCAAGGATTATCTTGTTCTTTGATAAAAAAAAAAAGGAAAATCGTCAAATTATTGTCTAAAAAAATGGAATTTTCATTCCTGATAACGTAGAAATGAACTGATTTAAAGTCAATGTTTATTTTTATCATGTTTTTTTTTATGCGTGTTCATATTTGTACAAAATAGGAACGTGAATAATAAAAGGAAAATTTTCGTGCTTGGTACACACGTATTTGAAAAAAAAAGAAGGAAAGTCTATTGATTAATGAAATATAAAGCGACTTTGATGATTGATTTGTTACTGCATTTAAGATAACCATGTGAAAAATGAGTTGAAATATTTTAACGTAATGTTTTTAAAAGTAAATTTTGAAATGTAAATAATACTTTTAAAAGCATTCTACGTTATAAATTACCTTATATTCAAAATTGTTGCATATATTATTTCTCTCTATCTGATATGATTTTATATTTAATGTTCTAGTGTAGACACATCATTTTCATGAAAATAACTTTCTATGAAAAATATTTCAATAAAAAGTTGTTTTTTTATTTGAACGTTGTTTCGTCATCAGAATAAAATACTGTTTCTATAGGTCTCATGATGTTGTTGAATAATCTTCCCCAGCTTTAGTGTCCATTCTTAGTAATCGATGTACTTCTAGATCTTTCACGTTGATTCCTGGAGGGATATTGAGTATTTGTTTATTTATGATTTGCATATGAATGAATAGAATGGATACATAGACATGTTATTACGAGGATGACAAGAATTTGGTCGCGTCGGGCAGGGCAATGGTTACCAAGGTAGATTAGCAAACCTTCATGAGTGAGTTCGAGTCTCAAATGGTGCCCCATTCATACAGTCCTGTGCCACATCTAAGCAAAAAGGCCCGAACTATGGCGCCTCGGGTGATGTAATGGTCACCAAACTAGACTAGCCATCCTTCATGAGTGAGTTTGAGTCCCAAAGGGTTCCCCATTCATACAATCTTATGCCACATCTCAGCAAAAAGCCTAGTAAATTGCTGCAAAAAAGTTAGAGCTATGGCGCCCGGGTGATGTAATCGTTACCAAGCTAAACTAGCAAACCTTCATGAGTGAGTTCGAGTCCCAAAGGGTGTCCCATTCATACGGTCTTGTGCGTCATCTAAGCAAAGAGCTTCGTTAATTACTAAATAGGAAGAATTCGGCAGAGGTAAAGCAGAATAATTAACTTGGTAACATCATTGCAATATGGCACAGCCGATATGATCATTGTTGCACCAAGATGAACTCGATTTTGTAAAAATTGTTCTTAGGTATTTTGCTGGTTAACCAGGCCATTTTCTTAATGAGTAGAGTGTTCACCAATGATCCGGCAGACTCGGGTTCTATCCCTGATCGAGGCATATCAAGACTCAAAAATGTTTCTTGATGCTGCCTTGCTTAACATTCAGCATTATAAGGTAAGTATGAAGGTAAAAGTGGAGCAATCCAGAGAATGGAGTAGCGCCCTTCCATACACCTCGGTGTAGTAGCTATTGAAAAAAGAGTCTTGTGGTCATCCTTGACAGAGGTCGCCAACTTTACTTACTTTATTTTGCTGCGCATGTCAAAGAAACTCAAGGACAACAAATAATATTTAGCTGAAAGTAAAATCATCGATTTATATTTGATTGATTGATTTTAACATCATATCAACTCATCAACAGTTGTTCTATTTCATGAGTTTAGGGAATCTCGTTTATTTTTTTGTTTATGTTTATATTTTTGTGTTGATTTTAAAGAATTTCTTTGCTTTTGTCTTTTTCGTCTTACGTTTTTATAGAATACGAATAACTTTTAAATATATGTGTTTGATATATAGATACTGTTGTATAGCCTGAATGAAGTAACGAACACTATCACTCGTTTATAAAAATATAAACTCTTTTATTCGAAAAGTCGTAATGGTTGTGTGTATGGGAGGGATAGACAGAGTAGGGCTTTGATTGTTGGGACAGAATCAGTGAAGAACTACTTGTGTTTAAATCCTATCTTTACATTGACACCATCATTTCTTCAAACACGTTGAAATTCTTATCTCACAATCTTTCTTTTTCGTGCTTCCCAACCCGGTATGTTTTGGAGGTGCCATTCCCCAGCTCGGTTGACTGCCTATGTCCCTGGGTCGAAAAACTTCTTCATCATATATTTTCTGGACGCCCATGCATTTTCCCTTCTCATTTTATTCACGTGATTTCTTTTCCGCTGTCCCTTGTTTACACAAGTACATATCCTGTTCTGAAATCCCTAACAAATAGGTCTGTCAAATATCAATATGTAACAATAAGAACCTAAAATGATCTAACACTACAGGGCAGAGTAGACCTGGGATTAACATCAATGAATGAGTAATTCCTACTCGCATATTTCCACAAACAGAACTTCGTTATTAGACGTTGTTTAGTATCATCTCTAAGACATTCCTTTTGGACGAGGTTGTTATTCCACTCCAAGGATTACAGACAGCATATTTTTAACTCTGCCGACAGGGTATCCGATCTATTATTAGCGTCAGTCGGTTGTGGAGCAATTATAAATGTTCCTTGATGACCTTTTTAAGAAAATTAGAATAAATTACATTCAATCAAATCAAAAGGATATTCTAAAGTATATAAGAACCTCATTAAATAAGCCGTACTCCATTAATAAAACGATGAGGTACAAAAAGAAAGCAGAAAAGTTACAGAAAGGTCGCTATGCAAAATTATAATAAAAAAACGGAAGATTATTATTCATGATGACCAAATAAGATCAAGGTTCGAATACAAAGAGAGTGAAGAAGTTGTGATAGTAATCAATCCCTGCCTGGCTCAAATGAATCAATAATGGGAAATTAGAGATGAAGAACCAATAGAAAATAAAACAAACGTTCAAAAGTTTCTTTGCTTCTGATGGCATATTGACCTTTGTGGGTTATTTAATGCCAGACATCCTGGATTACTTAATGCAAAAGCAGTGATATTATGTAACCTAAAACTAAAGGAAGTCAGGGGATTCATTCCTGAAAATTATTACAATTAGTAATACTTGGAGCCATGTAAATCTGGGTAAGTTTTTATATTAATAATTATTTAAAGCTACAGTTGCTTCCCCAGTATTGTTATTTGTGACTTGATGCCATAAAATTGGTTGAAATACTTGCAAACGGGAATATGTAGAAATTACTCTTTGATAGGAATACCCCAAAACCTATGATTGTGTGCGAACAAAGGATTATAACCAAACAAGAATAGTTACTTGAAGACGTATCAGAGAATAAACCGTCAGAGATACATTAAACCATATTAAAGTAAATTATCTTTTTCTTAGTAAATGTTCTACAGAATTAGAATTGTTTATAAATTATTTTACTTTTTTGAGAGTTTTTCATACCAGTGTTAGCTGATGGTTTCTCATCGGAGTTTAAGTGCCATCAAGTTTTCTCAAGTCTCCAGGACTCTTCTGAGTATTCTGGCCGATGTTAATGATTCTCTCCTCTGGATTGTCTCCACTTGAATTTTTATTCCTAAATCTTTCAGCCCCTTTAACAAGTCTTTGGGGATTGTTCCGAGCGCAATATGTACAATTGTTATCATCGTCATCTTCATATTCCATATTTTTTTACATCTCGAGCACGGTCATTTTGCTTTCTTTTATTTTTGCTCTGGGGTCTGCCAAAACGACAAAGTCTCCTATTTGGCAGGTTCTCTTTTTTATTGTTGATTATTGCTAGGTCTGGTTGTCTGGCCGAGATTTGGAAATCTGTTTGTATCTCAAAATTCCAGAGAACTTTGTGCGTTTCATTCACCAAGACGAATTCTTAGTTTTGCATATATCACTTATTCAGATGGTTGAATTAAATTTTTTCAGGATTATTATTATTTTACTCTTTTGAAAGTTTTTTTTTACACCCACGTTAGCTGGTGGTTTTCCACTGGAGTCTGAGTGACAGCAAGTCTCCTCAAATCAACAGATTCTTCTTAGTATTCTGGCCGATCTCAACCATGCTGTAGTTTGGATGGTCACCACTTGTTCTCTTATTTCCAAGCCAACCAATTCTTGTACCAATCCTTTGATGAATTTTCCGATTAGTATCGTGGTCACTTTCATGTCCCACAGTTTTTTTTAAGTTCTCTTGCAATGTCTAGAAACTTATTTCTCTTTTCGCTTTCTTTCAGTTTTAGCCGGTGGTCAACCGGAACGGCAAATCCACTATTCAGAAGGCTCTTTAAATTTGTTAACTTTCACTAGGCCTGGTCGTCTGGCCGGGATTAAATGATAAGTATTATTATTATTATAATATATGGTGTTGGAAATCATCCACTTCATTTAAAACTGACACCTTTTCGGTGCAAAGAACATAGGCCGGTGGTAATCGTTGCTGCATCAAGCTAATGTTCTACAATTTTTGTTTGTTAGATACAATCAGTTAGGATAATTGCTCAGATTTGTGTATATCGTGCATATGTTGTCGAAACGATGATTTTTTTAAGACTG
Organism: Sepioteuthis lessoniana; assembly: GCA_963585895.1. Taxonomy (NCBI): domain Eukaryota; kingdom Metazoa; phylum Mollusca; class Cephalopoda; order Myopsida; family Loliginidae; genus Sepioteuthis; species Sepioteuthis lessoniana. The sequence goes on along the minus strand of OY757920.1, from coordinate 63,478,971 downwards.
GTTAATCTGTATTTAATACACAAAGAGATTTTCATGCTCATTTGTGCTACATGATAATGATACTGTTGAGAAATGAATTTTCAATTCATAGCAGAATTATTTTTCTCTCCAGAATTGTATCATTCCGATGTAAACTGAAATGAACACGAAAGATTCTCTCAGCAACATCGCCAGTCGTAAAAAAAAACAGTTTCAACAGCAAACGCTGTGTACACTGGTCCAAGCAATCGTCAGAACGGGTGATATTTTGAAGAAAGGATAAGACATTAGTTAGATGAAGTTACTCATTGCCCTACTGAGTAGAGTGTTCGCCATTTATCCGGGGGACCAGGGTTCAATCCCCGGTCGAGGTATACCAAAGACTCAAAACGTGGTACTTGATGCCGCCTTGGTAAACACACAGCATTATAAGGTAAGGATCAAGGGTAAAGTAGAGCAATCCAGGGGATGGAGTTGCGCCCTCCCCTAACCTCGGTGTAGTAGCTATTGAAAGGGAGCCTTCGGGTCACCCTCGAGTAAGGTCGCCAACTTTACTTTTACTAATACTTCTTGCCTAAGTTCATTTGAATCACACATTTGACAGATAAAAATATATGAGTGATTTCTGTCTCACCATGTATTATGTCTTCAATATGTTGCTTGAAAAAAAAAGCTGACATTCAATAACCTGACAAGTGTTGACATACCACCAAGGAACCAACCAACTTTGACCAGTTTGATAAAAATAGTCAAAGCTGGGGTTAGAATATCAGTATAGGTCGTCCTCTGTTGTTTATACAACATAATACAATATAATCTGTAGTAAGTGAATTGGAGAGGAGCGAAGAATCACCAAATTATCTCCACCATTGCCTTGAGAGATACCATATTAAAGAATGTCTCGGCCTGTTACTATGACAACCTAACAGAACACATCTACACGCATATATATATATATATATATATATATATATATATATATATATATATAACAATGATGTTAAAGAGAGATCGATTATCAAAAATTTCGGTGCATCTAAGGGAGACCTTGTTGTGTTAGAAAGTTTAACGAGCGCGTCTTGCAAGTCAGATATTACAGATGAATGAGTTCGATAATATCTGTGTGCCCCTTAGTTGTAGATTTCATTTAAATGTAAGGTATGCATATATTTACGCAAGAAATCATTACTACTATAGTCGATCCTCGATAGGAACTCTCTATATTTGTCCTTAAGCAACATCTGTGATAAGATTGATACCTTCAGGTAATACGTAGATATTTAAAATCACACTTGGCCACACCGTAGGATTATTTAGTTTGAGATTAAGTTTACTCAATTTGTACAATTGTTTTCTATATATATATATATATATATATATATATATATATATATATAATTTTATATGAAGTATACGCATGTCATATATATATATTACATATACAGAAATTCATATGTATACATATATACATATATATTTTTACAATAAACTAACAATTCCTGATATATTTATATTTTTTTTATATATGTGTGCATACGTTTATATTTATATATACTTATGATTCATACTTACAGATACTACATAATAAAATACGTATATACGATGTTATATATATATATATATATATATATAAAATATTTAAGTTTATAAAGTATATATTTCTGTAATACATATATCGCCCTCTATCTCCATCTCTCTCTCAATATATATATGTTTATATAAAGTTGGCAACCGTAATTGAAGGCTACCAGACTGGTCCCTTTTTATAAGGTACTACACCGAGGTGTAGTGAAGAGCTGCTCCACTTTACCTTTGATCCGTACCTTCTAATGCTGAGTGTTAAGCAAAGTTGCATCAAATATCATTTT
>OY757920.1:63462124-63469624 GCA_963585895.1 Sepioteuthis lessoniana | reverse complement strand
GTGTGTTACTGCCATCAAAAATAAATTCCTCAGCAGTGTTCATTTCTTGAACGAGATACAGAATAATAGTTTCGAACCTGTCAATATATATATATATGTGTGTGTGTGTGTGGTGTTACATGTTATCGACAAAAGCAATAAGGAAATTTGTAAAGAATAAAATAGTGATTTTAAAAATGCAAATCAGATAGATATGCTATATTTCTCATATTTTGATAATAGTTGAACTGGAGGTATAGACTCAACTCCCGCCACACACACACACACACACACATATATATATATATATATATATATAATCACTTTATATAAATCCGCAAATTCTTTGTTGTTATAGGGAATTTTGATGATATTGATACTTCTTTTTGGATAAATTTTGTAAAAATTTAAAGACATTCGAAACCCCGAGTGCCAAGTGAGTCAAATAATAATGAAATAGAATGTACATTTCATGGCCGTGGGTCATTCACTCCTTAATCAGTCTGAAAAGCATGTATTTATGAAGGAGAACATTTCTCTCTCTCAATATATATATATATATGTGTGTGTGTGTGTGTGTGTGTGTGTGTGTGTTTGCGTGCGCGCAAAACTGAACTGAGTTCTGATTTCTGATCGTCTTCATTTTCTATTGATGCGAGGGAATGAGTTCGCTTCTCCCTTCTCGCTGCCAAAAATCTTTTGTCTCTGGTTCACCACAGTAATCAAAGGAGTGCTTGCGTAAGTACTTGACCAAAGCACTATCTCATAACTCTGTTCCAAAAGCTGCGGCGTCCATTGTCATCCTTGAAAGAGACCTGTTAGTTACAGATACATTCGTATTCGTCACTCTGGCAGTTCGTAAGCTGACAGGTTAGTGCGTGTTCCTCATAAGCAATCAATATTCTATCGTTATATGTAAATATTCTCGTGGTAGCCGGTGTGTGGATGGAGCAGTGATAATGCGAGAGGCGCTTGAATGGAACGTTGACTTTGTCCCTCTATGCTGATATGAGAGAGATTCTGCGGAGGAGGAAGGCAGGAAGGAGAACAGAAAGGTGAGCGGGAAGGAGTGCAAGTATTATATCAAGTATATAGTCATATTCAGAAAGTTGGAACGGGTAAAATAAACCGGGAGAGATGAGTGTAAAATCAATGGGGGAAGACGAAGGCACATAGAGAAAAGAATCATATCAAAAAGAAAAGAAGAAAGAAAGAGAGAAAAAAAGCAGCAAGTTTAATAGAGATAAGAAAATTAACAAAGTGATAGGGAGTAAAATCATTTTAAAACAAGGTATGGTGGTAAGAGGTATGCACAGTAAAGAGATAGAGGGAGGAAAGAGAATGAGTAAGAGAGACAAGAAAATTGACTGAGGAAGAAGATGAGAAAGAGAGAAAGAGGGTAATGCTAACAAAGATATACACATTAGATTGAGAGAGAAAGAAAAGCAAAAAATATAGTAGATAGATAGATAGATAGATAGATATTAGGCTAGTTGAAGATGGAGAAATAGACATTAAGAGTTATAGGTGTCTCGTTTTATGGCAGTTTTTAGCTTGTTCCGATGACAGGATTGAGTTGCGAGTTTGATTCAGACAGAGTGCCCTATACTAGCGACCTTCTAGCAAAACTAAGCTGATAAATTAAATAACTATAGAATTTTTTTTAGGGAAATAGATAGATAAAGATTAATATAGTTATAGTAAGATAGAGTTATAGATAATTTGCAACAGTATGTTTGGTTGGCTTTCTCTGCTTAATGGCATATCAACTTTCTTGGGTTATTTACAGTCAAATGTATCCGTCTAGAAAAACAGCATTTCTACTATTTAACCCATAGCTGGGAGGATAAGGGGGTCCACACCTATCCCAAGGGTATCTGTCCAAAAGAGAACATAATAGCGCGACTGGAGTTTGAACTCACTTACTACGATTCCACAGTCCAGCGCTTTTATCATTACTCCACGATGACATCTCCCCCGCGATTGTAAGGACCCAAAGTGAGACACGTAAGGGAGAAAAGAGTAATTGGGTTCAAATGGAAAAGATGGAAATGCATACAGAAATAAGGTACTTTGTGTGTGTGTCAGATAGATATATAGATAGATAGATTGAGAGAGAGAGAGAGAGTAGGTGGTAAGAGATGTTAAAATGAAGGTGTAAGTAAGGTAATCAAAGATAGATGGGAGGATAAGTAAATTCAATAAGAAAATAGGGAGCGGGAGAGAGAGAGGCAGTGAAATTGCGTAAGCAAAGTTTATTTGGTAAGAAGGTAAGCTAGATAGAGAGTAAATGGCATAAGATAGAAATATGAGAAAGAGAGGTAAAGATTATGCTAGAAAAAAGAGGATATGTACAGAGTAAGAGACAGAAAGAAAAAGAAAATGAGTTGGTAAGCAAATAGATAGAGAGGAGTGGGGAGAGGGTATAAGTGAATAAATATTCAAGATTGAAATACCCAGGTATGAAGAGAGATGAAAAAGGCAATTTGCAAGAGAGTCCAAATAAATAAATCGTTAAACAAATTGAGGAAATGGAGAAGGGCGAGAGAGGGAGGGAGGGAGGGAGGGAGAGGGAGAGCATTTAGGCTAAAAGAAAAATGAATATAACATACAAGAACAAAAGTGGGATAGCGGCAGAAGAGAGATACAGAGAGGTAGAATCTAAGTGAGAGAGAGAGAGAGAGAGAGAGAGAGTTGCATATAGAAATATAGAAAAAAGAGAAGAAGAAAATGCAAAGAGAGGGAATGTGTGGCAAGAGAGGGAGACAGACAGACAGAGAGAGAGAGACAGAAATACACCCAGAGAAAAAGAGAGAGAAAGAGAGAGAGGTTGAAAACTCAGAAAAAGAAGCAGAATCTGATGAAGAGAAATGGAAGATGGAAATAAAGAAAGAAGATAAATGGAGAAAGAAAGGGAAACAGGAAGAAATAAAAAGAAAGATAAGTAGGAGTAAATAGAAAAACGGAGAGGGATGGGTAAACAGAGAGAAAGAGATACAGAAAATGCAAATAGAGAGAGGAAGTGGCTGAAGATAAAAAGAGGCAGAAACAGATAGAGAGAAAGTGAGGCTGAAAAAGCCAACAGGACGAAAGAAAGGTGATAAAAGCGTGAGAAGAGGTAAAGCAAATACAGAGAAATGTATACAAGTTGCATTAGAGAGAGGTTACATGTAAGTATATTGACAGAAGTCGTAATGGTAGAACTGTAAAACCAAAGGTCTGTGAGTTTAACTTACAGCATGGTATAAGACCAAACTATTTAGTAACCACGGATAAGTCTGGCACAACTCTACAGGTCTAGAGGAAACGGTTAGATAAGAGAGGCAGAGTAGCGGGAGAAACAGATAAACGAAAGGAATTGTTTAAAAGAGGGTGGGAGAATGAGGTGTTTATCGAGGAAAGATGTTAGGAAGAGATAGAAAAAAAAGCGACAGAGATAGAAGCGACGATACAGAGGAAGAAATTTCAAGGAGAAAAGAGGAAGAACGATTTTCTCGGTACAGTTTTCAGAATGTATGCAACGTTCACGAGAGGAAGGCGAACAAGCACACTGGAAAAACACAAATGCCGGCATTTAGCGTAATACGGCGCTGCTGCCTCTATCAACGTCGCTTGTACCGGTGTCAGCTGTTGCAGTATGCGTGGGTTTCTTCGCTCTTGCTTTTTCTGCAAGATGCCCTCCCTTCACATCCCATCCTTTTTTTATTAGCATCTTACTCTCCTCTTCTTTTTTTCGCCTCGAGCCTTACTCTCCTTTTAAGTAATTCATTTTCACGCTTCTTGGTCGATTTCGAATGTCTCGTAGAAGCCCTTTTTGTCGTATATGGAATATTGTTCTGTCTTATCGGTTTTGCTTTCTCTTTCTCCTTCTGTCTCTATCTATCTGTCTCTCTCGTTGACGCTGTTTTATTTGTTCTTGGTTTTCCTCCTACAATTAATAGTAAATAAAGAATGAATTTCTTGCTCGTATCTATATTTTCTCCCTTCCCTACTTTCTCTCACCGTGTTAAAGCACTTAATCTTGACTTTTAAATTGTCTTCTATAAACTGTCCTCACCCTCTTTCTCTGTCACTCCAACTCTTTCTTCACCGACTGATCTTGCTAATCCTCCTCCTCCTCCTCATCTCCCTCTTTCTCTCTCTCTCTCTCTCTCTTATTACCTCGCTTACATCCTCATTTTAACCTATCAACTATTTACGACTCAATCTTTATTAAAATATCTTCCCTCACTTTCTCTTAATTTCTGTATCTTTATCCACTCTTTCCTTATAATGTCTCTTACTCTTTTCTCTGCCTACTTCTCTTATAACCTCTCTTTCCTCGGCTAATAACCCTCTCCTATTCTCTCTTTCTGTATCTCTCTGTGTCTTTATTAGCTTTGCAAAAAATACACTTTTCTCTCGATTTTTTTTCCAATTTTGTTTACTGTCAGCTTCACGTAAAACCCGATTTTATCCATGTCCTCCTCCTTCACACTTTATATATGCAAATGTAAATCTCTATCTAACTCTCTCTCTCTCTCTTTCTCTCTCTCCTCAAGCACTTTGTTAATATGGACCCTTCTTTGTTTCATTTAGTTATCTCTTCTCTTCATATCTTCCCTCGTTCTTTATCCTACCTTTCTCACTCCCTAGTAAGCGAGTTCGATCTCCAGTCAGGTGTTGCTTTCATTTTTTGACAAATATTCTTGGGAAGGGTATAAACTCCTTAACCCCTCAGCTATAGGTTAGATAATACAACTACTTTCCTTCTAAAATGATGGCTATGGCATTAAATAACCTTCGAAAGTTGATATACCATCAGACAAAGAAATCAATCTCTCTCTCTCTCTCTCTCTCTCTCTCTCTCTCTCTCTCTTCTACCTTATCTTTTTTCACTCCTCCTTTTACTTCCTGAACGCTCTTTCACCCTCTTTTTTTACTCCTGCAGCTTACTCTCTTTCTGCTACTCTTTTCTATCCATCTCTCTTTTTTCGATCATGTCTCTGTAAGTCATCTTTCTCTCTCCTCTTCCTCCTCTTTTTACTTTCTGTTCATTTTTGAACAAACTTATCTCTCTTTTTATTCATTGATTATCGTTTTCATTCTCTATTTATCTAACCATTTTTTTTTACTTCATTATGCATCTCTCTATCTATCTATCTATCTATCTATCTATCTCAGTGTATGAGGAGCCATTCTTCTGATTTCACACACACCTCTGTTCTCACTCTTTCTCTCCTCTCACTTGGTTTCATAAAGCATTTGTTACTCAATTTCTCTCACTAATCAATCTTTCTCTTTGCCGAACTTGTTATTTCTACATTTTTTATCCTCTTTGTTTTACGATTTTTACACGCCCGTTTCGTGTATGTTTTTTCTCTCTCTCTCTCTCTCTCTCTTTCTTTCTTCTCTCCCTTAATTCCCTCACACATTCCTGTTTTCTTTCTTTCTTAACTTATCTTTCTAATGCTTTTTCTTTTTCAAACTCTTTCTTTTAGTTTTCTCTGTTTTATTTATTTATCTATATATCCTTGTTTCAACTTCTTTCTCTATCACTCTCTGTCACACTTCTCCACCTCGCTCTTCTTCAAACTCTTTTTATTTTAATCTCTCTCTCTCTCTCTCTCTCACACACACACACACACATTCTCTTAGTTGGATCTCTTTTTCCACCTTTCACCCTTTTTCTCTCTTTACTTTTTTAAATGGTCACACTCTCAAAAAAAGTCCGTCCGCCTCTTCCTCTATATCATTTATTTCCTTTCCTGCACTTTCTTTTATCTCGTATAACACAAGTCTTGTTGCAACCGGGTCGATATGTGACTGTGTTCTACTACTACACAGTGGACACTGAACGGCTTGTATAGCCGTGTGCTCGCTCTTCTACTAAGAAACAATCGGAAACTAGCGCTCAAAGCCATAAACACGTACATACTTTATATATATATATATATATATATATATATATATATATATATATATATATGCTTTCATGAACGTGTAACTAGTTATCGGAGTGTGTGTGCGTGTATCTCTCTAGCTCATATATATATATATATATATATATATTGAGACACAGGCGCTTACTGGTTGATATCAGGCTTGTGCACACGTAAATGAACTGCAGAAGACACACAGACGCAGGCAAAGCGGATGTAAGCCCATATTCTTGTGCACATGCGCACACGCAACTTCTTGTTTCACTTTCGTTTTCCGACGCTCACATGTGCTAAAGAAGACGCTGCACACGCGTACAAGCGCATAAGGCGCCACCTACCGACACACGTACGCACGCACCAAACGTAGTGCGTAGAGGCAGGCGGCACACGCTGTTTGTAGACGTATTCAAAATAGTTGAAAGCGTTACCAACGGGAGGGACAACATGCGCTGACAGCTTCTTGTACAACATTGTCGTTAAGACGAGTTACTAGAGGACCCGCATACCGTTCGGAGACGGCCACTATCAAGGTTTTATTTTACAAACTGAAAATTTAACAAAACAAAAAAAAAAGAAAAAAAAAAAAAAAGAAAAGAAAAAGAAAAAAAGGGGGGAAAAGAAAGATATCTTCAAAATAGTGTAGAAGTGACGACGAAAAGGAAGAAATTGAAGTGAAAATATTTACGGAGACAGACCGGACAAAGAATAAGGAAGACGACCAAACTTTAAAAAAATAAGGGGGGTAACAACAGTTTTTTTAAAGGGTGGAGAGAGGGAGTAAGGAAGAGAGGGAGAGAAAGTGTGCGTGTGTGTGTGTGCGTGTGAGTATGAGTGTGTGAAAGAGAGAAACGAGTGAAGTTACAATTCTTTACTTAGGTATATAATATATTTGCATATAAAATATTGTAAAGATTTTGAAAGTTTAAAAAAAAAGAAGCTTCTTTTAAACCATTTAGATTAAGAGATATATTTTACTTATTTACGAGATGAACCGGTATTACGAAGTCTGACTGCTTGTCTGTAAATGAAAGATAGAAAGAAAAAATAACTAGTTGAAATGTATTCTGACTGATTTTAAAGAAAGAATACTGATCTATAGATTTACTTAAGATCGACAAAAAAAAAAAAAAAGAAAACGATACATTTTAACATAATATAGAAGGAAGTGAAAAAAAAAATATATATCTATATCTAACAGAATCAAAGGCAAGTGAATGAGAACTAGAAGAACACTTGGGTGAGCAGTAAACGAACGCTGGGAACGAGAGATAAGGAACGACTAAAAAGAAGAAAAAAAGAAAAGCACACAAAGAGAAGGAAAGAACGTGTGAGATAAAGAAAGAAATTTTGACCCCTTAAAAAGAAAAAAAAAGAAAAAATGGTGTAAATGATAAACGCCGGCTAACGGAAATTTAAAAAAAAGAAGGAAAAAGAAAAAAAAAGCACTTGATTAAAAAGCAAAAAAAAAGAAGAAAGAAATTTCCTTCCTTCATCTATTAATTCACACTTTCTTTTACTTTCTTTCTCTCTCTCTCTCTTTCACTTTCTCTCTCTCTCTCTCCCCCATTCTCAATGTTTTTAAACGTTAAAAGAAAAGGGG
>OY757920.1:63376027-63461924 GCA_963585895.1 Sepioteuthis lessoniana | reverse complement strand
TAACCTATGCAAGGAAGCACGCCAGTCGATATTCTTTATTTTTTATTTTTTTTTACTTTTAAACTAAAGATGTTTTTTTTTTAATTTTAAACTAAAGATGGTTCCATATGTTTGGTCTCGTCGTCAATTAATTAATGATATATCAACCTTCGTGGGTTATTCAATGCCAAATCCACCCTTAGAGAAGAACAGTCGTAGTACTATTTAGCCCATATCTAGAGAGGATAACGAGATTCATAACTTTGCCAAGGGGTACTAGTCCTAAAGCGAACGGAATAGCTCAAATAGAACGCGAACTCGCTTACTATGATGTCGCAGTCCAACATGCTAGCCACTACGCTACCTGGACTCACCCACCATATGTTTTATGACTGTGTATCAAATGATATACTGCATCTGTGCTTCACCGCAAATTTGTGTCTATCGAACAAGATATGCCCTGGTTTTTCCTCTCAGAAATGCACACGTATTTGTGATTTTATGTGGACTTATCTTTGTCTCTGTGGGTGTGTATGTGTGTGTGTCTGTCCCTCATACTTTCAACATCACCAAATACACTTTTTTTTTACTGGAAAATGCAAAGATAACAACATTATGCTATGAATGTATTAACTTGTTTGGTTGTAAGCGAAGTAAAGATTATATATATATATATATATATATATATATATATATGAGAGACAAAGAAAGAAAAAAAATGCTATCGATATATAGTTACGTAAGTGCAGCTATCTCTGCATGTTATTCGGATCTGTCGTGTGTGTGTGTGTGTGTGTGTGTGTGTGTGTGTGCACTCGCGCGCGCGCGCGTGTGTGTGTTATTCCTCGTGGATGTGTGTGAGAATCTTTGTGTTTGTCAGAGACAGAAAGATATATTCATTGTGTTGCGATCATATGCACAATCATTAAGATTATCAAATACATATATATATATATATATATATATATATATATATAGAGAGAGAGAGATAGAGAGAGAGAGAGAGAAATAACGCACAGATACTTCGAGCGATATATACCACGATAAAGAGTGAGCAAGAGAGAGAAAGGAGTTATTTAAAAGGACACATGCACACATATATGTAGAGATAGATAGAGAGAGAGAGAGAGAATGCGAAAGGAAAATTGTCTTCACATAGATTGTAAATAATGGTATATAAATACATCTTTATGTGTATTTATTCAAATATTCGTACAGATATTAATTTCTCCATCTTTAAGAAGCACACACACACACACACACACACACATATATATATATATATATATATACCCACACACACGAAATCAAGCACCCATTTACCATATAACCACCCTTTGAATCTGAAATATTTACTATATAATATTCGATGAATTTGCTGAATTCAGAGTTGTTTGATTAAGTGCATTGACACGAAAGCAGGTTATATTTGAGAAAACAAAACAAAAAATATCAATAATTCTATATAGATAATTAAATTCTCTATTTTCGTTTTCCTTACTCTTCTCGATTAAGTTGAATGCACAGCATTAGTCTGCGCTCTCTGTGTTACTCGACTCCATATAGTGTTCTGCCAGCAACTAGCTTAACGTGTCTCCGCACAATGCTTTGGCGCGAATACTACAAAGTAGCACGTCTAAACCGGCACGCTTCTCCCAGCAGAAGCCGGCTTTTTAAACATTTTTTCGTCTCATTTATCTCTGCTTTTTTCTCTATATTATTCCATCTATCACCTCACTCTGTGTCGTACTATCGCTGTATTTCAAAGAGTGTATGCGTATACACGAACTTAACAATTTTTATTTTTTTTTTGCTCGTGGGTTGGATGATTTCTTTTCTGTATTCTTATGCTTTTTTTTTTTTGAAAAATATTTTTGATATTGTCCATGTTGCTATCCAAAAATCTCATAAAATGTAAGGCCTTAAACAGCTTCTCGGAAGAGCACTTCACTTATTGAATAAAAGGCGCCTCTGGTGGTGTAATGGTTAGCAAGCTCGACTAGCAAACCTACACGAGTGAGTTCGAGTCTCATTGGGTGCCCCTTTCATATGGCCTTGTGCCACATCTAAGCAAAATGCTTAGTAAAATTTCCACTTCACTTATTGAATAATATAGATAGGCTAACATGCCATTGCTTGTGAGTTGGATACATTTCTTTTTCAGAATTCTCTTCCATAAATGGAAACTCTATATTATTTGTAATTGGTTTATTGAAAAAATTATTTTTATCTCCCCCAAGACATTTTGTTTTGAAGCGATTCAAACGGCAGCAAATCCAAATGAGAGCTACAGGCTTGAACATTGATCGGTCTTGAATTTTTGGTGTTTACGAAATGCACCCCAAATGAAATTTACAGAAGAATGTTATTATGAGTACGGACAAGCACACTTCAGTGAAAAAAAAAATCGTTTCAAATGGGCCAACTACAAGTTTGAGTCTAAATGTTTATCCACAGAATCGAAATACAGCAGTGACTCTCCGGTGAAGTAAAAAATTTCGGGTGCAGCTATCAGTAAAGAAGGTCATATTGACAGTCTTCTGGTAGATAAAACGGTCCATCCCCATTGATTTCTTTGAAAAGGTCCTACTGTAAATAGTGTTTCCTATTGCTAACTACTTTGTTAAAATGTATATTGTTTATTGCATGACTCGTATCTATTTGTAAATATTCGTGTGAGAGTGTCGATGAATGTATTCGTTTCTATAAGCAACTATTTATGGGCATACTTTTTCGTGGGGGATTGTACGTCTTAAATCTGTTCGAATAAGGCGGTGGAAATGATTAAAAGTGCTACATGTACACATTTTTGATTTCAAAGTTTCAGTACGGAGGAGTTGGGTAATAATAATGATGATGATAATGATAATGCTGATTTGTTTTCATTGTAATAGAATATTACAAATTTTGATTATTTATAACTGAAATTATAAATTTCAGTTATAAATAATCAAAATTTGTTATATTTTATTCCTTAGAAAATTAACTTTTTATTTAAAATTTGCCAAATATGCACTTGCTCAGAGGTGATAGGGTATATGTGACATGAGTGAGTTGGTATATTTTTTTAACGGCATATCGACATCTGATAGGTTATTTAATGATAAAATTTGATAGAAATATTGAGCTTAGTTAGATCTTTTCAGTAGTCCTACCTGATATAAATTTTTACGCAATATATAATTTCAAGTAATTCTTCTGTTTAATGAACATTGGTTTGCTTAATCAAAATGTTTTAAGTATTTCTATCAAGCAATTATAATCTTCTAACAGTTATATTTATCCCATAGCTGCGATACCAGCAGATAAAACTACTTTTGATTTGAGTGTATTTGGGAGTAATGGCAATGGAGTTGTTACTCCTCTGATTTTCGGAAGTGCAGGCCAAACACCGGATACAATTAATGGCATATCAAAGCCCCCCATTCTTCAGACAGAATTAGATCTCTATAGGGAATGTATTAAAAATATTTCGAGCTCCAGAGACGGCTTATAGCTGAAAAAAAAAAACAGTATAAATAATTGTCACCGGAACAAATTGATCAATATATTTTACTTCCTAGAACTTTTGCTAAAACCTTGTGTCCGTATGCGTAAAAATGTGGAATGCATGGCCTAACAGCTAAAAGTTTTGAAAATAGAGCAGAGATCAGATTTTAGCAAAAGTAATTTTGGATATAAAATTGCAATAATTTATCAGTGGCATGATACCATCTCATCACACAGGCCAGGTAAGAAAAAAATTGATGACATTATTTAAGAAAATTGTTAGTATCATTTAAAATATTCATGATGTTTAAAGAATACAGAATATGTTATATATCTAGATATTATGATATTTTATAATATCAATACAATTTTAATAGCATGTAATATGGCGCAGTGTCTACTGTGCTGAACTGTGACATCGTAGTTAGCGAGTTCGAACTCAAGTCGCATTATTACATTCAATTTCGGTAAGTTATGAATCCCCTTGTTGGCTAAATAGTACAACTATTCTTCATCAACAAGGATGGATCACTCTACATAACTCCCGATGATTGATATGCCATTAAATAAAGAAACCAAACTATAATATTCGATAGATATGAATAGACATTTGCTGAGACAGAATTAAGGACTATGGTCAGATTCGAACTCACTAATAATCGCTTGCTAGCCTAGCTGACAAACAACTGCACCCTAAAAACGGATTTGGTCAATAGCTGTACTAATGGTTTTAATATTATTATATAATGCTTGTTTATGGTTTTAGATTTCCCTGTTTTGTCAGGCACCTGTCAAATTTTATAAGTTGCAATGGTTTGATCCATGTGGAATGTTAAAATAGGTAAGAAAAAAATCAAGTGGAGGAGGGATATAAAAAGCGAAGAGATTAAATCTGTGTCATGGAAATAAATGAGCGAGAAGAAGCAATGGTTAGGTTTAGAGATTTGGTGTTTTGATCAAACGTGGCGAAGGGAGATGAAGACGAGGAAGAAAGAAAAATCTTAGAAATAAAGAGATAACCCCCACCCGCCAGTCTTTTCTTGGATACGAACTTCTTGTAAGTGATGTGATTATAGATTAGAAAAATAAACAAACAAATTATCGAAATTTTCTTATTGAGTTTATTTTCTTAAATAATTTCCTCTTTGATGTACAGATATACAAGTGACTTTCGTTTACACTAATAATTTGTTTTAAACACTTAAAAATGTCGCCGCTGTTGATCATGTACTTTATTATTATATTCTTTGTAAGTTTTAACCATATTTACCAACCCCTCCGCCCGGGCAGGATATGACACAAGGTCAATTTTTAAGCGGAGTTTAACAGGATTGAATTCAGAGTTTTCCTTCTGCTAGACTAGTTGCCTCACCAAGGCTGAAGAACCTAGTCTGCCCCACTATTTACCCATAGCTGGAGGGATAATAATTGGATTCATGCCTTTCCCAAGAGTATTAGTGCTATGTGAAATGCTATCAGTCTCGTCCAGGATTTGAACTCGTGTTGCCGTGTCCATTTCCGAGGGACGATAACCATTACACCACGGGCACCTCCTTTGTGAGTTTTAACACCTGTATTAACTAGTTGTCTTCATTGGAGTCCAAGTGAAAGCAAGTCATCTCAGTTTTCCAGTACTATTCTAGTTTTCTAAGAGATCTTTATATTGCAGTGGTCAGGACAGTTTCAATCCTTCTACGGATCTCCTGCTCTCAATTCTCTTTGACAAATTCATTGCGAATGTTCCAAGGTTTCCTGCTGTAACTGATATAATCAACGTAGTTTTCCATAAATTTTCCCAAGACCCAGGTATTTGTAAAGTATTTTCTAAAGTCTATCCTCTTTATCTGCTGGAATGGTTAAGTCCTAGAGCTGTAGATTCTTTCCTTCTGGTTCGCTATAACAAAGTCTGGTATTTTGTTCTGGAGTGACCCACTTTTTATCTCATTAGTTATTTCGGACTGGTAAATAAGGCTTCAACAATTCGACGACATTCGTCTTTACTTTTGTTTTTTGTTGTATTTTTTTTGCTAATCTCTCAGCTTTGGCCTGAGTAACTCGAAATTGTTCTGCTGCCTCACTCTGAACTGTTCTGTTCCATAAGATTTTTGACTGCCAAATATTTCGATTTTCGAGGCAGTGTCCATTTTCATGTCATCTTTCTCGTTTTCTTTCACCTTGAGTATATGACGTTTTATTTCAATTTTTTTTATAGCAAGTGTGTGTTCGTGTATATTTCTGTGTTTGTATTCCAACATTTCTCTACAGAATTATAATCTCCCAATGATATTTGGAAAATCGTAGCCGTGGATCAATTATTTATTACTACTTCCTAGAAATCATCCGCATTGTGTTTCCTGCAAAAGGGTAAGACGCGCCCCCTACAAAAATGGGGGTGTCCTAAGTTCGACACTTAATATATACTAGTCGAAACGTTATGATGAAAGTCTATTGCGGTTTGGTTTTGTTTCTTTGTTTAATGGCATATCAACCCTTGTAGGTTATTTAATGCCAAAGCCATTCTCCCAGAAGAACAGTAGTGGTACTATTAAACCCATAGCTAGGAGGATAAGGGGGTTCATACCTTTCCCAAGGGTATTTGTGTACGAACTCCCTTACTACGATCCCGCAGTCCATCGCTTTAACCATTACAACACGAGGACACCCCCCGAAAAATCTATTACAAAACATTAATAAACATATTTGCTGGAAAAAAGTAAGTTATTGTTATGATTATTAATTACGTTGAGGTTCTATTTCAAGAACCACACAGTTGGAAATAGTACTACAGAACAGATCACTATTTGTGATATGGTGATATGCCCCATGATATCACTGCATGGACCCTCCCCGACACTATAAATAATGAGTGACTCGATAAACGAGTCAAACGAGTCTAGTCAGTTACCGGCAACCGTTACTGCCTGTATTTCCGTAAATATATACTGCTGTAAACCTTACATCTCTATTTGTGTTATTCATTTCTGGCCCTTGAAGACCACAACAATTTGATAGGTTAGAAGATGTGGTAGACATTCCTCAGGTACCCCTATCTCGATTTAACCATTCGTCAGTATTCGGAATCCTTCTTCGAGACAGATTTGACATTGCTTTCATTGAGTCTAATCTTAGTCCTAAAATTCTCTTGTTTAGACCTCCTGATTACAATAAGACTTCCAAAAGCTCCTCGATTTTTTCTTCCGTGCTTAATATAAGTGAATCATTTATAAGTATATACATAATGTAATATAGTTATCTAAAAATCACAGTTTGACAAAAAATGTTAGATATGTGATTGGCTTGGTTTGGTTTCTTTGATTTTAATGGCATATAAACCTTTGTAGGTTATCTAATACCAAAACCATCCTTCTAAAGGAACAGAAGTGATACTATGTAACCCATAGCTAGGAGGATAAGTAGGGTTCATGCCTTTCGTATAGGCATTTGTCCGAAAGTGAACATAATAACCCGACTGAAGTTCGAACTTGTTTACAACGATTCCACTGTCAATCGCTTTTAACCATTACACCACGATGAAACCTCTTGAAATCTATGAGAACTCATGTAAACTATTTTACCCAACAAATTGCCATAATCTCAAAAGTATAAAAAGGGGGCATATACGGTTTAATGGCTATCACTGTGAGAATTGGACTCTGCAAGCCAAGTTCAAATCCTAGACAAAGCAGTTTGGATTTCTTTTTCACTCTTAAAAGGTATAAATCCCCGAGTGCTCTGTCCAGCAATTCATAAACAATAGGTCAGGTTCATCTTTTTAGCCTTTGCAAGGCACCAGGAATAGGAGAATATACACTTTGAAGCGAAACCAGCGCAGCTAAATAATTAAAAGACATAATATTGCATCTCGTATCCTCACATAGCTGCTGTATGTATGTTCGAGCTGTTCGTCCTGCTTTTGCTTGGCCATATGCAGGGGTCCATTGGAGTACATCACTGATGAGTTCGTCCCTGCTTCTCCAGCAGTGTCCTGCGTGTCTGGTTCGACTATAGTGTATAGTTTTCGTGATGGGAGGCAAGTGGCCGTATAGTTGGTGTCTTGTGGGGTGTTGCCACCAGGACTTGTTCAATATTGCCCTCAACATTCTTGTGTAATTGCCGTCTAGCTTCTTCGTCAGCCGTTTAGTTAGCGTCCAAGTTGTGCATCCACGGGATGTAGCCCTGAAGACCTGCCAAAAGCGATGAATGATAGGGAGAAGTGGTGAGAGAGGGTCAGGGATATCCCTGCTGGCGGGAGTACATGATGATGATGATGATATTGCATCTTATCCAGGGCGGAAAAGACGGCTATGTTTAAATGGTTGACAAAAAATAAAAATATGGTCTATATAACGCCAAAAAAAAAACCCAACACAAAAGCAAATAGAACATCAAATTAATTAACAAAATAATTGTAAAAATTATTTATCATCGATACTTGAAATTACTTGAATTGTTAGAATAATCAGCTGCAAAAGTTAGTCATCTTAAATTGAATTAGAAGGAGAATACATTTGGATCATTACATAATTTCACTGATCTTTATGTATTTATTTGAGGCATGATCAATAAATATTGATAGTAAAACTTTAATTTTTCTTAAGACGTCTACACAGCAAAGAATCTTATATAATAAAATTATTATGTCGAGGCACATCTACAGACGACTAGATAAGTCGGTGCCAAGTGGAAAAAATAAATTATGAAGCTAATCTCGATACATTTGAACAGCAATATTTTATTGTAAAAAGTATTATTCTGTAAGTGTATTTGTTTCGTTACTTTGTTTAATGGCAAATCAATATTAGTGACTTACTCAATGCCGAAGCCATTCTTATAGAAGATTCTTCTTAACCCATTACAGGAAGATAAGGGAGTTCATGCCCTTCCCAATACTATTATTCTGTAAGCGAAAGTCATAGTGCCGACTGGAGTTCGAACTCGCTTACTTTCACACTATAGTCCAGCACTTTATCCTTTACGCCATCGAAACCACACATCTCTCTCTCTCTCTCTCTCTCTCTCTCTCTCTCTCTCTCTCTCCACAGGTATAGCATCCTCCATTCTCAGTAAACCTAGATTCGTGCATATTTTTCTCGCTTTTTTGTTTTAAATTGAAAATTTATCTCCGGGGAAAAATTTGAGACGTGGGAAATATAAGAAGAAATACAGCTTCACTCTCTATCCAAAGAAGAATTTCAAAGTTGCTTCCTTCAATGGAATAAATGTGTTAAATAACAAGGGAGCTATTCTGAATCAAACGTTTCATATACTGTTCATTTCTGTCTTGGTAAACACATCTTCAGTATCGATAGGTTTTCGAACACACGTGATGATTTTTTACGGTATAAATATTTCATTAAATTTCTCTACAATCTTCATTATTTAAGCTAAAGAGAATCTCTTGATATATATCAGCATTCTTTTGCTTCTGCCGGAGAAATATGTACACACTCCTAAAAGTTGCAGACCTACTGAAAGTTATCAACCAATTTTCTTTCTCCTTTAGATTGTTTATGACCTAAATCGTTGTAATCACTTCGTGTTTATCTTTATAATACATCATCATCGTGTTGCGCTGCTAGCACGGATTTCCCTGACCCTCTCTTGCCATCTGCCTCTATCGTCCATCGCAACCGGCAAGTGTCCCAGGCTACATCCTGTATCGGCAGAGCAGTTGTATATAGGTTCTAGCTGGTCGTGCTACTTTTGATTGTCAATGTGAAGGGGTCCACAGGAATATGTCGTTTATGAGTTCCTCCTTATTTGTCCAGCAGTGTCCCGCATGCCTGGTTTGTCTAACTTGGATAGTTTTCGTGATGGGGAGTAAATGGCCGTACAGCTGCTGTTTTGTGGGGTGTTGCCACTAGGACTTGTTCAATATAGCTTGCAACATTCTTGTGTAATTGCCGTGAAGCTTTTTCTCCATACATTTAGTTAGCGTCCATGTGGTGCATCCATATATCAGAATCGAAACTATCGTTGCTTGAAAAAAGTTACGTTTTTTTTTATCGATCAGGTTTGACTTTCATATGGCTGATAGACTATCGATAGCTGTCCATGCCTTTGCTAGTCACGAGTAAATGTCATTCTCGGTTGATGAGATGGCGCTTCCGAGGTTGGTGAACTTGTCCACGAGTTTCAGAGAACCACTCTTTAGTGTGGAGATATCGCCTTTTTTCAGTAAACTATATGCAGTCTGTCTTGACTGCGTTGATATGGAGGTCAATGCCACTTGCTGTTCGTTCCAGACTATGCACCAGGGATTCAGCTTCGTCGAGTCTATTTGCTAGGAGTGCTATTTCATCGGTGTAGCCCGGGTCCATAATGATTTGTACGGGTATCTTTTGTTTCTTTCCTTTGCTAGCTTGAAACCGTTTTCTTTCTTTAAATCTATAGTTCTAAGTATGTTGTCTAGGCAGATAACAATTTTATATTCACAAATGATATTGCTGTATTCAAGTTAATGGTGTTTTGAAGTTATACTATTTATACAAATAAAGAAATTAGGTTCCGGGCTTGAAGAACTACAAGAGACAGTTCTCATAATATAACATGTTTATTTCTGAAAACTAACAAGAACGAAGACAAAAAACAAGAAAGATGTACCTGAAGATGTGTGGGTAATGGAAATAAAATCGGACTGTTTTGCCAACTTTGAAACTCTAATCCTGATTGGTAGTTACTTTCATACTGCGAAATAATTGTTTATTATGCCAATGACATTCGCAGGCTTAGTGCTTGTCCCATCGCTACGTCTTCCTTCTTCGGTATAGTCTAGAAAATAGACCAATTTTTGCTGCTTATTTTTTTCCTTGTCAACCACTTTTGTCACCACCAAGCAACAGAAGAGAAAATTCATCCGGTAGACGTGAGTCAAAAATCTAACTAAATATCATACATTATAATTATCTTCACCATTCATTTAATAGCTCCCCAGTGAATTATCTTACAGATAATGAGATATGGGGTGCAAGAAGTAAAATCTTGCCATGCTTGCTCATGTCATACCGGAAGAGGTATACATTTTTCATAGAGTTTCTCCTAGACTGGTTAACTCACTTAATTCCTGATTGTATTTGAACTCAATATAGTTTGCCAATGTAACAAGCTTACCTGTCCACTAATTGTATCATAACGATTTGCTTAGATTTATTTTTTCCACTACAAATAACATCTCTAGATATAGAAAAATGTAATTAAATTCTGAATGTCAATTTGTTTTCTTAAACAAAAAGTTTCTTAACTCATTATGGAACGAAAATTGTATTTTGTGGATTGAAAATTAGAAAAAAAGTCCATTTTAAGAAGCCTGGTTGGTTGGTTCATTTTATGACGTGTCAACCCGTATTGGGTTATTCAATGCTGCATTTAGTTTATTTATTTGGCAAGTATTTCAAGTAAATAATAGAAATGATTTGTTAACAATTATAGTTTAAAGTAGGTATTCATATAAAAAAAAATGCGCACGGTGATATCATTTTATAATCCTTCATAGTCCAAATAATTTTCAAAATGATCTATTTGGAAGAGATGGAAATCAAACAGGCACAGCACTCTTCTACTGGAGATGCACCATACTACCCAGGAGGAAATGCAGTTGGGGCATTTTTATGTAGATATTTTGTATTTTTTAGAATAAATAAATACATATAAACACTTTTTCTGAGGAAATATATGGTAAATTACTTTTCTTTTTAAAATAAATTGAAAATCAAATTAATATAACTTGTCAATGGTCAAGAACTAACTCAAGGATCGAAATAATCAATGTTTTACGTAAGAGCATTGTGTATTATTTTACAAGAGTATCTTATTGAGGAAATACGCTACATATCATCAGAATTGATTATGAGTAGTTAATAATCCATTAATGGAAATATTTTTTTCATTCCTGTAATGTAACACTTATTTTTGCTGAGTTTGAAATACAGGAAAAATGCGGCATGGTCTAAAAGAGTTCTGAACGTTTAAATGAATATTTACATCACATACTTATGACGTCATCTGTAAACGGTTTAAAACAGTTAAACTAAGCATTAATGTCAGACAATATTGGGCTTACGTCACTGCCACGCTAGCAATGGTTTTCATTGTTTCCCAGTTGTAATACATTTTTAAATCTAGGCTCCAATAATGAGATAATTTCTTTTAATTCACAATAGAAAAAAAAAGAGATTCTTGATAATTAAAAAAGGTAACTTTTTAAAAATAATGTGCTTCTTATATATGGCATCTGAGTCGCCTGTGGCTCAAAAATACAAACAATGTCATATTGAATGAAAGATGTCAAAAAATGTTTAGTTGCATAAATGAATATATATATATATATATATATATATATATATATATATCTGTGTGTGTGTGTGTGTGTGTATCTGTAAAAAGTGGAGAGTGCATGTGGGCATTTATATTCTACCGAGAGAAATATGCGCATTAAATACATAAGTAGTGCATCGATGCAAGTATGTGAGCATGTATATATATATATATGTGTGTGTGTGTGTGTGTATGTGAGTGTATACATAAAAATCTATGAGGATATATATACGAGGATCATTAAATAAGTTTCCAGACTTTTTTCGTATGGGCACTTTTATTGATAGTACACACATGAAACTTTAGTCCCCTTCGAAGTAATCCCCTCTGGCTGCAAACACTTGCTGTGCAATCCCAACAACTTCTGGAAGGCCCCATAGATGTCCTCTTGTGTGAGCATGTCAATGACCTTCGTCACAGCCTCTTTTATCTCCTCAATTTTCTCATAACGACAGCCTCTGAGCTAAGGGAATAAACAAAAGTCACAGGGAGCAAGGTCTGGACTATAGGGAGGGTGAGGAATTGTCTTGATGCCCATCTTGGTCAAATAGTCAGTGACAAGGATGGAGTTGTGGACTGGTGCATTGTCCTGCTGGAAATGGCACTGACCCGATTTGAAGAGTGTTGGCATCTTCCGACGGAATCTCTTCCTGAACTCCCTTAAAACCTCAACATCGTAATCCTAACCCTAAACCCTTGGGCCTATCAACTCTGGTCTATTGACTTCCTTACTCCTCCCACGCCACTCATCATCCCTCACAGACTCCCTGCCTTCCTTGAATTTCTCAAAAGCAGATGCTCGATTCATTCAAGATGGTCGAAAAGCAGTCTGAAGCATTCCATACATTTCTGTGGCATTTTTTCCAAGTTTAAAACATAATTTTATTGCATATCGTTCTTCTAAAGTGTCCTGACGTCCAGATTGCATTTTTTAAATTCACCAACTGTGACAATCAGGTTTTAGTAGGGTGCATTCCAATTGATGCTGTACTGTTCATTTGAAGCTGAAATCATAAAAATTGGTCAATCATCTCATACGATGTATAGCAATAACATACTGAATTTTCAAGTACCTACAACAATTTTAAATGCATGTACCAAAAACGTCTTTAAGCTTATTGAAGAAAACACGTATATATATATATATATATATATATATATATGTATATATGTTGGGGGGCATGTATTTGTGTTTTGCGTATATAGATATGTATATGTGTTTGTGTGTGAACGCATATGTACGTGGATATATATGCATGTGTCTGAGCATATATATGAACACATGTGTTGATATATATGTTTGTGTATATATCTATATGAGTATACAAGTATATATGTATGTATGGACGTTTCTATAAGCGTATGCATCTCATCATCATCATGGCGTATCGCTTGTACACATTTCCCAGACCCTCTTCCGACACTCGTCACTATCGTCCATCACTCTCGGCAGGTCTTCCATGCTAATCCTGTATCAGTGCAGAATTGTTGTAGATAAGTTCCAGCTGGTTGCCCTACCATTGCTGGTCTGTGTGAGGGGATCCAAAGGAGTATATCACTAATGAGCTAACCCTAACTTCCCCAACAGTGTCCCGCATATCTTTTTCGTCTAGTTTCCATAGTTTCCGAGATGGGTGGTAGGTGTCCGTACATCCGCTGCTTTGTGAGATGCTGCAACCAAAACTTGTTCAATACAGCTCGTAACCTTCCTATGTAATTGCCGTCAAGCTTTCCCTCCATACGCTTGGTAGCTTACTCCTGGTGCATCCATACAGCAGTATTGACACAACCACTGCTTAGAAGAAAACAGCACTTTCTTTTATCTGATAGATCTGACTTCCATATGACCGATAATCAATAGATGGCTGTCCATGACTTTGCTAGTCGTGTGTTGATGTCATCCTCGATAGATGAGACACTGCTTTTGAGGTAGGTGAACTTTTCCACTAGTTTCAGAAATCTTCCAATTAGTGGAGATGTCGCCTCTTTGATTAAAGCACATGAGCTCCAGTTAGTCGGTGTTGACATGGTGGCCTATGCCACCTACCGCGTGTTCGAGACTATGCAGCAGGGATTTGGCCTTGGCAGGCGAATTTGCCTGAAGCGCTATGTCATCAGCGTTTTCGTCGTCTATAATCGTTCATGCGGGGTATCGTCTGTTTCTTGCATTATCCTAAGTAAAGCCATTTTCTTTCAATAAATCTATCGACATTCGAAGCACGTAGTCTTGGCAGATAATAAACAGGTGTGGGGTTAATGGGTCTTCTGTGAAAATGTCAAAGAAGTTTGTGTTTCCTTCGCGTGAGTGAACTTTTACTTTCGTGTTTTTATATAGCATCATTATGGCTGCGAAAGTTTCTTTGGGAAGACCGTAGGTCAGAAGTATTTGGTTCATCTTTCCTCTCTGTAAGGATTCAAATGCTTTGGAGAAGTTGACAAATAATAGTGTTGCCTTGAGTTTTTTTTCATGAACATCTTCCAATATTCTACGAATAGTCAAAATCTGTGATGTCATGGATCGAATTGTTCGAAAGCCATTTTGGTTCTTCCAGAGATTTTACTCAATTTCAAGTTCAATGCGGTTCAGTAGCAGAGCGTATCTCGGTAGTTTTTTACTATTCTAAGGTCGGGGGGTGTCCTCATGGTGTAATGGTTAAATCGATGGACAGCGAAATCGTAGTAAGCGAGTTCGTACTCCAGTCGAGCTATCACGTTCACTTTCGGGCAAATACCCATGGGAAAGGTATGAAACCCTTTATCCTCCCAGCTATGGGTTAAATAGTACTACTACTGTTCTTCTAGGGGAACAGATTTGTCATTAAATAACCAACAAAGGTTGATATGCCATTAAAACAAAAAAACAACCAACTATTCTGAGGTCATTCTTCTTGGAAAAGGGAGGATGCAGCCATTTGTCCAGCTATCTATTGTGTTCTAGTTATTATATTTACCAACCCCTCCGCTCGGGCAGGATATGACACAAGGTCAATTTTTAAGCGGAGTTTAACAGGTTTGAATTCAGAGTTTTCCTTCTCCTGGACTAGTTGCCTCACCAAGGCTGAAGAACCAGTCTGCCCTACTATTTACCCATAGCTGGAGAGAGAGTAATTGGATTCATACCTTTCCCAAGGGTATTAGTGCTATGTGAAATGCCATCAGTCTCGTACAGGATTTGAACTTGTGTTGCCGTGTCCATTTCCTAGGACGATAACCATTACACCACGGGCACCACGATGTTCTGGTTATCGGAGCAATATGTCGTCAAATTTTCTTGCTTTCCGTATGTGTGGGGGTATTCCATCAAGCCCTGCAGCTTTCCTATTTTCAATTTTACTTTGTACTACGTCAAGTTCCTCTTGCGTAAACTGTCCTAGTTTGATGTATAGTGGATTGCAATAGATTTTCACGATTGGTTCATCCGTAACTTGGGGCGATTTTTCAAGCCGATTCTTGAAATGTTGTGTCCACGAGTGTATTCGTTCTTCTTCACTGGCAGCTTTTAGTTTGGCTCTCGCGAGGCTTTTCCTTCTACGCACCTCATTTGCTGTCTGCCATGCTATCCTAGATTGTCTATATTCTATCGTCTCTAATCTAATAGATCTGGCCTTGAATATATTCTGTTTGTTCTTTTAGGTATGCTTAATTTAGTTCTCGTTCTTAAGTTTATGACCGTTGGCGTTAGTTGGGTTTCTCCTATTGAATAGTGTTTTAGGTGACTCACCTCTGACCAGAATAATGGACTTACCCAAAGGGTATATTAATCAAGAAATAAGCTGGTAAAGCAAGCAGTGGATGTAGTAAGCACCTTGCCTGTCTTCGTTTACGTTGAACCAAGGAAACCCTCCTCAGAGACTTGGATACATTTGTGTAGCATCTCATATCTCCGTGTTGAGTTATTTATTTATTGACCCCTAATAATCGGTCATAACATATAGGGATGCGGTTTTTACGTCGTCACGTTTTTTCTTAACTATTAATGTTTCCCAGAGAATTATGTTTTGCTCTTAGTTTGGTAGGTATGCATTTAGCTGTTGCTTCTAAGTGGGCACTGACGAAGTTCTCATGTTCGTCATTCGGAGTAAGCGTTTCTGATATTTCCTGAAGTTTATCGAATTTATTTCTTATAGCTATCGTATATTTAACGCTAATATCTCTATTTGTTACATAGCCAGATACAGATATGCGAAACGTACATAGAATGTTCATAACATATATACATAGAACATAGGAATCTCGAAACTCGAAAAACATGTAACGACTTCTTAGTTCAAGTACGAAACTCTTTATTACCTTTGAGTTTAAAGGTTCTTCCACATAAGGAGAGAGATACACATTCTTTCTATTCTGGCTTTTCCATCTGCCCCCACCCACGCCGTGGCGCGCAAATTCGTCTCGCCTCAGCGAGCCCAGAAAGTCGGTGTCCAGTTCTCAACTCTACTAACTGACTTTTTCAAAATCCCCAAAATCCTCCTCGCGCTTCCGGTGCTAGACGTCACCCGCACTCTCTATCCCCGTTTCCCATCTTGGCCTTTTTTTTTTCTAAATAAACGTCGGATTCTATTGAGAAGCAGAGCCTTTTAGACCTTAGCTGCCATAGCAGTAAAAATTTTGCCTTTATAGTTCCTTGCGAAACTAAAGTCGCCATTCTGCGAGAAGAGTGGACTCAGCCTTTCGTCCATTTCTCTATTCTGTTTTGTTTAAACACAATAATGCATAATCGAAGTATGCCATCATTTCCTTGTCTTCCCTACTCCAAGAAATATTTTGTCGCGGTCTACAGCTTTTTGGCTTTTCATTTCTTTAAGAAACGCTTCAAATTCTTCCGCAGTGAACTGTCTAAGTTTGATGTCTAGCTGGTCATTAATAATTTCATCTGTTGGTTTTTCTGTGGTTTCAGGAAAGTTTCCAATCAGATTTTTGAAATATTCTCTCCATTACATAAATCTATTAAGTACACTCGTACACACACACACACACACACACAAATTGAGTGTTATGTGTGTTTGTGATTTTCAACTACACACTTGGATAACATTTCGTAACATCAAAGACGATCAAATGGAATGTCTTTATGTCCAAACTCTCCAAAGCAAAAAATCAATGCAGGAATTTTGTTTATGTTCATTGAGGGGTTGCATGTCAACAAGATGAGCCATATACTATGCCTTAACATTCCTCCGTTACGCATGCGTTATAATTACGAAGCTCGACTGATGTTATTGTATAACATTTTTAATAGACATGTTTCTTATATCCCAATAATAAAATTAGATTTCCGAGTCGCTTGTTAGAATAACTGTCATATTTATCTGATCAGACAACCCTTTTCTCAGTTCATATTTTATTAATTTTTTCCCTCTCATTCATCTTTGATGTCTTCCTTCCCTCACCTAATCTATCTATCTATCTATCTATCTATCCCAAGCTGTTCATGTTTATCAATCTCAAACTATTCATATTTGTCAATCTACCTCAAGCTGTTTCTATCTATCTATCTATCTATCTATGTAAAGTTCTTTCTATCTCTCAATGGATCTATCTGGATTTGGAATGAAATCTGACTCAATGAGAAAAAAGAAGAATGCAGTATAGAAAATCAAATTGACATGTTTCACAATATGCATAACCTTATTAGAATGAATTCATTAATTCACAACAAGTAGTTTGCCATGTGACGATTTCATTTTTGTCGAATAATAGATTCATTCGGGAAAAAGCTATCCCTCAAGCAAAAATATGTTAATCTGGCTTTCCACACTGTCTCCTTTCTTTGTTCATATCTAACTCTCTACTTATCAATCGTTATTGACAACACTAAGTCTCCGGAAATACATCTGTGATATATGGTTTTTTTACTGGCACAAAAGCCAATATTGAAACCGAAATAAATACTGAAGATTTCGGACTGAGACTTTCCATGAAACAAAATATCTCTCAGACCTACTATTTTCTTATTTGTTCCTGAGTATTTTACTTATTTATTCTTATTCTGGTACATAGACAACAGTAATTGGTCACTCATCTCAGAACTGAAGAAGTTCATCGCTGCTTAACAAAGTGGTCTGATGGGAATTGGTACATTCAACGTGAAGTTACCTGGTATTGAATTTAAATACCAAATTTCTCTTTCTCTCTTCTTGTCTTTCTGTCCCTCTACCTCCCTCTCACTATATATATATATATATATATATATATACTACCTGTCAAAAGTATTCTGCCACCCTCAATTTTCTTTATTTTCTGCGAAAAAGTAGCATTTTTTGCCAAACATGCAGAACTTTCACTAACTTTTCAGTACACATCGGACCTTCTATTTGATCCGAAGATTTCAAACTTTGATTCGTCAGTCCAAAGGACTTTATTCTGCTGCTTTCTTGTTTAGTTTTTGGACGCTTTGCTTCCTCAACAATGGTTTCTTGATAGCAATTTTGCCATTTAGGCCAGATTCATAGACACTTCTCCTCACAGTGGATGTTGGCATATTTTTTCTTAATACTGGTTCCATTTTGCTGTGATGTTTGAAGCAGTATGCCTTCTGTCACGCAAGCTGATGATTCTGATGAAACTGTCTTCTGCATTGGTAAAACAGGTAACATCTAGCAAGCAGTAGGTCACCACTTTATTTTTTAACGTGACTTCATGTGGTGGAAAAATGTAACATTTTGTAAAAGTTTTATTCATGCTCAAAACTAAAGAATTAATACGCTTTCAAAACAATTTTCCAAACGATATCTGGTTATACTCAGATCAAATTTACCCATGAAGACTTCTGTTTAGTAAAAGAAATATAAACATTGACGTACTTAAATCATTTCATGAAAAACAACCCTTATAAGATGACAAATAAAAGTTTTTGAGGCTGGCCAAATACTTTTGACTGGTATACGCATATAAACAAAACGTCCTTTTTCTCCCACGTGTTAGATATCAAACACGCTTTCAATTTTTCCTCGCGGCTACTTTAATTAAACTCATATATAGTAAAAACTCTTGTTGACGGTTAGACCCTGCCGTCATCTCTCAGCCTGAACACATAAAACATCGACCTGGCTCCCACCAGATTTTACCCTACCTGGCTGACATTATTTTACGAGAGAATAATACTGAAATAGAAAATGGATAGGAAAAAAAAAAAGATAACCAAAACTACTCCCCACCACACTTCTATACTTCTGGATGATTTTTAACTTTTACATTCAGATATTAGATTTCTGTTGGTCAAATCTTTGAAAAAATTTGATACGCTTGACCGTGGCTTAACTGAGCCATAGCCCAAATGTTCCAAGAATGAATCATAGTGTGAGCCAATAACCCCTGCCGCCATCACTCTAATATATATCTCTATCACTCACTTTGATCTGGCCCTCCTTCTTCAGACACTTGCCTCTTTTTTATTTTTAATCATATATTTCCTCCTGTGCTGATCTTTAGAAAAACTCGTCATCTGATAAAGTCTTTTTTAAATAAACACGAAATACCATTTTGAATACGTTGTTTGAGTTTTCATTTATGCAATGTTTCACTTAATTTTTCTCATTTTATCGTATTTGCCAAATCACCCATTACTCTATACCCATGTGTACATATGTACGCGTATATGTGTATACATAAGTATAAGAGAATATATATATATATATATATATATGGGTGTGTATGAATATATATGGATATTTATGTGTATGAATAAATTATTGCATGTGTGTATATATATATATATGTGTGTGTGTGTGTGTGTTTATGCATATATCTGCCTATATATATATATATATATATATATATATGCGTGTGTCTGTGTGTTTATTAGCGTGTATGCATACGTATACATTATGTATATATAGATGTATGTCTACATGTATATATATATACATATATATATGCATGTACATGTATATATATAAACATGTGTATATATATATATTTGTATATATATATATATATGCATGTACATGTGTATATATATATATATATATATATATATGGACGTGTGTATGTGTATGTATGTATGTATATATGCACGGGTATATATTTAAATTGATACATTCACAATTATGTATGAATATATATATACATTTGTATGTATATTCACGTGTATAAATGAACATGTATGTATATACAAAGGTGCATATGTATGCATATTTATAAGTATGTACATATATATTTTTGTGTATATATGCATATATATTTTTATATACATGCGTATATATATATATATATATATATATATGAATAGGTGTATGTCATAATATGCTTATATATTTGTATACATGCATGCATGAGGGTGTATATGTACATACACATGTGTTAATATATATATATATATATATATATATATATATATACATATATAGAAAGGTGTATGTATATGTATTTATATATGTATATTTATTATAGTTTACATATATATGTTTGTGTATATGTACATTTATATATATATATATATATATATATAGGTATACACCCATATATATATATATATATATATATATGTATGAGTGTGTGTGTGTAAGTGTTTGTATAAGTATATGGAAATGTATACTTATATTCGTGTATGTATATGTTTGCATGTATAATTAAAATAGTATATTTATGTACATATGCGTGTATTTGTGCATAATTTTGTAAGAATACAAGTATCTATATTTGTGTTATATTAGTGCACATATTTATATACATGTGTATATATACGTATATGTGTTTGTATCGATGTATGCGTTTGTAAATGTATGCATATCTATGTGCTTATATTCACATATGTATATATATATATATATATATATATATATATATATATATAATTTTCTGATATATATATATATATATATATATATATATATATATATATATATATAATATTTGTGTGTTTTTGTGTAATGGCGAAATTTGATAGAAATAATTGGCACACAATCTCAAGTCTTTTAGTCTTATACTAATAATTTCGAAAGATTATTTGACCGATAGATGGGACCTGAACAATTACAATCTCTCGAGACTAGAATGGGTCAGATAGTTATGGCAACGAAGTAGTTCTCTAGCCTCTCTAGAAATCCTGACCTGAAGCCTAACCACCAGATCGAGTTTAGCGTCTTTTTCAGTGTACATATTTTTTCTGTCTGCAGCAGATACTCTCAGCTTATTAACTTCCCCATTGACAGATCTTCTCTCACACACACACACACACACACACACACACACAAACACGCTCTCTCTCTCTCTCTCTCTCTTACCCATATACCTCCACCCACATAACCCCATATATATATTGCCCTGTCGGCTGAGGCTGTAGAATACACCTTCTGATTTTATGCATAGGGTAAGGCTACCTCAATGAGTGACCGGTATATGACACTAAATAATCTGATGGTGAGGTTCCAGTAATGCTGGAGCTTTGGGGGATACGGGGTACGCCTTTTTTGCCATCGCTCCCAGGTTCACTCTGGCCAAGAGTAGTAGCTCCTGATAAGATCCTATCACTGGGTCAAATAGACCTGAACTGTGTATTTATGTTACACTGTATTGTTTGAAATAGATCTGTTTTTGACACTGAAACTACCTACATATGCTAAACTGAACTGTTTGAAATAGAGCTGTTTTTAAATATAACTAAACTGTGTACTTATGCTAAATTTAATTGTTTTAAGTAGAACTGTTTTGACATTTAACTGTTAACAAAACTATAGTTATACTAAACTGAATTGTTTGAAATTTAATTCGGTGTTAAATGACCCGAAAAGTGTTGATACATCGTAAAACAACCAAACCAAACCAAACCAACCAACCTATATATATATATATATATATATATATATATATATATAGAGAGAGAGACATTGTGTCTAATTGTAAATTAAGTGTTGTGAAGTTTTAAAACAACCATTGAATAAGAATTTTCAACTAGCAGTTAATTGCTCAAAGTAAAAATATATTTGTTAGATGACTCACACCAGTACCTATTTAAATCTCCCTCAGTTATCAATCAAAAATACCACTGCTCTCCATTTACAGGATATCTTTGCAATTTAATAACCCACAAAAACTGATATGCCATTAAACAAAGAAACAGAAATCGAGTAACCACTTAGCTTGCAAGCTGTGCATCCATATTGTTGCAATTCTTGAACGATCATGTAATTTAGCATGAAACTGGCGCACCTAAATGCATATGCACATTAGTAGCTGTGTCCTTATATGCGTTTTGCGTATGCAATTATAATCGAGCACATTGCTGATTGAACCCGTTAAATCAATAACAAGGACGTGTCGATTGGTTTATAATAATAAATTTAGAAGAGAAACGAATAGGTAGGTATATTAGAGAGGAATCGAAATTTATGAATTTTTTTTTTATCTATTTATATCAGGAAGTCACTATTGTTTGGTTATTTACGAGATGAACTGTGAATTCGTTTGGTTCCAGTTAATTATTATGATGCTTCTATTTAAGAAGCAGTGAAGAATTCTAATATTTTTTTCATTGCTATCATCCATCATATTGACAATGTCGATAGTAAAAAAAAAAAACAACCACACTGATCTTCAGTATAAATGAAGACATGAGAAAATAATAAATCAAACTGGTTACAAATTCGGCTGCAAATTGCCTAATTCTCCACGTTAGAAGATTGTACACGCATTGGTCTAATAAATGTATATCTATAATATACCGTGAAATTTTGGTTACAGTTACATAATAGTGTTCCTGAAAAAATATGGGATTAGCACACTGACTGGGTGTTCACTTAGGGTTTTTATTCATCAATGCATGAACATATCACATACCTTTGAAAAAAAAAATATACGATTAATTTAGATGAAATAATTGTATGATGGGAGCTTGAACGTATACCTTTGGTACTCAGCCTTTGAATTTTTGTAAGAGATCGTTCGGTATAATTTTCTTCCGAATAAGAGCGATTTAGAAACAAGCTCTCAGATTATAAACATATTATTATGGAAAATATACCCGTTTAATTTACAGGAGAGGTATCAGTCAGTCACTTTACTTTTACGATAAACAAAACACCTATCGGCCATTTTGTTCCTTTTTTGTCGACGCTGCTTACCAAAGAATTTACTTAGAAAATAATGACCGCTACAAAAACTCTCGAAGAGGGGAAATTTTGAAAAAGTTTTGCAACGAAAATATTTTACAATACCTTCAACTTGTCTTTGCAACTGAAGTTAGAAGGGACAAAATTTGCATGATAAAGTATTATTCCTCCATGTTAGCAATTGAGAGAGCACACGTCGATCATGATACTCAGTTCTCTTTTTTGGGACCCACGTTTATTTGTGTTGATGACATCGGAAATATTTCATGGGTTGTATCTTGTGATTATTGCAAAAATTATTATTTACTCTACGAGTTTTTAACATCAGCATTACCTGACGGGTTTTAACAGGAGTTTGAGAGACAGCAAGTCTCCTCAAGTCTCTTGGACTCTTCTCAGTATTCTGGCCGATCTCAATAATATAGTTGTTTGGATGGTCTCTACTCGTCCTTTTATTTCGGATATGTGGTTTCTTTGTTTAATGGCATATTTAATGTCGGTTATTTAATGCCAAAGCTATTCTCCTAGAAGAACAGTAGTGGTACTATTCAACCCATAGTTGGGAGGATAAAGGGGTTCATACCTTTCCTAAGGGTATTTGCCCGAAAGTGAACGTAATAGCGCGACTGGAGTACGAACTCGCTTACTACGATTCTGCAGTCCATCGCTTTAACCATTACACCATGAGGACACCCCCATTTTATTTCGGAGGACTCCAGTCTCTTTATTAATCCTTTCTTAACTGTACCAAGAGAACCAATTACAATTGGTATAATTGTCAATGTCATCATCATCATCATATCGTGCTGGCAGCACGGATATCCCTGACCCTCTCTCGCCACTCCTCCCTGTCGTTCATCGCCCTAGGCAGGTCTTCAGGACAACAACCTGTATCCTCACATAGCTGCTGAATGTACTTTCGTGCTGGTCGTCCTGCTTTTGCGCGGCCGTGTGTGGGGATCCATAAGAGTACATCTCTTATGAGTTCATCTCTGCTTCTCCAGCAATGTCCTGCATGTCTGGTTCGCCTAACTTGAATAGTTTTCGTGATAGGGGGCAGGTGGCCGTACAGTTGGTGTCTTGTGGGGTGTTGCTGCCAGTTCTTCTTTTCACTTTCAATTTGCATTATTATTATTATTATTATTATTATTATTAAATATCCTGCTTTATTCTTATTTTCTTACAATCCTTCAATGGCTCTTTATGAGAGATCTCGAGCGAGAGAATGTTCAAATTATTTGTATTTTCAGTGTTTATCTTTTGCTGTCCCTTTCGGTTAATATTTTTCATTCTCATTGATAGTCCTCTCTTGCTGAGAGGAGCTCGGGTGGGGGTCCTCGTGGTGTAATGGTTAAAGCGATAAACTGCGGAATCGTAGTAAACGTGTTTGAACTCCAGTCGCGCTATTATATTCACTTTTGGATAAATACCCTTAGGAAATGTATGATTCTCCTTATCCTCCTAGATATGGATTAAAAAGCATCACTGTTATTTTTCTAGAAGGATGGCTTTGGCATTAAATAAGCTGAAAAAGTTGATATGACAATAAAAGAAACAAAGACATGAACGGTTCCTCAAAGTGCAAATGTATTTCAAAGTGGTTGGGACTGGCAATTATTTTGGTAATGTGTTTATCTGTCCTTTTCTTGATCACACCCTAGACTCCCTATTACTATCACGGTGTCATTAATATTATTCTTATTTGCTGGTAAGTTTTTCAAACCAGCTCTAGCTAATGAATCTTAATGGAATCTGAGTGTCAAATATCTTCTTGGTCTTCAGGACTCTTAATTTTCCGAGTCGATTTTCTGGAGTTGTGGTCTGGGTGACTTTACTTCTTTTTCTCTAAGATATCTCAGTATTCATGGGACCCATGTGACTGCTAAAAACTCTACTGATTATAATGTTGTATTCTTTGTTTCAGATTTGAAAAGAGCATACTATAACAACTATTAATCCCCGATTACAATACCTTAACCGGACATTGGCTTGGTGGTTAGAGTGTTCGCCAATGGCCCGGGAGACCTGGGTCGTACCAAAGACTCAAAAATGGTACTTGATGCCTCCTTGCTTAACACTCAGCATTATAAGGTACGGATCAAGGGTAAAGTAGAGCAATCCAGGGAAGGAGTAGCGCCCTCCCCTACACCTTGGTGTAGTAGCTATCGAAAAGGGAGCGTTCGGGTTACCCTCGACTCAGGTCGCCAACTTACTTTTACTTTACAATGCCTTGGAGAAGAGAGGAAAATATTTTGCGTAATTACTTTTTTGGAAACAAAATCATTCAAATTTGTCTTAAAATAGATGCGACCCATTAATAGGATAATGATTTATTAATGAGGCAAGAAACTCAAAAAGATTTCTTGTCTTGCAAGCTGATATTATAACAATTAAAAAAGCATTAATTTCAAAGGATAATTTTTTAAGGAACACGTTCCATCGCTCTTGTCAATAAATCATTATCATATTGATGAGTTGCATCTATTTTGAGACACAGTAATATCCAGTTCTTCGAGTCTATTTTCTATGTCCTTAGAGTCAGTTTCAATGACTAAACTTTACGTTCAACAGTTTTTTCAGTTCTGTAGCAAGGTACAGGCTTTTCGATTTCTTTCACTTTCACTCGGTAGGCAATTGCAAAGTCCGATCTCTGAGAAATTCGTTCTTATTAATCTAAACTGTCAGCTCTTCAAGCCTGGATTAAAGGAAGCAATTATATCTCAACGTATCAGATGATTTTATGCATTTTATTTTCAAAGTCAAATTCTGGATAGTGTTTATAGCATTTTTAGAATGGTGAAATATGAATTTCTTGCAAAGTTTTTAATGGATCATCTTCCTCAATTATCTATGCCAGTTTTTGTTTTCTTTATTAGTTAGTTTGCTGCATTCACTTGTTAAGTAATTAATCCTTAAATCTTTATCAATATAATAGTCTATACTTTCTATTTTTATTGTATTTTTTTTTATCTGTGTTTCGATATAAGTAATTAGGGTTCGCCAATGTTCGATCCAAGGTAGAGTCATACTAAAGACTCCCAAAATGGTATTTGATACCTCCTTGCTTAACACTCAGCCCGATAGGACACTTATCAAGAATGAAGTGGAGCAATCCAGGGAAATGAGTAAGGCCATCCCTTACACCCCAGTGTAGTAGCTTTTGAGAAGGGGGCCTTCGGATTGCCCTGAACTACGCTCGCCAAATTTACTTTCTTTTATTTTTATAACTGAAGATTCAGTTTCTCTCTTTAAGTTCCTTCTTCGTAACCATGTCCAGATCTTCTTATTTGCAATATCCTTTGTTTCTGAAAGCATCCCTATCGTTGTTTTTCTTCCCATTTTTTCTTTCTTGATAAAAAAAAATTGCTGTTATTTATATTTACCAACCCCTCCGCTCGGGCAGGATATGACTCAAGGTAAATTTTTCAAGCGGAGTTTAACAGGTTTAAATTCAGAGTTTTCCTTCTCCTAGACTAGTAGCCTCACTAAGGCTGAAGAACCTAGTCCGGGCACCCCCCCAAAAAAAGTTCTGCTGTTATTAATGTTGCTGACTACTTCTAGTAGCTTATAATTGCCCTTGCTTATTTATTCTTCAAATTCTTGTATTGCTCTAAACAGGCAAGTCCTCTTCCTCCTTTTTTCTCATTCTATTTATGTCGTCTCTTATGTTTAAAGTCTTCTGCATCGTCATCACTTTCCTTATGCTTTGGTCCATTTGAATTCCTTCCTTGTCCAGTTTAAGAAGAGTCCAAAGTATATGATAAAGAAAACGGCCTATTATTATTATTATTATTATTACTATACAACTTCTTTGTGAGTTTGAATTTATATTATTATTATACGACTTCTTTGAGAGCTGAATTTATATGAATAAAGACGATTTGGCATGAAATAACCTGCGATTTTTGATATGCCATGAAATCCTAAAAAACGGCCATCTGCTGCTATTATAACCGTCACATCTCTACCTTCAATCCAGCACTTTTCCGCCTTCGTTTAGTTTTTATTGTATCGATATCGGCAACTCTAATTCTCAGTGCTTATTGTCAAAGTAAGGGTTATGGTTTTTGGGTGTTTTTAATTGACTTCGGCGTTGTTCTTTTGCGTCTTTCTTTATACTTTTTGCTGCTTTTTGTTTTGTAGGTCAATTCTAATTGGACTAAACCTTGTCCATTATTAACTGTCTGGACGAAGAGGCGTTTATATCTGCTCTTGGGTGATGGATTCTCTGATAGGTTATTAGTTTCTAAAATTTTGTAGCAATTTAAAAAATTTGAGCTCACATCCAGTATATGATAATAAAACAGCATGTTAATAATTGTATTTCCAGGGTGTTAATTTTCATGACTCTTTTTTTATAGTTTTGTTCTTAATATGGCTCTTATTCTCCGGCAGAATTTTTTCTTATTTTTTCTTTATTTATACTATGATTGAGACTAATCGCTTCATTAATTCTAGAATATTTATATTTTTTTGTGTTAAATCAGTTTTAATACCAAGACATATGTTTTTAGATTTTATTTGTGACCATTTCCTAAATGCGATTTTTGTACATTTGACTAGATCGAATTATCGATTATTATTATTATTGCTTTTTTCACCACTAGCGTTAGCTGATGGTATTTCACTGGATTTTGAGCGAGAGTAAGTCTCCTCAAGTCTCTAGGATTCTTCTCAATATACAAGCCGATCTTAATAATACTATAGTTTAGACGTCCCCACTTATACTCCGATTTCTATGTCTTCCAGTACCTTTACCAAGCCTTTAAGGATGGTTCCGAACGCCCGAATTGTAATTGATATCATTATTACTTTTAAGTTCTATATCTTTTAAAAATTCTCCTTCATGTTCGAGTGTGTTTTTTTTAAAATTGTTGCTATGAAAGTTATTCACACCAATTAACATTGGTGTTTTCTCACAGGAGTTTGAGGGACAACAAATTTTCTCAAGTCTCTAGGATTCTTTTCAGTATCCTAGCCGATCTTGATAATGCTGTAGACTGGATAGTCTGTACTTGTCCTCTTACTTCCAAGAGCTCCAGTCTCCTTAATAATCATATGGTGACTATACCGAGCGCGCCACTTACAATTAGTATTACCGTCATTTTCATGTTTCATAGATTTGTTCAATTCTGTTCCAAAGTCTGGGCACTTATCTATCCTTTCGCTTTCCTTCAATTTTTCCCGGAGATTAGCTGGAACGGCAAAGTCCACTATTTGGCAGGTCCTCTTTTTGTTTTCTTTTGTTGATTATCAGGAGGTTTGGTCATCTAGACGAGATTTAATGATCCGTTCCTATCTCAAAATCCTAAAGAATTTTGTGCGTCTCACTTTCTAGGACATATTCTGTGTTATGCATATACCATTTATTCGTATCGTCAAATTTAAACTTCTGGCACAATTCTCAGTGGATCAACTTGCTCACTCAGTCGTTTTTAGTCTTATATTCTGTTTGCGCTTATTTACTGCATTTGTTTATTATTATTATTATTATTATTATTATTATTATTATTATTCACTCTTTGACTTTTTCCCATCTGCGTTAGCTTATGGTCTTCCAATGGAGTTTGATTTAGAGCAAGTCTCTTCAAGTCTCCAGGACTCTTCTCAGTATTCTGGCCGGTCTCAATAATGCAGTAGTTTGGATGGTCCCCACTCGTCCTCTCATTTCTAAGTCCCCCAGTCCCATTATTAATCCTTTGCTGACTGTACCAAGAGTATCAATTACGATTGGTATAATTGTCACTTTGGTGTTCCACAGTTTCTTCAATTCCCAAGCAATATCGAGATATTTACCCTTCTTTTCATTTGCTTTCAATTTTACTCAGTAGTCAACCGGGACAGTAAAGTCTACAATTTTCTTGTTCTATTTTTTTGTTGATTATTATTAAGGTATGGACGTCTGGCTGAGATTATGTGATCCGTTTTTATGTCAAAACTCCTTAGGGTTTGTACTTGTCTTTCTCCAGGACAGATGTTGGGTTGTGCATATACCATTTGTTCGTATGCTCAAATTTCAGTTTCTTGTACGATTCCCGGTAGATCAGATTGCCCACCCAGTCGTGTCTATTCTTATACTCTTTCTGTGCTAATTTGTTGCATTCACTGATCATGTGATTGACCTTTTCGTCTCTATCATCGCATAATCTACATCTGCAGTTTTGTTTCGTCTTATCTATTCTTGCTTTGATATGATTGGTTTTTATAGCATTGTTTTGCGCTGCTGTCAGGAGAAATTAATTTTTTCACTTAATGTTTCCCTTTGTTTGCCACATCTATGTTTTCTTGTGTGTGATGTTTCTTATTAGTCGCTTAAAACGCCCATAGAGTTGTTTTTCTTCCCATTTTTGTTTTCTGTTTATTCTCGTTCTGTTAATCCTCATATAGTCAGTATCGTTTCTGGTGGCTGTAATCAGTCTTGCCCCACGTTTTGTATGTAGACTTCAATTCGTTGTATTGATGCTTCAACACTGTCTTCACTACTGGTAAGTCCTCTTCCTCCTTCTTTTCTTGACACATATAATCTGTCAACATCATCACTGGGATGTAATGTATTTTGCATGGTCATTATTTTTCTTGTTCCCTGGTCCATTTGTTTAAGTTCTTATCTGGTCCACTTCAAGAATGGTTCCAAATATCTTACGAGGTGGGCAGATTTATTCCTTTGATAATGTTTCTGCCTTATAGTTTTGTCTCGAGTAGTTTTCCGATTCTCTTGAAATATTATATCTTAATTTTTTTCTTTCATCTCCTTTTATTTGACAGTGTAAGCTTCCGGTATCCCCAAGTATTTGTAGATTTCCTTCATTCAGTGCGTCCTAATTTTGTCTTGATTCGGTAATTCCATTCCGTCCGTCGTGTGTCGTTTGCTGCTTTTTATTACTAGCTTGGCGCATTTTTTACTCCAAATTCCATTCCTTTGTCCTGACTGTATATATTAGAATTTCCATTTCTTATAATTTTTGGCAAACAGTTTGATGTCGTCCATGTACATTAGGTGAATTATCTTTTCCTGCATTTTGTATCCGGCTGTGCCTTTCCTGAGTATGTGGCAGAGTGGCATCATCGCAATTATACATTGTAATGGTGATAGTGCATCTCCTTTGAATATACCTCTTTGGTTCTTTCCTTCAATTCCTCTCTCCAGGTTGTTATGGTTTTATGGTATTTTGTAGATTTTGAGATTGTTTATTATCCAGCTTTGTGGGACCATATCATATGCTGTTCTGTAGTCAACCCAGGTCATAGCTAGAGTTTTGCGTCTCGCCTTGCTCTCTTTGAGGATGTGCTGATCAATGTAGAGTGGTTCTCCTGAGCCCATGGATCCTTTGCAGCATCCTTTCTGTTCCTCAGGGAACAATCCACGGCTTGTTAGCTAGAAATAAATCTCTTCCCTTATTTGTGCCGTTTGTATTATCCACATCATAGGTAGGCACGTTATTGGTCTGAAGTTGTTTCGGGCGGTTCTTTTACAGGGATCTTTTTGGCTCAATATAGTATTTTCTTTTGGTCCTCTATTGGGCTTCGTTGCCTTCTTGTGGACATCTTTTCATTTCGAGTGGTAGTCTATTATGAATGCAGGTGAATTTTTTGAACCAGGATCCCTGGCCAGTTTTTTTTCAATTTGATATATTTTTTTAATGTCATTCTAAGTACATCTACTTGTATTTCTGCGTTCGGTCCTTTTTCGAGTACTAAATCTTTCACTGTGTTGCTTATCCATTCGGTGTTTTTGTTATGCTATCTTCGTTGCCATGTTTTCTCTCAAATTTTCCAGCTTCTCTTGCACCCGGTTGTTGCTATGTTTTAGTGTCATTTTCCCCGACTTGTTGGTAGAATTTTCTTTCGTTGTTTGGGAATGTTCTGTTTTGTCTGTATTGTTTTACTCTTTGTCTATATCTTTTTAATCTTCTTTATTTCAACAGTACTTTCTGGTTTATTTCTTTTTTCTTGTTTTGCTGTTCCAGCGTTTTTCCTTTGTTTTAACGTTTTTGTCTGTTTTGGTAGCTTTTTATCTGCGTTTCTAGTCGAATTTCCCATCCAGGTTTCGATTTTTTGTTCGTGTTCTTAAAGGGGATACTGACTTTCTCCAAAACTAATTTTGCTCTTGCATAGATCAGTTCATTTAATTCAGTCATGTTTTTGTTGGTATATATATTTATTTTTTCTGTTTCCATGTTGATTGTTCTCCATTGTATGTTGTCTTTTGTTCAATCATAATTCTCCTGAAATTTTCTAAATTTATTTTTATTCTTGTGATAGTGTTTGCTCTGTGTTGTAGTGTTTCAGTTCTTATAATTTGCCGATTGATTTCGGTTAGATTGTTCTTGTTTGTCAGTTCTTGTTGTGTCTAATTGTACCATAGCCATGATATGGCTATGTGTGAAACGTACATCGAATGTTCATAAAGATAGAACATAGGAATCTCGAAATTCGAAAATCATGTAACGACTTCTTTGTTCAGGTACGAAACTTTTTATTACCTTTGAGTTTAAAGATTCTTCGACATAAGGAGAGAGATACAAATTCTTTCTATTCTAGCTTTTTCATCTCCCCGCACCCCAACACATGTGACACCCGCCACAAAGGTCTCCGTGAGAAGGCGAAAACCAACCGTCTTCCCACGAGGCAGGTCTCATCTCTACTCGTCCGGTGTCTAGTCTTAACTTACTGACTTTTTCAAAATCTCACAAAATCCTCCGCGCGCTTCCGGTGCGTGACGTCATTCGCACTCGCTAGCCTCCGTTTCCCACTGGGCTATTGTGACATCTCTGAGTGACACATCCGTTCTGCGCGTGCGCGTGAATATCTGTTTTAATGTTGCACCTAAGAAACCCATGTGCTGAGCTGAAAGGTTCTCAGCCTAACTAAACCTAAAGGCATAAACCGAAATCCCTCGGCCATTATGTAACATAATATTGTTTTAATGCCCTGTTCATTATATGTTTTCTGGTGTAATTCTATTATTTTAAGGTCAGAAAACCAACAACTGTAAAAGTTGCATATTTCTCCACACAAAACCGCCCAACCTTCTGTCTTTTACCAGTATTTCGAATGTTAGCAGTGGTATTTAATTAGGCGCTAAGAAGACTGTGATAGAGAACAGTGGTTAGATGGCAACAATGAATAGGAATTATAATATTCTATAAGAAAGATGTGTATCCAGTCGTGAAAACCAGGGTTTTGAGTTGAAGCACGTATGTCGGGAACTGAGGAATGATTTAAGGAGAGGAGAGGAAACTGGGACAGCGCTCGCACCTGACCGAATGAGAGTAGAAATCCTAAATTACTTTAAAAAGAAAGA
Source organism: Sepioteuthis lessoniana (assembly GCA_963585895.1). NCBI lineage: Eukaryota > Metazoa > Mollusca > Cephalopoda > Myopsida > Loliginidae > Sepioteuthis > Sepioteuthis lessoniana. The sequence goes on along the minus strand of OY757920.1, from coordinate 63,429,791 downwards.
TTTACAAAGGCATGGATCTATTTTTCCCTCTCTGCAGCTCTGTTCTTTTGCCTTGGTAAGGTAACCAGTCTAGAAGAAGGAAAACTCTCAACTCACTCCAGCTATACACTTAAAGTATAGACCTTGTATCATATATTGCTTGTGGAGGAAGGGTCGCATAAATACATACGCTCTCCTCGGCGGTTGATATTTCTGATCCTTTATATTAGCAATGCTCTGCAATGCACTTTGCAAATCCTCGGTTTTCAAAAGGTAGCCACAACAAATGTTATGCATATAATATGACTGTTTCTATGTACATGTTGCGTGTATATAAGGTTACAATAATACTCAAGCTAATATTCCCTCATGCATTCTGATTTCTACATAAATATGCATCTCTGTGGAATATTTACCCTGGTGTGCTCTGAAAATCAATTCAATAAATGACCCATGTATGCAATCTTCCTATTAAGATTCGTCCAGTATGAGGACAACTGCTGAGAGCATTGAAGTTAGGGAAGATTATGTTACGTTAAGCTTTTATATAGGTAGAGTGCACATTATTGAGAAACTCAGCATTTGAAATTCTAGCTTTTACTTGTGCTCAAATATCTTCCGCTGATGTGTGTGATAAAGACTCATCTAAAATGGACACAACAAGTGGTTATTGTGTTTCTATGAGTGAAAATGCTTTTTACAATATATATTTATATATATATCTATATATTTTATCATATATATTTATATATAACCGGACATTGGCATAATGGTTAAAGTGTTCGCCAATGGCCCAGGAGATCGGGGTTCAATCCTAGGTCGAGTCACACCAAAGACTCAAAAAACGGTCCTCGATGCTACCTTGCTTAACATTCAGAATTATAAGATAAGGATCAATGGTAAAGTGGAGCAATCATGGGAAAGAAGTAACGCCCTCCCCAACACCTTGGTGGTGTAGTTATCGAAAAGGGAGCCTTCGGGTCTCCCTCGACCACGGTCGCCAACTATAATTTATATATATATATATATATACACACATATATATGTGTGTGTTAGTCTGTATGTATTTGTACATATATGTGTGGGTGTATTTGTTTATTTTTAGATATGTGTGTGTATGTACGCATGCGTATGCATCTATGAGTGTGTGTGTGTGTGTGTGTGTGTGTGTGTGTGTGTGTGTGTGTGTGTGTTTCAGGGGATAGATACAAGATTCATTCAATAAACAAGGTGAATTTTGCTAAAGGGTTTCCTTTAGGAATCATTATTCATAGTGATGATTGCTTTCATGTCCCGAAAGACTCTAAGCATGGATCCTTTACTCATAGCTTCGCAAAGAATTTTTAATTATCAGTGAGTCAGAATGGATTGTCTTTTTGACACAGGCTCGTAGAGGCCAACCCATTTTAATTCATTTGTAAATTTTTTTTTTACTAAAATATGCCTCTCTGCACACGTCATACATTCTTGTATATATCTTGAAAGATTTTCACTTCTCAGTCACCTGAAATGTATTGACAGATCGCTGTTCCCAACTGGAGCACCCTGAATTATGGCCATTGTAAATAGTCCCAAAATATTTTTGTATAAATTAGTTTTAAACACTGAAGAGCATATATTAATGAAAAAAATTTTGGAAAATCGTTTTTAAAAATATTTACTTATTTATTGAATGACACTCGTGTATATATATATATATATATATATATATATATAAACGCTATCCTACCAAATATGTACAGTCTAACACGAAAATCTTTATTAAAAAAAGTTTTTTTATATCAAAAATCCTTTGTATTATTTTAAGTAGAATATGATTCAATGAAAATTGATATCATTTTATATCATTTATGATCCAACTATATAATATTGCAACTCAGTAATCAAAAATAAAATTGTAAAACTTATTAAACCAAAATTTAAAATGTACTTATTTATTATTGCTACTTTCAAATTTCTCGTTGCAGAATTTTGATGCTCGAGAGTTTTAGAATAAATAATATTTGATAACGTATATTTGTATAATATTCCAATATGAATAATAAACTTTTTGGTTGAGAAGAAAATAAACTTGAAAAATTATTTGTGGTGTAATCATTTATAAGCCATTATATAATTGGTTAATATTACATTGCAGAAGAGTAAAACGCCACTCCCAGAAAAAAAGTGATGTACTTGCTATCTCCCTGAACTAAATCCGAAGGTGAGGTAACACTTCTGGAGTTTTTCGGATTGTAGAATACCTTCTTCTTTGTAATAAATCCAAGGTTTACTCTGACTCGAACTTAGTAGTACCTGTTAATGTCACATATATCAGTGTGATGATTCTGCTGGAAAGTTATTAGAATGAGATAAGAATACTTGAAACCGTATATGTTAAAATTATATTGAATTACATCATTACTCAATGCCAAGCAAGAAAACCAAACGCAGTATTAATTCAAATAATTTGTCATCACGGAGGATTTTACTCTTCCAACCGACCATAAAGTGAAAATAAACGAAAGTGGTAATAAGGATAAATCCTTAGATCTTCGCAAGGAGCTAAAATTCCAGTAAAAAATGACATTAACAATGATTGCAATGGTCGTCGGAACTCTTGAAACAGTCTCGAAGAACCTAGAAAATTAATGGGGGAATTCACGATTGAAAGTAGCTAAACGAACAAGACGATAGTTAAAATGCAGAGAAGAATCCTGGAGACCTGTGAAGACTTGTTGTCACTTGAACATTAGTGAAAAACCGTTAAAACTGGTGTGAAAAACTCGCAAGGAGTAAAATAATAATGAGAGATCAAAGAAATTGTTTAAGGTTGAAAAAATCTTAAAGATAAAAAGATGTTCAACGAATATGATGCTTAAAAGATCTCAGCTAAAAAATCAAATAAGAGAAAGAATTTTATTGATAAACTTCAGAAAGAAATATAAAGTTACGTATATATATTTTAAAATTTGGTTAAAAAATTAATTTACAAGGTAGGAATAAAGAAAACCGACTTTTTTTTATAATTTTGTTTTTGACAATACCGAAATTAAAATGAAACCTAGGATTGTTCAAAGGTTTTAAAGAAATAACAGATCAAGAAGATAAACAAATGACAGCACTGAATAACAAACCTCAACTGAAGAACTCAAAAAGAGAAAAAAAAAAGAAAATAAATTATTTCTTGGGAAAAAAAATCGGTAGATATTTTCGTTCATTGAACATACAAGCTATATTCAAAAAATATCGAGAGTAAAGCTGTATTTACCTAGAAAAAAGTCTATAATGAATGGAATGTTAATTTTCTTCAACATATGAGCTTTGCTGAAAGAACATTGAAGCTGTAGTTGTATTTACCACCAAAGAAATAAATAATGAATGAAACGTTAATTTTTTTTTAATACGAGCTGTATTCAAAAAGTATCAGGACTCAAGTTGTATTTACTTACACAGAAATGGACCACAATTTTTCTTCAAGATAAGAACTGCGTTAGAATATATATCGAGACTGCAGTTGTATTTACTTTGTTATTAACAATGGATGAAACATATTGGCAATGTTCAAAAAGTATCGAGACTTAAGTCGTATTTACCGAGAGAGAAATGATCAATGAGTGAAATAATTTTTCTTGAAAGAGGCCATAAGGAATGGAACAAAGCAAAATTAAGCATTATTAAATACTAAACAATACAGAGAACAGAAGGTAAAAAAACTTGTTCAGTAAGTTTAGTGTATCAATTTCTGTCATTTGGAATGCAAACCACTTTAAAGTTTTTTGGGGTTTTTTTTGCAAAATTGATATCGATCTGGACTTCTTGAAAGTATTTTCAATTTTAAGCGTATGTAATTCTCAAAATCTTTCAACGATTCAGCTCTTCAGAAGATTTGCAATTGATAGTTGACTGGTTTTAGGGTATCTCAAAGCTTGTTGGGTAATTGAAGCCGTGATAAGCTAAATATTTATTGATTTCATGTATATAAAATACAAAAATGTATCTTCACTGTTCTTTGAAACATGTAAACACTTCCTACTTAGTTGTCCTATTATCTTTTTAGGTTTGGTTTATTTTGGTTTCTTTTGTTTAATGACATATTAACCCTCGTTGGTTATTTAATGCCAAATCCATCCTTCTTGACAAACAGTAGAGATACTATTTAACTCATAGCTTGGAGAATCAGGGGATTTTTACCTTTACCAAAGGTATTTGTGCGAAAGTAGACGTAAGATTGCGATGGGAGTTCGAACTCGCTTACGACGATTCCGCAGTTCAGCGTCTTTACCATTACACCACGAAGCCTTCACGGCCCCATTATTTTTGGAGCAATTAATTAACGCAGTTCAAAATAATTTTAACCATTATCTCAGGCAATTCTCTTTGACCTATGAATAGGACACAAACAGGTGTTACTACTCCAGTTCAATGTGCACTGGGAGTAAGTCTCATCGGCTGGAACTTTGACACTGAGAGTAATTTAGTGTCATACCTCGAAAACTAAAACAATGCTAATCGATCCCTTGTAGATTTATTTCAAAAGTCTAATCCTCCGGCCAAAATACAAACGCTTTTGTGTTTTAGAGTCCGTTTTGGAATTTCCTTCCACTTGGCCAATTTTTTCAAGCCATTTCAGTGGCTCTCAAAGCCACTGAATTTAAAACCTCAAAATTGTTGGAATATCAACATTTTATCTGCCATTATGACAACTATGACAAAACGTAAATAATAATAATAATAATAATAATAATAAAGGCCTGGAAGACTTGGAAATTGGCGGACGGGTAGAGACTATCCAAACGACACCATTGCTGAGAACGGCCAGAATCCTGAGACGAGTCCTGGAAACTTGAGGAGACTTGCTGTTACTCAGACTCCAGTGTAAAACCATCAGTTAACGCTGATGTGAAAAACTCTAAAGGAGTATTATAATAATAATAATCATAAAATCAATGGTCTGAGACAGGTTTTAGATGTGCATGTCAAATAGGTCTAGAGTGAAAGACGTTGTATGTACATATAAAATAAACTCTGAAGTAAAGGCCTGTGAAAAGGAAATAATCTTTATATATATATATATATATATATATATATATACTTTTGGTAATGATAGTCATTATATGAGTTTTTTAAAAAGTTTGTGAAAAAAACAAAAAATTTTGATACCCACTAATATTTTTATCTGCCTGTAAATTAAATTGATACTACAGTAGAGCCATAGGTTGCAATCCCAATAGAAGCAGTAAAGAAGAATGAAAGGCTTGGAGATCCAAGGATGAGCTGAAACGACATCATTTTGAAACTAGAATACAGTCTTAGTGAGCGGAGTAGACAGAGAGCTGGTTATATATATATATATATTCACACTGGTTTGAGTCATAAATAGTTTCCATTTTAGAAAAATATTAATTCATTAACTATTTAATAATGAATAAATTTCGTTCAGTTATATATTTGCCATTAGCTTGAATCCTGTCTTACGGTTTCGTTTGTAGTTTGCTGATTCCTCTCAAGTAAAATTTAGCTGATTTTGAGCTTAAGAAGTTTTTTCCCAAACGTTTTCACCCGATCTTCTTGATAAAATTTTATCATTCATTGAATTTTGTAGAAAAGGAAAATAATGGAAATCAATTCCAGCTAGATCAGGTGAATACGGAGTGTTACATTGCCATACATGAATATGTGAAATAGACATATTCATACCGGTACGAAAAACGTTCATAATGTCCATATATATATATATATATATATAACCGGCTCATTGGCCTAGTGGGTAGAGTGTTCGCCAATGGTCCGGGAGATCTGGGTTCCATCTAAGGTCGCGTCATACCAAAGACTTTAAAAATGGTACTTGATACTTCCTTGCTTAACACTCAGCAATATAAGGTAGGTATCGAGGGTAAAGTGGAGCAATCCAGGGAAAGGAATAGCGCCCTCCCCTACACCTCGGTGTAGTAGCTATTGAAAAGGCAGCCTTCTGGTCACCCTCGACTACGGTCGCCAACTTTACTTACTTTATATAACATAGATCATAGGAATCCCGAAACACGAAAAACATTTACGACTTCTTAGTTCAGGTACGAAACTTTTTATTACCTTTGAGTTTAAAGGTTTTTCGACATAAGAAGAGAGGCACAATCTTTCTATGCTGGCTTTTTCATCTGCCCCTCCCAACATGTGTTGCACCCGCCACACGGCCTCGGTGAGCAAGCGAAAATCACCCTTCTTCTTCGGACGGCAAGACTCAACTCCACGCTTTTTCCAAAATCCCCCAAATCCTCCGCGCACGCTTCCGGTGCATGACGTCATTCACATCTCCTGGTCAAATTTTCTATCTGGGATTTTTATTTTGACATCTCCGAATGACACATCCTCCCCGCACGCGCGTCAACACCTGTGCTCAAGTTTGCACCTAACTAACCCATGCGCTAAGCAAAAGATTCTCAGCCTAACCAAACCCAAAGGCAGGATATATAAAACGAAATCCCTCGGCCATTATATTTTAAATGATGATTAGGTAGAAAAGACCAGCTTATATCAATTATTTTTTCCTGCCTGGTTCTTCATGAAAATGGTCTTGCGTTATCATGGAGAAGCATAACGTTTCTCCTGTTGATGAGAGTTGGACATTTTCTTAGATTTTCATTCGTGCATTGCAGCTGATGAGAGATTAAGTCAACATTGTGAGTCTGACTGAGGTTTAAAAACTCAAAATAAATGATACCGTGGTGATCCCAGCATAAACAAATCATAAATTTCCTTCCATGTAGCTCTGCCTTTGGCATAAGCTGCAGAGATTCATCCTTGTCAATTCACTGCTTTTAGCGTTGGACTTTGTCATAAAATACCCATTTATATGACCCATAATGATATTCTTGAGAAACGAATCTTCTTTACTGTCTTTAAATAAGACTTGTCACGATGAATATCCGATCTTCTCTATTCTTCCCATGATGAATCCAAACGCCTAGATTGTTCACTTTTCTTTTTTTTTTCTTTTTAAAGTGATGGCTGATTGAGGATTGGGATGTTTTGTGGTCAAGTGATAATTTTCAAGTTATTTTGTGCAGATTTCATTCAACCAATTTACTCATAGCAACTTGATCGAGGTCGGATGCGCGTCCAGGGTCGAATTAAACTGTTCATAACGTATCACAAGAACGTAACTTTGAAAACCATTTTCAGAATTGACGGTCCGTAATGACACATTGGCCGTGATCATTACAAATTTTCTTAGCTGTTTCTGTAGCATTTTTGTGATTCTAAAACTTCAGCATTGTTAAATATGTTAAATATGTACTTTCAGTTTCTCCATTATAGGAGCGTGAGATCATAGATGAAGCTATGAAGCGTACGCTCTAACTGCTAAAATAAGAATGACCAATAAAGGTATGTTTAATAAGGTAATTGCGTTTAAAAGAGTAAAATCTAAATGCGTATTTGCAACTTGCTTTTATAAACAGAAATTATTTCTTACTCCACTTAACGGATATGCTAAAAACAATACAAGTTTCATATTCTTACGGTTATTCCATAATAAGTTGTTTCATGCGTTTTCTTCGAAATGGATAACACGAATTTCAGATGGAAGATCTTTGCCAGCACTTAAAAAAAACATAATCAAAAGATTTTTTCCTGCTTTATAGGTAACGCATGAAACAAATAGTTATGGAATGAACCAAAAAAAGTCAGATTCGATTTTTACTTTTTATACTACTCAGCTGACTAATATTTGAGCACTTTGATTTATACAAAGTTTTTAAACGATTGTTTTTCTCATCTGTTTATACTCACCATATATATATATATATATATATATATAGTGTTTAGATTTTAGTTATGCGTGTGAAATAAAAATTTGAGTAAACGTTTCTAAAACCGTGAAAGCACTTACTATTTTCCACTAATTATAATGCTGCTGTTGGATCCCGCATAAAAGATAAAAGCATTGGTATTCACTGTTGACTTTGAAAGATTGTCGTCACACAATCATCCTCCCTCTATTTCTTCCAAGATAAGTCCCGTACCATAAAATCTGTGCTTTGTGTACCCCAATAATGGAAGGGTGTGTCATTGTGAAGAGAAAGACTGAAAAAAAAAATACGATGAAAAACGTCAGGAAGGGCAAGGTATTATTTTAAATCGGTAAAGGAGCGAACGATTTCATTTTGGGTAGGTTGGTGCTTCTGCACGAGTCATTTAGTGCAGTAAGAATTTTCGTTTGGCAATCTTAAAATGCTAAACCTGGTTTTAACATCAATTGAAATCCGACTGAAGTCGCCGCACTTGCAATTAAATTTATGCAGTTCGATGACACGCCAAGTTAGAAAGGAAAATCGAGTGTTACCCGAATTATGTGTAGGCGTAAAATTAGCCAAAAGGAAAGCGATATCTGACGTGAGGAGAAGAGGCCTTTTCGGCAATACGAATTAATACCATTGTAACTACCTAAATACCAGACTCCAATTGGTGGGACTTTGAATACGACAATTTCATCCCTTACAGACTGGCATATCCTGGGGATGATACTTTGATTTGGTTTTATGGCATATCAACCATTGTAGGTTATTTAATTCCAAATTCGTTTTTATGCATATAAAGAGTTATATTTCAAACAATTTAGTATAAGTATAATTTTTTGTTTATACTCAGTTAATTCTCAAAACAGTTCACTTCAGCATAAAACCAGTTCTATTTCAAACAATTCAGTTTAGCATATAAACAGTTCTCTTTCAAACAATTCAGTTTAGCATAAGTACGCAGTTTAATTTCCATAACAGTCCCATCACATCAACACAATTTAGTTCTATTTAACCCATAGATTTGACCCTATCAAGTGCGACCACTCCGGGGCTGAATAGACCCGGGAGCATTGGCAATGAAGGGGTATCACGCACTCCCCAAGCCTCCAGCAAAACTGGATCCTCCCAATCAGAATGTTTATTGCCATATCAAGGACACTCGTTGGGTGGGGGCTTACGCCTCTGCTGAGAAGCTGTCAGTTTATTCTATAACCCCAGTTGACAGTGCAATGGGTATGATACTATATCATGTCTGGTTGTTAGGCACTAGCACTGAGAATCTAGACGGAAGTAAAAATTTATTGCCATTACTCCCAGGTACATTTCTATTTCAAACATTTCTGTTTAGCATAATTACACAGTTTAGTTCTCTTTAACCCATAGATAGGAATCTATCAGGCGCTATCACTCCGGGCAAGGGTGGATCTGGGAGCGATGACAATGAAAATGTATTTCACATTCCCAAAAGCTGCAGCATTACTGGAACCTCACCATCGGATTGTTTAGTATCAAATCCAGGAGATTGGTTGGTGGGATCTTACCCCTCTGTAGAGAAGTAGTCGGTGTATTCTAATGCATCACCGGACTGGGCCACAGGTCACTCCTTGGGGGAGGCTTACCCTTTGCAGAGAAGCAGTTAGAATATTCTACAGCCACCCCCAGCCAACAAGACAAATTAGGAATGCTTGAAACTATGCAACTGCGTGCAAACAAATGATTCATGTTATTTAATAGTTATTGTTGCTTCAAGTCGTATGAGTGTATGAATGTTATTTGCATAAGATCAGAATACTTCAGATATGATTGTTTGCAGACCAATGAGTGTGGTTATATTATAGTTTCTTTCTTTAGAAGCAGAAGATACCCTGTACAAACAATTACGGACGCGGACTACGCCGAAGACATGGCGCTTCTGGTAAATACACCTGCTCAAGCCGAATCCCTGCTACATAGTCTAGAACGAGCAGCTGGTGGCATAGGCCTCCATGTCCACGCAGACAAGACAGAATACATGTGTTTTAATCGAAGAGGCGACATCTCCACTCTAAGGTAATGCTTTTGAAAGTAGTCGACAAGTTCACCTATCGAGGAAGTAGTGTCTCATCAAGCGAGGAAGACATCAACATGCGACTAGCAAAGGTATGGACAGCTATCGATTGGCTATCGGTCACGTGGAAGTCAGACCTGATCGATAAAATAAAAGGCAGTTTTTTCCAAGCAATGGTTATATCGATATTGCCATATGATGCACTACATGGACGCTAACTAAACGTCGTGAGAAAAAGCTTAACGGCAATTACACAAGAATACTTCGAGCTGTATTGAACAAGTCTGGGAGGCAACACTTCTCAAAGCAGCAGCTGTACGGCCACCTACCTCCCATCACGAAAATTATCAAAGTTAGACGAACCAGTCATGCGGGACAATGCTGGAGAAGTAAGGACGAACTCGTAAGTGATATACTCCAATGGAACCCTTCACATGGATGAATAAATGCAGGACGACCCGCTAAAAACCTAAATACAACATATATATGCTGATACAGAATATAGCCTTGAAGACCTATCGGGAGTGATGGACGATAGAGACGGGTGGCGAGAGAGGTCAGGGAGATCCATGCTGGCAGCACGACATGATGATGATATAATAGTAAAATTTGCTTGAAGCCGATGATGGTTAGTTGATTGTTTGTGTTTTATGGCATATCAACCCTTGTTGGTTATTTAATGCTAAATCCATTTTTATACAAAAATCAGTTCTATTTCAAACAATTCAGATTAGCATGAATACAAATTGTAATTGTCAATTCGGTTTAATCAAAGTGTTCTAGTTCAAATAATTCAGTTTAGCACAAGTACACAGTTTATTTCTACTTAGCTAATACATAGGGGCATATCAGGTGCTACCATTCCGGGTCAGGGTGGACCTGCGAGCAATGGCAATGAAGGGGTGCTTCCCATTCCCCAAAGTCCCAATATCACTGGAACCTCATCATGAGATTGTTTAATGTCACATCCAGGACACTATACTTACATTTAAACTGCATGCTTATGCTGAACTGAATTGTTTGAAATGGAACAGCTTTTGACATTGAAACTCTATTTACACTAAACTGAATTGTTTAATATTGAAATGTGTGGAATTTAACTGTGTGTAAACAAAATCTGTACATATACTGAACTGGATTAGCTGAATTAGAACTGTTTTAATAAACTAAATAGCTTGAAATGGAAATGTTTTTGACAATTAAACTGTGTATTTATTTTTAACTGAATTGTTTGAAATATAACTATTTGCATGAAAATGTATTTGGGGTTAAATAACCTACAAATGTTGATATGCGATTAAACCTAAACAACCAACAGGACACTAGTTGGGTGGGTCTTACCCCTCTGTAGACGTGCAGTCGCTGCATTCTACAGCCCTAGACGACTGGGCAAGCTTGAAGCCGAAGGTATATTTGTAGCATTAGATAGGAATACAGGATACTATATAACTGTGTGTAAACAAATGATTCTTGTTAATAGTTATTGTTGCTTCAAACCGTATGATGGTGTTTAAGTTATTATTATCAGTTACGTATACTTGATATTATATAACCATATTCTGACCAATAAGTTTTGTTATATAATTGTTCAATTCGCTTGAAGCCGTACGATAGCGTGTAAATTATTAGCATAAGATAAGAATTCTTGATATTATATAATTGTGTTATACAAGTGATTATAATGAAAAGAAAAGTTAGAACTAAAAATGTTTTCACTGGAACGTAGAAAATATTCTTAAAACTATAGTTAAATATTTACAAATAAATCCAATTTTTCTATTAAATAAACCATGAAATAAAAGAAAATATAAAAATATTACATACTTCATTTCTCCAATGTTTTTCCCCAACTTGATAACTCTTATTCCCTTTCTTTCATCTTATCTATTGTCGCTTTGGAACAAATTCTTACAACGCTACATTCTCTTTTTATAAAGGGAGATTCCCCGTGGTATATGGGCTAAAGTATTAAAGTACTACATCGTAGAGGATTCGAACTCCATAAACGCTACTAGGTTCACTTTTGGACTTATACGCTGGGGACAGTTATGAGCCTCTTATCTCCGGAAGACGGGTTAACTTGTACCACTGCTGTTCAACGGCGATGGCTTTGGGATTAATTAAACCATGAACGTTGGTATGCCATTAAACAAAGAAACCAAAAGTAACAATACATCTACAGTAGGAAAAATAAGAGAATGAACAAAAATAAGAGAATAATAACTGAATGAATGGTCGTGATTCAAATCAGAAACTTTGAGATGTTAGTTTAATTCCATTTTAAATCTGATTTATATACTTGAAAGATATTCTGAAATTAGTATACATTTTTTTATAAAGATTTTATACATACTGAGAAACAATTTTAGTTAATATTATATATATATATATATATATATATAAAATAGAAAAAGCAATCAATCATATTGTTTCAGACTTTAGAAAATTAAAATTGAATCAGGATGACAAAGAAACTTCCAATAACTTGCGCCTGTAAAGCATATTTCAGATAGTAGATATAAAGAATATTAAAGAGATAACAACGAAGATGCCAAGTACACGGATTTATATTTCGATTAGAGAACAGTTATGTTGATTTTATACACACACACATACATACACACACACACACATACGTGTGTGTGTGTGTGTGTGTGTATGTATTTAATTCTGTGATAATGTGTTTATGTTTATATATATATATATATATATATATATATATATATATATATATATAAAGTAAAGGGGGTTAAGTCAATAAAGTATTAGAAAAATAAAGAAACCAGAAAATGGTTTTCCTGTAAATTTACCCATCATAACTTGAACAAATGCGAGACTTTTCGTAGCAGGTGGAATTTTTTGAATAATGTAAGCTTGTAAACTAAACATTTACTCTGTATATTACATTGAGCACTCCCATAGATTTAGATGACATTCCACATATATTCAACACACGAATAATCCACACCCATTGTCTTCGGGCGCCGACAGGATAATACTGGTATATATATATATATATATATATATATATATATATATATATATGTGTGTGTGTGTGTATATTTTTCTGTTTTGGTCAGTGCGTATGCATATGGATGTGTATGTGCGTGTATTTTTTTATATGTATTTATGTGTGTGTATATATATATATATATGTACTAACATATTTCCATACAGGCATTTAGGCATATGTAAATTTTTGTTTCATTTGATATCTCACACAAACTGATGCTGGTTTAAAAACTGAAACGTTTAACGATGCCATATAAATCTATAAATCAACGTCTTAAGACCCTGTGTTTTTCTATTTCATACATTTTCATCCTGTCGATATTATTTCCAGTTTTTTCCACACACACACACACACACACACACACACACACACATATATATATATATATATATGCAATTTAACCTGAGTTTTGTAAAATAATTTTTTTTCATTTTTAGAACTTATCGGTTTTCAGTTTGCTGCCGTTCTTCTGGGAAAGATAATCTTGGAAATCGATTTTAAAAAGAGTTTTGAATATCTTAGTGTTCATAATTCTTGAATATTTCAATGGTCTAAAGAAAAAACGAATTAAACCCTGACAATAATTGGACGTTGATTAATGAAGTATCTTTATTGATTTCAGACCGAAAATAAATTTTCGAAATTTTTTGTTAACTTGAATTTCATTTTGATTATTTTTTTTTACCTAATCTATCAAGAAAGAATCTACATAATACGATGGACAATTTAAAGGCATTTTTGGGAATGAATCAATGGGTACAACTGAGCCCCAAGTTTTTTTGAGGGATGGCGTAAAATTCAAAATTAATATTTCCACTCCCATTTAGACACAAACGTAAGTTGAAATGACAAAAAACGTTTTTTAGCCAATTTCTTCTTATTCAGAACTTATATAGACACACACACACACACACACATATATATATATATATATATATATATATGTGTGTGTGTGTGTGTGTGTGTGTTGATGTATGAGTGAATAAATGTATATATATATATAAATGTGTAAATATGCATCAGTGTCATTATGTGTATATGTGGATGTAAACGTATGTGCAAAACTATATAGGTGTATGTATGCAATATGTGTATATATGAAGATATATATGCATGTATATATGAATATATTTGTATATATGTACATGTACGTACATATGTATATAAGTATATATGCTTTCAATGCATATATCTATATATATATATATATATTACAAAACTTTATAGTTGTCACTGTATCACTTTTGGGGTTAGTGGGGGACCTAATACGTTATAATTTGGAGTGTGCTCAATATCTGTGACAGAGCTATTATATAATATAATGATGAATAGATATATATTAGTTTTTATATATATTTGATAGCAGTTTATCTGTGCCCACTGTTTTCATGCCGTCTTTACATGGCGATTATCTTTTTCTGCCTGATCTTTGACGGCATTAATCCAATGGTTGCAGATAAGCATTCATTGTATTAAATATATATAAAAACTGATATATATTCATTTATTAATGGCATATATGCCTAAACAGTAGTGTGTTCGCCAATTGTCTGCAAGATCGGGTTTGAACCCCAAGTCGAGTCATACCAAAGACTCAAACAATGGTACTTGATGCCGCCTTGCTAAGCCCTTATCACTATAAGGAGAGGATCAAGGGTAGTGGAACAATCCAAGCAATGTAGTAGTGCCCTTCTCTACATATTGGTGTAGTAGCTATTGAAAAGTGAGCCTTCGCGTCAACCTCGACAATGGTCACCAACTTTATCTTATATATATATATATATATGTGTGTGTGTGTGTGTGTGTGTGTAAGTATACAGAGCTATATATATATATATATATATATATATATATATATATATATATATATATATATACAGCTCAGTCGGCGAGGGCTTGCAAAATAAACCGACTGAATCTCTGCAGATATGACATCAAATTATAAGTTATCGAATCTCCAGTCTTGGTCTTTTGTTGAATGTGGATTAAGTATCTCTTCATTGCAATTGTTCTAAGGTCCATCCTTACCTGGAGTGATTAGGCCTCATAGAGTATTATCAATAGATCAAATAGAATCATTTGTCATGTAGAATGTGTGCAGACTTTCGCTTACTTGAATCGCTAGAACTATTTGATCCTTTAACTAAGTAAACAAGTTATTGATGTTTCATTGAATTGTCAGTGATACATAGCAATACTTAGAACCACCAAGCAGAAGATTATTGCTTATGAGACGGTATGAAACCTATCGCCGCAGACAAGCTTCCATGCTTTTGAATATATATATATATATATATATAAAAACTAATATATTTACATATTACTATAATTATAATACAATACCTCTATCACAGAGATAGAGCACTTTGAAAATTAAACCGCATTTGGTCTGCCACAAACCCACAAAGTAAGATAAAATCAACCAACGCCGTTATTATATATATATATATATATATATATATATATATAAACCGGCTCCTTGGCCAAGAGGGTAGAGTGTGGGCCAATGGTCCGGGAGACCTGAGTTCAAACCAAAAACTTTAAAAATGGTACTTGATACCTTCTTGCTAAACACTCAGCAATATAAGGTATGTATCAAGTGTAAAGTAGAGCAATCCAGGGAAAGGAGTAGCTATTGAAAAAGGAGCCTTCTGGTCACCAACTTACTTATATATATATATATATATATATATATATATATATCGTCTTCAATAAAACTTGCCATAATATATATATATATATATATATATATATATGCATGTGTATGTACATTTTTATATATATATATATATATATATATATGCATGTGTATGTACATTTATATATATATATATATATGCGAGCAGGATACAGCACAAAGTTAATATTTAAGCGTAATCTAACAGGTTTGATATCAGAAAATAATTTCTTAGTGGCCATATCAGAGCCGAGATCCAAGTCTAACTTACTACTTACTCCTAGCTGGAAGGAGACTGGTTGAATTAAATTTTTTTCCTGGCCTCGCCCATTTAGATTTGATCATGAATAAGTTTGTGTAAACGTATGTGTGTATATGTTTGTATATGAATGTGTGTGCATGTGTGTATATATACAGTTTTAAAATGAATGCAGTTTTATTTTGAAAAATTGTATTCTTAGAATCTTAAGTACTACAAAATGTTGTTTATTGTACGTGCGCTGCCTGTATTCTATTGATTGCACGGGCCAAATAAATATAAGGCTAAATATGTTTTATGTAGGATTTAAGAGCACATAAATTTAGCCTTCACGTTTTCCAGGTTGTGCGCTTTACGGAACGTGTGTTTAATTGGATCGTAATGATTATGAGATGATACCTAATTACCTTTAAAACAAAAGAAAACAAAGCAATACAAAAAAGGGTGGACAGTTAAAACATATCCCACTCATTTTTGTCTCATTCGAGTAAAATAACGACTTTTTCAAAGAACTCTAGTAATGTATATGGCATCAATTTGTTCCACTTGCCTTGTCAGCCGAGGCTGAAGAATACACCGACTGCACATCTGCAGAGGGGTAAGACCCTCCACAACGAGTGTCCTGGATATGACACTAAACAATCTGATGGTGAGGTTCCAGTAATGCTGGGGCTTTAGGGAATGCGGAGTATTCCTTCATTGCTATCCCTTCTAGGTCCACTCTTTTCCGGAGTGGGATACCTAATAGGGTCCTTTCTATGGGTCAAATATAACTAAACTAAGTACGTATGTTAAACTCTATTGTTTGAAACATTGTTTCATGTTTAAACAATGTACTGAATTCCTTGAAATATAATTTTTTAAAAACAGTACTTACGCTAAACTAAATCGTTTGAAATAGAACTGTTTTGACATTTAAGTGTGTGTAAACAAAGACTATACTAAACTAAATTGTTTGACTAAACTGAATAGCTTGAAACAGAAATGTTTTTGGCAATTAAACTGTGTACTGAATTGTTTGAAATAGAATTGTTCATTTGTATAAAAATTGATTTGGCATTAAATTATCTAGAAAGGGTGATATACCATAAATACAAACAGTTTGTTTCACTTTCTTGCCAGAAACAGGCAGAACATTCCCGAAAAGAAGAAAACATCAAAAATGAGTAAGGAGAAATATTCAACAAGTCTTAAAACACCATAAAATTCGCGCTTAAATTGTCTGTGAAAATTGAATCAGCTGCAACATCAATGTCAACTAAACAAAGATATCATATTAGTTCGATGCAGGTTCCGGGGATAATTTTATGTTACTCGATGTCCATAAAAGACAGCTATTGTGGTGTAATGGCTGACGAGCTAAACTCTCGGACCAATTATGAATTAGTGGGTTGAATTTTCACCATGTTCTCTTACGCATAACCTTATCTATACTATACTTGTAAGGGTTACGTTCATGATGTGATATTTAGCAATCTTGGTTTGATGACCATTCTTTGTGAATTCTATTCCGACTTAGCGCTAAATATTCTGGTCCTCAGCCAAATTTATTTAAACTTGATGATAATCTCCCCAATATTTATAACTATTGAAAGTTAAGAACGTAAATATTTGATTGAAAGTTAAAAACGTAAATGTTTGATTGAAAGTTAAAAACGTAAATGTTTGCTATTTGTCTCATGGTAATGAAATTTAAATGCTCTATCTTTAGTTTATCTTGGTCGGAACAAAACTAATTATGTAGAAAATTTGACGATTGTATTTCAAAAAGAAATGAATAAACGTTGAAGAGCCGGAGTTTTGATTGAAAAGGGAAAATATATTGATAAAAAAAGGAAGAAAAAAATTTAGATTATTCAAATGATAAACCACGAAGATTCAGATTATTATGCAAAAATCGTTTGAGGGAAATCATTTTTATTTTATTAGTCTTCATTTATTAAAAAAAATGTTGTATAGCAGAGAGAGATAACAACGTTGGTGTATAAAATATAATCTTCTTCTTTTCTTTACCTTTTATTCCTGAAATATACTTATGGAGAGAGAGAGAGAGAGAGAGAGAGAGAGAGAGAGAGAGAGAGAGAGAGCTTGATGAGTTTGCATACACACTGGGGCCAATATACGAATCTGTGGTGAAGCCTCTTCTGCCTTTCTGCTCCTCTTGTCAAAATCTCCCTGGTTATATAATGTTCCGGACGCCCACTCAAATTCTGATGGTCAAATATATCTTTCAATCTGCAGTCTAGGCAACGCATGTGGACACAACTCCTTCAAGTACGACACCGACGCAATTTACGCCGCACATCCGCTGGGATACACTTGCGTTCTGTCAACTTTACGAAACTGATGTATTTCCTGTTTATTTATCTATTTTTATTCAAGTGTACTACTTCCTTCTAGCATGCCACCCACACAATTTACGTGGTATGTTACCAGAGATCTTCAACTCAATATAAAAAAACGGCAGTGATTGATTTAGATTTGAAACATTCTTTTGTTTATAAAATACCGCGACTGCTAAATAGACTTTCAAGATTCTTAAGTATTTATATTGAATTGATTCATGGGGAAGACAACTATGTTTGACTTCATCTATATATGAGTGAGAAAGGCACCTGCGTTTTAAGGTTATTCTCGTAGAAAATGGATACACTGACCAGAGTTCAATTTTTAGACGAGGCTGTTTGCATTTCACATAGCACTAATAAACTTAGAAAAGCTATGAATATAACGATTTTTCCTTCTGCTATGGGTAAATAGGAGGGCAGACTGGCTCTTTAACATTGGTGTGGCAACCAGTCTAAGAGAAGGAAAACTCATAATTAAGCCGTGTTCAACGCCGCTTAAAAAGGGACTTGTATCATATTCCGCTCGTGCGAAGGGGTTGGTAAATATCTGTATACGTGCGTACGTGAGTTGATATTTTTGTTTTCATAATCGTTGTCAAAAAGCATTTTGTTCTTGAATTTTTTATCGTTGATTATACATTAAATTCTTAGTGAGCATTAACATACATTAAAAAACCTTAATCCTTTTAAAATTAGAGCAAATTAGTAAGTTTTTGTCCTTTTTTTAAATGTGAATATTTCCTTTTTAAAAAGAACAAAAAGATCTCAGTTTGCGGGGGCTGTAGAATTGGTCGACTGCATCTTTGCAGAAATGGCAAGACTCCCTCCCACCCTAAACGTGTCCTAAATATGACAATTAAACATCAGTTAGTGAGGCTCCTGTTCTGAATCTTTCGGCAATGTAGAGTATTCCTTCATTGCCATTACACCCAGGTCCACTTTGATTCGCAGTGTCAGTAACTGTTTGTGTCCCCTCCACTGGTCAAATAATATTTAATCATTTCCTAAACATAAAAATATTTAACTGTGTGCAATGAAAATGCTGATGTTAAAATGACTCATTAGAATTACATAGCAAGCCTTGGGATAATTTAACTGTCTGCAAAAAAATGCGCTCTGATTTGTTTAAAAATCTTATATACAAACTATTCCTTTACAAATCATGTATATTTAACGTATGTTTCTATATAGGATTTGGTGCTTAAGTAACCTATAAGGGTTGATATGTCCTATAACACAACCAACTTACCGAATGTTTATAAGATTATCAAAGCAAACAAATTCACAAATAAAAGATAGGTGAGCTTACTTCTCGATATGAACTTCTGGCACATGTCAGTTTCTTGTATATATGAAAACGTGGTGTAATGGTTATCGTCGTAGGAAATGGACACGGCGACACGAGTTCAAATCCTTGACGAGACTGATTGCATTTCACTTAGCACTAATATCCTTGGGAAAGGTATGAATCCAATTATTCTCCCTCCAGCTATGGGTAAATAGTAGGATAGACTGAATTCTTCAGCCTTGGTTAGGCAACCAGTCTAGGAGAAGGAAAACTCTGAATTCAAACCTCTTAAACTCCGCTTAAAAAAATTGACCTTGTGTCATATCCTGCCCGAGCGGAGGGGTTGGTAAATAAGATATATGAAAACGAATTTAAAGAGCAAACTATGTTTTCAGTTAAAGACGAATATTTTGTTTAATTTTTAGTATTTAGACACAGTAAATGTAAAAGAAAATGTTTACTTAGGAATCTTACTGAATGTAAAATATTGAATTTTATCGGAGCTTATAGCTTGTATCAAGTCAGAGGTATCTTGGTCAAAGACTGCTTGTCAAACTGTTACGTTTTTATGAATCAAGAAAATACGTAAAAAAAAAAAAACAGTAAAAAGAGACGGAATCATGGGTGTACAACAAAACTATAACTATTATTAAAAACAGGATGATACACGCGTCAAATGACCAAGAACAGAACTCTTTTCATTTTGTGGACACGTGACAGTGGTACGTCCATGTATCATGGCTCTATAAAAGTCTGTTTTTTTCCATCGCACGCGAGACCATTTTTCTGATATCTACAAATCCCACAATGTTCTGTCTCGGGGAGTCAACTCTCTTTTTCCCTCATGGGAAATAACTTTGATATTTTTTGCTAGGTCTGATCTCTAACGCTAACCTAGGCCAAAGAACCAAGTATAACTTTGATATTTTTTGCTAGGTCTGATCTCTAACGCTAACCTAGGCCAAAGAACCAAGTATAATATTGATATTTTTTGCTAGGTCTGACCTCTAACGCTAACCTAGGCCAAAGAACCAAGTATAACTTTGATATTTTTTGCTAGGTCTGATCTCTAACGCTAACCTAGGCCAAAGAACCAAGTATAACTTTGATATTTTTTGCTAGGTCTGACCTCTAACGCTAACCTAGGCCAAAGAACCAAGTATAACCTGCTATCTGCCCAAAGCTTGGACAAGAAGTGATATGTTCATGCCTTCGATGAGGAAATTTGCGCAAAATGGAAAAAAAAACTCCGTTTAGGATTTGAACTTGCCAAGCCGCGTTCATTATCATCGACGATAACTTTTACGCGAACCGCAAAATGGTAGAATTATGAAAGACTCTCAATTTTACTCCGTGTACAGAAATTGCTCTTTGGCAAACGCGTGCTATCCAGGGCCAGATATTGTTTGGCCACCATGTCCCGTCGATAAACTCAAAGTGGAAGGGTTAAGGGAAAACTGATGAAGGAGTAGTAATCAGATGATTCTTTAAAGCTATGAGAACGAATTCAATCAGGCGAATCTGAAAATTAATAATTAAATAGAATTATTTATCGATTCGTTCGGTCCTGTATTCTTGTCGCTGTTGTTGACTTCCTCACAGTATTTTGACCTTTGTATCCCCCTGGCCTTTTTCAAGTGTCTGTCTGTTTGGTATCCTCCAGGGAATGGAACGGAAGCTTTTAATTAATCGACGAGGGTATGTTGTTTTCTTTTCCTTTATTCCTCTGGTCTGGTGTCCGTTCTAATGAATTTAAGATGCACCAGTTCTTTATTAATGAGACGTATCAAAAATACTTTCGTTTCTTAACAGAATTTTATTCGAAACCTTGCTTCTTGTATATGTGCAGACAAATATATTACTACTTTTGCTAGTATAAGAATTTAACAGGTGGTTTTTCACTGAAGTCAAAGTAAATGCTAGTCTCCACTGATCTCCAGAGTTCTTCTAAGTATTCCCGCCGATTTTATCAGTGCTGTGGTCTGGATAGTCTCGATTTTTCCTTTCATCTCCAATTACCCCAGATCATGCAAATATCTCTTCTCCCTTCAGTTATGGGTAGATTGTAGAACAGACTGAGCTCTTTATTCTTGGTAAGACAACTGGTCAACGGGAAGAAACAAAATGAATTCAAAACTTTTGGAGCAAGGGCAACTGATCTTGGAAATTTCTATTATCAGCTCATCGTAAGTGTGGCTGTCCCTAAACAAGCCTTGTCATTATAAACGAAGTAATTTGTGTGGACTGGAATTCTGATCTTCGCTTACGGGCCCCCTCCCTCCAAAAAAGGAATGTAGGCATGTATGAATTGTTAACATTTTCATTGTTTTGGTATATATTCTAAGCCCCACTGATATGACGAATGGATAGAATAAGTTGGATGTTTGGATTATTTAACATTGGTTAGGCCATCAGCCAACGAAAAAAAAAAAAAAAAATTAGGAGCATTATTCAGAGAATCAGAAGAGCACCATTTTTCTATTATCAGCTAGTCTAAAAACTGTGGCTGGTCCGACACAAGCCTTCATCACTGCAAACAAATCATCTTTGTGGTTCAAAATTTCGTATCTTTAACTGAACTGTTTGGTCCTCGTACGTCAAGATCAGAAATTCAATGGTGTATATACATATACATATATATATATATATATATATATAGAGAGAGAGAGAGAGAGAGAGAGAACGTGCTCGTAGTGTAAGGGTTATCGACCGAGAAAATAGACTCGGCAACCCTAGTTCAAATCGTGGACGAGGCCGCTTTTTGCATTCCCCTTTGGGAAAGGTATGAATCCTACTATTCTCCCTCATGCTTTTGGGGAATAGTAGAGCAGAATGGTCAACTTAACCCTGGTATAACAACCTGTCTTGAAGAAGAAAAACTCTGAATTGAAAACCATTTAAACGCCTCTTAAAAATAGCCTTGTGTCGCATCCTACACATGCGGAGGGGGATAGATAAACGCATATATTATGAATAGAAAATGACTCGTTTCACACGCCCCCGATCCCAAAAGAAAAAAAAACAAAAAAAAAAACGACTAGTCTCAATACGGAAAATCATACGATGGAAAAAATTAAAAAAGAATGCAGCGTGTCACAACAAATATTAAAAAGTGCTATGAACATAAAACAGATTAAAGAAAAGAAGCGCACTAACCGTTTCGCCAATGGTCCAAGAGACCGGGGCTCAATCTCAGGTTAAGTCATTCAAAGACTCTTGAAGCCTCTTTGCTTAAGACTCACCATTATAAGGTAGGGATCAATGATGAGTGGATGAGTGGACCAATCCAAATAAAGGAAGTGTGGACCTCCCTTAGACCTAAGTGGAGTAGCTTCTGAAAAAAGGGAGCCATAGTTGGCCAATTTTTATATATATATATATATATATATAAACAAAGAAAAATTCTGAATTCAAAGAAATGTTGTTCTGAAGAATCTGTAGCACACCAAGGCGTCCTTCTTCTGTTTTCAACTTATCCAAAACGTTTGGCTGGTCCTATACGTGCATTCAACTCTATATACAGATAAGCTGTTTAAGCTGTCTGGCGGTCCATATCTAAACTGTTAGCTACTCAAACGTCTTCTGCGATGGAGAGTTACGACACTAAAGGTTGCACTGAAAAAGACAGCAGTTTGACGTACGGTTCGCAGATGGCGAATGTCGACAACCCATGATTGATTTTCGTTACCTGTATACAAGAACTCTCACATATATAATCTTCTCAAGATAGGTTTGTCTGCTAGTTCGCATTATAAATTCTTTCTGTTATTGTCTTCGATAATTTCCGGACTCCTTCATAAATTGGCATTTCTTCAGAGCGTGTCATGTGCCGCTTCTTACAAATGTCATAATCAATAACTTTCAAATGCTTAATAGTTGTTAGGAAGGGAAACTGTCCATTGTCTGCAAAAGGGGAATCGTCGTTGGAAAGTTACAAGTCCGTCATTAGTCAGTGAGTGTAAATAACATCGAGACACCTTAAGCGCAACTGTCTAAAAGTAACGAAGCAAATGAACCCAAGGAGAATAGCGTAGTTTCTTCTCAGTGTATTTTCAGCAAAAAATCGTTGTTTTTGTAAAAGGAGCATAACAGTTTTCGGCGACCCAAGTTGAATTCGTAACCTAGGCATTTAGTGTTTCACTTGATGGTAATGTCATTGGGAAAGGGGTGACATCATCTCTTCTCCTAGATACCAGCTATAATCAAAGAGTAGGAGATATTCCGTTCCGTAGTTTGTTAAGGGTAACAAGTCTAGGAGAAAAAAAAAAAAAAACTCTGAAATTAAACCAGCTGTGTGAGTCTGGCCAAATATTAAGAATAATAATTGTAACACTATGTAGGTGGCCCGCCAAGCAGACGATTCCTTTGTCTGTTTTGGCGCGAAACCAGACAAAGTGTTTTGGACTGGAAATCTCGGCATGAGCGGAAGTGGTAAAGGGAGGCGAGAAGAGAGTTGGGCTCGAAGTGGCAGTTGGCGAGGGACCACGGACAGAGGTAGTCGACACCAGACACCGGAGCGGAGAGACGAGCCGGCATGAGCGAGTCCAGTACCAGTGAGGAAAACCGGTCAGGATAGGTTGGCATTCCTAGTAGCGTTGTAGAATTTTCGCTAGAATCCACGCTAGCGTTAGTCTACATATATGCTATCAGGAATGCAAAGTGTTACATAACTCTCCTTCTGCACTTGAGTTAACCCCAAGCATATTGTTCGTTTTGTTCGTTTGTTCTTTTTCCTCCCACTCCCTCGATTGTAATTCTTGTAGCGGTAAAGAAATGTGCGTTACTCCTATCGGAACCACTGGTTGATCACCGGCCGTAAAGAAGCGAAATGGTTGAAGAGAAGGTTGACGTATTGTGGGCCGAGGGGGGAACGTCACATAATAACAACAAAAGAGAACCTAATCAATTTTGTCATGTGGATGTACCACAGAGTGAAAATCAAAGAAAACGAAAAGAGAGACAAGTACTTAGATCTTGCCAAAGAACTAAAAAAAACACTATGGGACATGAGGGCGATGGTGATTTCAACTGTAATAAGTGCACTTGGAACAATTCCCAAAGATTTGGTAAAGGGGCTGAAAGACTTGGTAATTGGAGGACAAGTGGGAACCATCCATATAAATGCAGTATTGCGATCGGCCAGAATAGTAAGAACGGTCCTGGAAACTTGAGGAGACTTTCTGTCACTCAAACACCAGTGGGAAACTCTCAGTTAAAGCTGGGGTCAAAAATTCTCTTAGGAGAAAAAATAATCGACGAACACGCGAAATCTCATTCCAGAAGACTTGGACATGGCTAAGAAAGGGAAACTTAGAGAGATAATCTGAATCTATTTAAATTACAATGATATCAAGGTCCTTGGAAAAATCCTAAATAAACTGTAAAAGCAAATTTATCGTTAAATTTTGTTTGGTAAATCATAATAAGATAATATGCTTTTCAAAATTCTCAAATAATTAGAACCATTCCGGTGGTAGTGTGGCTAAGGTGTTGGACTGCAGACTCAAAATCGAATTCCAGTCATGATTCACGTTCACTTTTGGTCTGATCCTCTTGGGAAGGGTATGAATCCTCTTAACTCCTAAGCTAAGGGTAGAATAGTATCATTGCTATTCTTCTATAGGATGGCATTGACATTCAATAACCCACTAAGATTGATATCCCATTAAACAAAGAAATCTAATTAAACCAAATAATATAGGATAGATACAAAATTTTAACCGGAGTTTTTTTTTTAATTATACGCTTTACTTTGATATATTTTTAGTCAATAAGGGTATCTTTCATTCTTCCAGGGAAAATTCTCGTGGCGTAATGGTGAAAGTGTTGGATTGCAGCCTCTAAGTAAACGAGTTGAAACTTCAGTCGTGTTATTAGCTTCACTCTCGGATAAATAACCTTGGGGGAAAATATGAACTCATCTTTTTCCATATGAGTTAAATATTATCTCTGCTGTTCTTCTACAACGATGGTTTTGGCATTAAATAACCCACATAGATTGATATACCATTAAACAAAGAAATCAAACCTTTCTTCTTTTCTTTACTTCCGGTTGGCAATATTATCCATATTTACCAACCCCTCCGCTAGAGCAGGATATGGCACAAGGTCAGTTTTTAAGCGGAGTTTAACAGGTTTGAATTCAGAGTGTTTCTTCTAGACTAGTTGCCTCACCAAGGCTGAAGAACAGTCTGTTCTACTATTTACCCATTGCTGGAGGAAGAATAACTGGACTCATACCTTTCCCAAGGGTATAGGGCTATGTGAAATGCAATCAGCCTCGTCCAGGGTTCGAACTCGTCTCACCCTGTCCATTTCCTACAACGATAACCATTATACCACGGAGCTTATTAGAGAAATAGAAGAATCAACTGGTCATGATTTGCCATCTTACTTAATAAAACCGTATAATAATTCTGTAAATTATGAGCATTCATTTTTATTGTAAGAGTTGTTTATTTCATTTCTATTGTAACATTTATTGATTTATTTAAAAAAAAAACAACATTTCAGACCGTCTAGTAGAATTTTCTGCCTACGGGCAAGAAAATAGCGTTCATTGTACGTTGATATTCATATTTCTGTGCAGTTGTTTCTCAAGTGATATTTTTTGTACACAGTCTTATCAAATACGAATAATTTTTAAACAGAACTTTTCGATCCATCGGTGGGACCCTATCTATTACTACCATTCCAGGTCAGTGGACTTGGGAGTAATGGTAATGATTGTGTATTTTACAACCTTTCACATCTCCAGAACGGAGGTCTCACATTCATATGCAGTTTTGTGTCATACGTGGATACCGCTTTTGAGGGGAAGGGTCTTAACCCTCTACCCGAGTATACAGTCATTGTATTCTAAGACACACCAATGGGGCTGTTTTTTGTAATGCAGTAACGTTTTCTCTTTTAATATTGCCACAAATCTTTAACTTAGTAGCTCCAGTATTTCAGCTTTAGTTTTAAACAAAACAATAACACTTTTCTGTTAACACGACATTCGCGTTTTTGGAGTTATCATTGCGTTTCAGCTTCTGTTGCCGCTATAACTCATCTTTTACAGTATACACAGCATTCCGGCTTTTATAGTGACTGCGGCATTTCAAAGTTTTTTTTTTGCTACAGGTTAGTCTCACCTTTGCTATTGCTCAGTCAGCTAAGGCTGTTGAATACATCTACTATATCTGTGTATAGGGGTTAGACCTTGGTCTTAAAAAGTATCCTGGATATGACAAATAACCATCTGATGGTGAGGCTCCAATTGGGTTGCTTTGGGGAATGCAGAATACTCCTTCATTGCCATTACTCCCAGGTCAACTCTGATAGCACCTGATAGTCGTATCTATGGGTCAAATTGAACTATTTGACAATTCATTTGTGTGAAAATAAATGACTTATGCTGAATTGAATTGTTAAAAATTGAACAATTTGATCACTTAACGGTGCGTAAAGAAATGACTGATATTTTGAAGTGCTAGTGATATATTGCAGTACTCGGAACCATTTTACTGTATGCAAACGAATGGGTAAAGTTGAATATATGGTATAAAATAACCTACAAGGGTTGTTATGCTATAAAAACCTACCAAATTAACCTGACTTGCAAATCATATGTGTATAATCATCTAAATGTATGTAAACAAATAACTGATGTTAAATTTCATTGTTAGTGTTACATAGCAATACATGAAAACATTTTACTGTGTACAAAAAATAGGCTTAGGCTTAATTAAGAATATTATCTACCAAATTCGTTCTGAGATCATATATATTTATTATACATGTATAAATAGGATCTGGCATTAAATAACAAAAGAGCTGATATGCCACAAAACCTCAACAAACAAACTACCTTCCCTAATACTACATTATTTTGTTTTTGTCGTTACCACAAAGATTCGTCTTTTTGTAGTTACCACATTTCAGTTTTTGTTATTTCTACAAGATACTGACAACATTATTTTTACTTCTGTCATTGGCAAAGCGTTTCGGCTTTTGTAGTTACCACATAATTGCGTAATATGTAGATACCACAACGTTTTGGCTGTTGATGTTTCTACAAGATTTTGTTATTGGTCCAAAATTTTAGCCTCTGTAATCCTGTTGTGTCGTGAAGTAAGTAAGGTCGACACGTATGTAAAATAATAGGAATTGTATAGTTATGTTTTGACCCTTTGACCCGGCCAAAAATGCCATTCAAGGTGATGCAACGGAAGGAAGTGACGCATTCTGATGGCAGTTATGAGAGGAAATCGCGTGGGCAGAAATTGGCTGATGAAATGGGACGAGGTAAAAAAATCCCATTATACTCTCATAGACAGATGCACTGGAAGAGAGTGACCTCTGAACTGCATGACAGTTATTTCCGCTCGATGACGATCACACAGGCCATTCCAAAGATAGCGGAAGTGACACATCGCGATCGCCAGATATCAGAAGAAATTGCGGAGGCGTGGAGGCGTGTCCATATCACCGTGTGGGAGTTTGAAGGCCGACGAATTGAACAGAAGGAGTTCAGGCGAGTAGAGTTGGAGAGGGAGAGAGACGAGATGTAATAAGGAAAGCCAGCACCCTGCGGAGTGGACTCCAGGGCTCCGGTTGAGCAGTCCTGGAGAACGAGAATGACACAACGCTGACGGCCATAATTTTGGGGTCAAAATATTTCAGCTATGTTCGGTCTCCAGTTCCCTCTCACAAGCAAACCTTGAGTAACCCTTTTCGAACCCTTGCAATAAAGTGAGAGGTAAATATTTTTTATAAAGAAGTCTTCATGCGTCGTTTATTACTGGGTCTGTTTTATTATTGTGTCGTCATGATACGGCACATGAGAATATAACAGTATTGCAGAGAGAATACGGTATGACGACGACGACGACTTATGCAAATAACTATATTCGTATTTGATGACAAAGCTAAGACTTATCCCCGCTCTAAATAGTCCTCTGACAAGTCCATCCTGTGGAGGTGCTTTAGCCACTCCACGACTAGTTACTAAAAAGTTTCGATTTTGCAGTCATCACATCCTTTCGAGTATGTTGTCATCGAAGTGTTCTTGTTCGAATAACGTTTCTGCTTCTCATAAAGATTATTAACCTGAACAAAAAAGTTCATATTTAGTGTGAGGATACCAACACATACATACGAGTAGAAAGTAAAATTGCACAGTTCCCTTTGGGAAGCTTCACCCACCCAAGGAGAGGCTTCTCAAAATCAATGACTCTAATCAATGGTTCGATCAACGCTTAATATCTATCTATACAAATCCCCGCCCCACTCGGCTTTGTGTTTTGAAGTAAAAATAATCTCATTTCTCTGCGTCTGTCCTTTTGCTATCACGTGATATCTCTTCATCAATAACGTGGTCCCGGTCGATCAGGTACATTTTCTTTTATATCCCAGATCTCTGCAGGTGTGAAATTTTCTTTGATCTCTTGGGTCATCCCCTAAGGGCACACATCCGTTGCTGTCGCTCAGCACTAACAGTCCCGTTACGTTACACAATATCTATTATTCAAGTAATAATTATCATAAGACATTCATTTTCCTATTCCCCTCTCTCTCTCTCTCTCTCTCTCTCTCTCTCTAAACCATTTTTTCGTTCGTCTCTGTTTCTCTTTCTTCCTCATTTTCTCTTTCCCTTTCTCACCCACAACATCAGTTACATATATTTTCTGTTTTGCTCGCTGCCAATGAAAAGCGCGTGTCTATTGCGTAATAAAATTGATTTTGTATAAATTTTTATCAATTCAATTACAAAACTAATTTATTTCCATCAAAATAATTCATTTGAGAAGTCACTTATCAATGAAAACGTAATAACTACTCCTTCAGAGTTAGAATTCCTCAACTGACTTTGTTTTCGGTTTGTTTGCCCTGACATGTCACCTGCCCAGAACTGTTACAAAACAATGATTATCGACATCGGTTTTGACTTAGAGAAACAAAAAATAGTAACAAGAATGAAGATTTATAACGCCGTATTAGTACAGAAGACTGTTTGAAGCCAAAAACCTCTTCACAAGAGATTGTAATTAAGAATAATGAAAAAAAAATTCCTCATTTTCAGGTTGGCAACACTTACTGCAAATCGAATGATCAATATCAATTCATCCCGTATTATTCTCTTTGTTATACGCCTATAAGTTTGATCCCATTTTCCTCAGTGAACTGTCAAACAGAAACGGTTTAATCTTCTACAACCTTTTGGCTCTGCAAAAATGTCTCTTGTCTCGTAAACGTTGGTTCCTGGGCAAGACCTTGATCTCCATGTTATTTTTAGTAAAATTATGTTATCAAAATAGATATTACAAACAGTTATTTGTTGCTAAATTCTTAAGCACTGACAATCTATAAAGAAAAATATGAATATATAGCAGTCCAGAAATAAGTACGCCAACTATAAATATTTATGGAATTTTATTTTTTACCGAGGTATTGTGATTGGATTTATAGATATTTTCACTGCTAAAGTGTTTGGCAATAAATAATAAGTAATAATATCTGTTTTGATTTTATTTTGCATTACGAATAATTAATACATGTTGTCATTAGTTTAGAAGAAAATGAACCTTTTAAAAACATATTTCAGAGTTGCAGTTGTATATAAACCTAATTGTATAGAAAAATTATTCTTTTAATGGTATGTCAACTCCTAATGGGTAACTTAAGGTCGGAATTTTGTTCAGTTGTAATTTCTTATTACAATATTAATTATTTCTATTCAAAATTCCATTACAATCATTTTTTAAAATAACATACATTTGTTTGGCTATGATAATAATTATTTCTTTGCGAAATGATGGGATATCAAGTATTCCCCAATAGATACAAAAAAACAACAACATCAAAAACAAAAACTTCAGTACAGTCATATTGTATCAAGTATTCCTATCGAATGCTAATAATTTATTCCCAATTATATGGTATAAAGTAACAATTCATATCTAATAATAGACAATTGTTTACTCACAGTTTATGGTATGAAATATTCCTATATAACACCAAAAATTTACAAGCAATTATATGGTTTTAAATAGTTAGTAACTATAATAATCCATCTTAAACAATGGTAGTTTCAAGTACGTATTCTTAAAAGGAATTATTTTCAGAGTTAAATGGTCAACAAAGTAATAAGCGAATGCAGCAAATTAGCACAGAAAGACAATAAGACGAGACACAGCTGATGGAGGAAGAGGTGATCCACTAACAGTGGTGCAAGAATTTAAATTTGACCAAGTGAAAAAGTCGTATATGCATAACCAAGAATCCATCCAAGAGAATGAAACGCACAAACCTCTCTAGGATGTTGAGATACAAACGGATCATCTAATCTCGATTAGACGACCAGACCAAGTGACAGTCAATAAAAAAAGAGATACCTGCTGAATTGTGGATTTTGGCGTCCCGGCAGACCACTGAGTAAAATTGAAAGAAAGTAAAAAGAAAAAGAAGTACATGGACCTTGCTAGGGAACTGAAGAAGCTATGGAACATGAAAGTGATAGTGATACCAATTGAAGTTGGTACACTCGATGCAGTCACCAAAGGATTGGTAAAAGTTCAGGAGGAATTGTAATTAAGACCATCCTAACTACAGTAATGTTAAGATCGCTGAGAAAACTGAGAAGAGTCTGAGAGACTTGGGAAGACTTAATGTCATTTAGGATCCACTGGATGACCATCAGCTAACGCTGGTGTGGAAAGCTCTTAAAGGCGAATAATAATAATAATAAGTAAGGCGATCGATATAGTCACCAAAGGATTGGTGCAGGGACTGGAGGATTTGAAAATAAGGGGTTGAGTAGAGGCCACCCCAAACTACAGCAGAGTTGAGATTGGCCAGAATAATTAGAAGAATTCTAGAGACTTGAGGAGACTTTCTATAACTCAAACTCCAGTGGAAAACAATCAGTCTATGTGACCCCCACCTCTGAAATGAGTAAAATAATTATAACAATTTTTGCACTCACTTTTATGGCTTCAAGCATCAATATCCAACAGTGATTATTTTCAAATAGTTTTTTTTTTGGCGCTTCGATAGAGACATATCTTTGATTACTATTCCAAGCCAGAGTAGAGCTGAGAGTAAAGTCCAGGAAGAAGAATTATACCCCTCAGAATTCTAGTACTGCAGCATCACCTCCTGATATTGACTAGTAGGATATCAACACATTTTTTTGGCAGGGTTTTACTCCTTTACAGTTAAGATGTAATAAAACTTGCCGACATGGCTCGATATTGATTTAAAAAACTCAGTAAATGAATCAATTGAAGTTTCAAAATCAAGCATTCAAGATTTTTTTCATCAGGAATCTTTCCTTGTTGATGGTATTAAGTAATGCAGTTCAAGCTGTCATATGTTACTCTGAGAGAGGATAGACTCCACCCAGAGAATATTTAGTCAGCCATCCACACGAGCAAGATACGACACTCGGTCAATTTTCAATGAAGTTTAACAGGTCTGAATTCAAAGTTTTCTTTCTCCTAGACCGGTTGTCTTATTTAAGTCTCAAGAGCCAGTCTGACCTATTATTTTACCCATAGCTGGAGTGAGAATAATTGGATTCATACCTTTCCTAAAGTTATAACGCTAAGGGAAATGCAGACACTCTCGTCCAATATTTGAACTTGGGTCACCGTGTCCATTTATTATTACGATATCCATAACTCCATAAACGCCTTCTTGACTCCAACCGGTGATTTACATCATCCTTACAAATATTATGAAAGTTAATCTTTGCTCGTATTATGTAAATTACTCGTTAGAAACGACGAGTTGGAATTTAGATATAAGACACATTGGGTATACAATAAAGATCGTGAATTAGCAAATGGGTCACTTACGTGTGTGTCCTTGATAATACTTGATCTTGCCGAAGTATTAACAGCATTCGGATCATAAAGCAATCAGTACAACTACGATTTGTCGGGATGACATGTGTCACTTCACCCGAAAGATTCTTGACATCCGGGGTCGAAAAGGCTTTACTCTTGACTTTCAGATTGAAGACAGAACCAATTTTTTTCTTGACCTGTTCGCATCCCTTGACACTTCGTTTTATGATTTTGGCAGCTAGTTAAAAAGGCGGGTAAACATAAACAAAAACAACAACAAAACGTGTCTGTAAGAAGCGTTAACTCGTTTTGCCTATCTTTTTTTTTTGTTGTTGTTATTTTTGTTTTGTTTAATGGGAAAAAGAAGAAAATGAGATTTAGAAAAAGAGTGAAAGCTGAAAAGGAGAAAAAGAAACGAAAAATATGATGTCAAATGAATATAACTTGATCAGCTGTGTTGAGAGAACAAAGAAAGTGTTTGATCAGCAGAACGAGCTTTTGTAGAGAGACGCCTTTCAGCTATTGGCATTTGATGGGCATGCGTAAAAACTACCTTCTTTTTGATTGGTGTATTTGGTTCTTTTTTTTTTTTTTTCCTTCTCCTTTTCTGACATCTGACTCGTTAAATCGCTTTTTTTCTTTCTGATCTTTATTTACTTTTGCGCAATTTCTTTACTTCTTTCTTTGTTTTTTGCTTTCCTTCTCTCTTTTTACTTTCTTTCTCACTTTTTCCTTCTCTCTTTTTACTCATTTTCTCACTAAATTGTTTCTATCTCCCTATTTTTCTTTTTATCTTCCTTTTTCTTTGCTCAATGATTTCTTTCTTCTTTTATTTGTTTGTTTCTTTTTTAGATGTTCATAACTTATCTAAGGAAGATTTTGCACAATTTCTTTCTTTGTTCCTTTCTTTTAAAATTCTTCCTATCTTTCTAACTTACTATCTTCCTTTCATCTCTTTGCTTTATTTGCTTCTTTCTTTCTTTCTTTCTTTCTTTCTTTCTTTCTTTCTTTCTTTCTTTCTTTTACCCTAATATCTTTAAATAATCTGCTGGCAAATGTTGATTCAATCCAATCTCATAGCTTCAAATATTGATCTTTTAAAGGTAGAGACTACCTATCTGTGTATCTGAAGTCTTGCACAACTTTTCCTTCTTTCTTTCTTTCTTTCTTTCTTTCTTTCTTTCTTTCCCTTGTTTGTTTTTACTTTCTTTCACTTGAAGATCTTCAGATAATTTGTCGGTAAATGTTGATTCGAGCTAAAATCATAGTTTTGAATATTGATTTTTCTTAGAGTTAAACATCTGTTACAATATCCTTTTAATATATGATGACGATTTCTGAGACAGAAACAGTCAGATTGGATTACCGAATATTTTAATAAAATATTCAATACAAAAGTTACTTATTGCGAGCTCTGTCTCTTAATTCTGATTATATTTGCATCTATATTTCATACATCATTATTCTACCTATATAATATTTCAATTTTCCAAAATATGAATAATTTTCTTATTTTCTTTTTTTTTTTTCAGGTAAGTGGTTTTTCACTGCTGCGGTCCTTATGAATGTCTATATTTTGATCAGATGTTAATAGTTCTGTAAGTATTTTAACCCGCTGAATGGTAAGTAACAGGATTATTCTATTTATACTTATACTTGATGTATAAAGACTCTTGGTAAGAGTTGTTAATGATTGTTATTTGCAATTTTCTTTGTAGTTTAACATCAGCAACAAGCTTTAAAAATTCCCGGTTGATACTTCCGGGGCAATGAAGAATACAAATTGTATTCTTTGCTGATCATGTATTTGTTTTTAGTTTTCAATCTATCTATCTATCAGCCTTTTCATATATCTCCCTCTGTCTATCTCTCGATATATATATATATATTTGTCTGTTTTATATCTTTCTACTTATCAATTGTTCATATCTATCTTCGTGGTGTCAAGTTATGGCTTAATCCTGAGATCTTTTGAATATCAAACTTATGTGATGTTTTAACCACGGCATCTTTATAGCCCAACAAATTTTTGAATTCTGTGGGAGGAATTATCTTTTTTTAAATTTAAATCATGATTATCAAAAACTTATGGGTTTTATTTTACGGCGCGAGCCACTACCCTAAAATACTTTGAATTAGTTTTAGGCCTTCTAGTCAGAGGTTGCTTTATTTTTCCATCTCCCATACGATTGTATGTATGAGTTACTGACATTCTCCCGTCTTATATATACATGCGTGTGTGTGTATGCGCGCGCACGCGCGTTCCCACTTGCATATGCCTGAATCTGTGTTTGTATGTATACAATCAGAATCACCGATAAAGCTGTATAAACCCACCTGTTTTTAGATAGATTATTAGTCTTCTTCAAAAGAAAAGAGATGATAATTCAATTATTTCTAGAGGTATATTACACAAGCACCATGACTATTTTTAGTTATTATTGCCAAACTATACAGTATTAAAATCATTTAACCAGAACTAAAGTTCTAACGCTTTTCTAGACTATAGTGAAACTCTATTGACTGCCTCATATTGATATTTTCGTTATAAAGTTTCAATTCTGTAGAGTTTCGTAATAAGTAATGCTTAATAACATTCGTTTTGATAGTATATTTTTTCATTTGAAATCATAAAACCCTGGTATCTTCACTTTAGAAGAAAACTAAGTTTTAAAAAACGATAATGTATATATCTCAGTAAAAACAGACATTCACAGCTGGAGTATTAGGGTACCTGTTTTTAACATCACCTAATTGTGAAAATAATCGTGTACGTATGAAGCTTACAACTGAATGATATTTCTTTGTCTGCATTGGTGCTTAACATCATTTTCAATCATGTAAATTCTCGATAGATCGAAGATAATTATCAAATGTTTATTAGACTACTTCATTTTTCCATATATAGAACTATTATTATCCTAATAAACACCCCTGATAACGATAAACAAACTGGTTCCAGAGACGTCTCCATTCTATTGATTCTCACTTTGAAAAAAAAATCATCTGTCTACATCCACACTGACAATAGATATAGTAGCTATTTGCTGTGTGTCATTGTCATATTTATTTTTGAGAAGAGACTTTCTTAGATTCTAACGTAATATGTCATTCTATTCTGTGAGGCTTTGAGTCAATCAGATAAACAAGATTATCTCGTGAGAATATTCATCGGATTTACTTTTCCAAAATAGTCACCAAACTGACTTGTAAACGTAAGGAAAAGTAAATCGAAATCTTGTTAAAATATTCACATTTAACTATAGAGTTATTGGTATTATGCTGTTTTAAAACGTGATGTGAATTTTTATTTTTCAATATATTTGTTTTTTGTTTTGCTTCTGTTTTTGTTTATTCTGTTTATGCTTTTGTTTTAGGATTAGACAAGATAATTTAGTAACAAAGCGCTAACGGCTTAGAATATATTCAAATATTTCTTCTACGCTTCAGGAAAATCTGCTTTCGGTTTAATGTTTTATTCAAAGCTGGCTTCGTTCGTGCGTTGAAATTTGCCTTTGTTTTTAATATTTTTTACAATTTCATATAAGTGTTTATTTTGAACGTTCATGGATGCCTTGCGCAGTATAATGGGAAACAAACTATTCTGGCAGACCATTATTAGTGAATTCGAGTCTCTTCGAAGCCTAATACATTCGACTTTATGTCACGACCTTGCAAACGTATTGCATCATATATATATATATATATATATATATATATATATATATACGGGGATCATTAAATAAGTTTCCAGACTTTTTTTCATATGGGCAATTTTATGGACAGTATACACATGAAACTCTAGTCCCCTTCGAAGTAATCTCCTTCGACTGCAATGCACTTGTTGTACCGTTCTAACAACTTCTGGAACGCCCCATGGAAGTCCTCTTGTGTAAGCGTGTCAATGACCTTCTTCTCAGCCTCTTTCATCTTCTCAAATGTCTCATAACGACAACCTCTGAGCTTAGTAAACTGTCTTGATGCCATCTTGGTCAAATAGTCTGTGACAAGGATGGAGTTATGGACGGGTGCATTGTCCTGGTGGAAATGCCACTGACCCGATTTGAAGAGTGCTGGCCTGTTCCGATGTAATCTCTTCCTGAACTACCTGAAAACCTCAACATAGTAACCCTAACCCTTTGGCCAATCAACTCTGGTGTATTGACTTCCTTACTCCTCCCACACCTCTCATCATCCCTCACAGTCCCCTTGCCTTCCTTGAATCTCTTATGCCACTCAAAAACTGATGTTCGATTCATGCAAGATGGTCAAAAAGCAGTCTGAAGCATTCCATACGTTTCTGTGTTATTTATTCCAAGTTTAAAACAGAATTTTGTTG
Organism: Sepioteuthis lessoniana; assembly: GCA_963585895.1. Lineage (NCBI taxonomy): Eukaryota > Metazoa > Mollusca > Cephalopoda > Myopsida > Loliginidae > Sepioteuthis > Sepioteuthis lessoniana. Next base: position 63,393,230 of record OY757920.1, on the reverse strand, counting down.
CATATCATTCTTCCTCACGTCCAGATTGAATTTTTGAAATTCACCAACTGTGACAATTAGGCTTCAGTAGGGTGTATTCCAATTCCTGCTGTAGGTGTTCATTTGAAGCTGAAATCATAAAAATTGGTCAGTCATCTCATAAGATGTATAGCAATAAGGTACTGAATTTTCAAGAGTCTACAACAGTTTTAAACCTGTATAAAAAAGTCTGGAAACTTACTGAAGGCACCACATATATATATATATATATATATATATATATATATATAGTAAGTTGGGCAATCGTTATTAAGGTCAACCCTAAAAGTTCCCTTTTCCAGAGCTACGACACTGAGGTGTAGGGGAAGGCGCAACTCCTTTTCTTGGATTACTTCACTTTACCCTTGATCCGTACTTAATAATGCTAAGTGTTAAGCAAGGCAGCATCAAACAGCATTTTTGAATCTTTGGCTTGACTCGACTTTGGATTGAACCCCGGTCTTCCGGACAATTGACGAACATTCTGTTATAGAATAGGCTCAAACTAGAGTATAATATAGTGTTGTAGACTTTGGTTAGGTTTAAATTTTTTGTTTCACCGGCATATCAATCTTCATAGGTTATTCAATGCCAAAGGAATTCTTGTACAAGAAGAGTCATTATACTGATCATAACGTCTTGTTGATAGCTCGGAGTCCCTTGACTCTCTCTCTCTCTCTCTCTCCATCCGTCCCTATAGTCCACTGCTTCTGGCAGCTCCTCTGGACTTCATCTTGTGTCCACACGGAGCTGATGTATGTAAGTCTTTGCTAGTTAATCAACAGTGGTGTGTCCATGTTTAGAAGTCCATAAGAGAACGTTGTTAATAATTTTGTATAACTCTAATTAAAAAGAGGAACAGTTGTGAAATTATTTAACCCATAGCAAATTGAGGTATAAAAGAGTTCATACCTTTCACGAGGTTATTTGTCCGAATGTCATGATTATTGCGTGGCTGGAGTTAGAATTTCATGATGGATATCATATAACTGTGTACGAAATAAAAGTTTAAAAAATTCTTTAGAACCTACACAAATAAGTAAATACAAAAATGCAATGTACGTAATGCTCGACCTTTAAGGTATAAATTGAACCCTGATGGGTTGAAATGCTGTTAAAATCAACCATTAATAACCTAACTGTTCACGTTCACTAATATCTATTTTTGAAATTACATTCAATCAACAATTCGTCTCTGATAGTTGCTATTTTTCTTCCCAAGATGATATTTACCATTTTTATAATTTCATATTTCCACTTCTTGATGCTATTTTTAATTCAACATACTTTTAATGAAAAGGATATATTTATGTCTTTTAGTTCACAGATAGAGAAAATTGATGTTTCGGGGGATTTTATCCATCTTTCTTTTGGTTTGACTTGTTCTAATGCTTTTGTTTTGAAATGGTGTTACCATCGATCTTGCTTCGCGTTTGATAGAACTTTTGCACAGTTAAATGTAGGTCATTTCATTTATTGTTTTCAATATCAGGTACAGTTTTTATAACATTGTCACATGCGTCTAACAGTATGTCGTAACCTAACAAAAGGTTACTTAATAAGAAATAACAGAAACGGAGGTTGGAATTGAAATGAAAATATTTATAACGCTAAACAAAATACAATACTCACCAACAGCGTTAAGAAGGTACCCACTGCGAGTGGTGACTGGTCATCGTCCCACTGAGTGTAATGAGAGCCTGATGAGCCAAACTGGACATGGTCCCAAATCTGGGTCCAAACACGTATGCCTGATTATAGCTTATACTAGACCACCATGGACTGCTTGTCAATGTTGCAGCTTACCCACCCGACGCTGTTCGATCTTCTGAGAAGTCACTGGATAAAGAATCAGCTACAACAATAATAATAACAATAACTCATATATAATAATTCGGTTTTAAAGATGATTGCGAAGTGGTGAAAATATGAGTTCACGGTTACTTGTGTTTTAATTGAGAATCTTATGTTTTTTTTTTTACTTCCGGGTAGATTTTGTTGGGAGATAGCAGCTTTGTTCGATATTTATGGTTCTAATTCCTTCTGGCGCTGTCAGTGCACTCAGGTTTGATTGACTGCCTCCGGACTGACTCACTCTCAACCAATTTAGAGGATTGCGCATATATATGATCATGTTGTAGCACTGGGTTCGAAATGTAAGTTATAATGTGACGCAAAATTTTAAAATTTCTTTTTGCATGAATAAAACATCACACTTTAATGAGTGAATTTGCAACATATTTAGCAAATTTAATTCAATTCTTATTGAAACATCTGACTTGAGGAAGAACCATCGGTATAAGCTTCATTTCATAGAGAAAACTACTAATATATATATATGCGCGCGCGCGTGTGTGTGTGTGTGTGGATGTAGCCAGATGATTATGGAAAAGTTGTGAGTTGGCTTTATTTCTGACAACATTTTAATACTTTCACTTTTCTCCCATATTTCGTTTACCTAGTAACTTTAATGCACTGAGAATAATTTAACTGCCGGTTTAGATTTTATCTTAAAATTGAATATATTACTGGAAATTGAGAGTATGTATGTATGTATGTATGTACATTTATATGTGTGTGTGTATGTGTATGATTTATATATATATATATGCGTGTGTGCGTGTTTTTATACATGTATGTGTATTTCTTTGTGTATATGTATACACACACAAACACACACACTCAAACATATACTGTGTGTATGTCTGTGAATCATTCAACTGCAAATTGCATAGGTATATTCTTAAAATTAGAATGTTCTAAATTTTTTTGTCGAAATGGAAATACCACATTTTCAGGGTTACAACTTCATACAAAAGTCATTAGCAACTTAGTAGTAGATTAATAGATAAGAACAGATTAAAGAAGAAATAAAGAAGTAGAGGCCAAAAGCACACACACACACACACACACACACATATATATATATATATATATATATATATATATATATATATATATATATTCAAATTTATTTATGCATGTGGGATTCTGATAATCATATATTTATATATTTTGATTATTTACATATATTAATTTGTTTTTCATTAATCCTCATTATATATATATATATATATATATATATATATATATATATATATATATATATATGTGTATATATATATATATATGCAAAAGAAGAAAGAAATGTTGTTTTGAGGTTTAGCACCAAACATAAAAATGTACTTTTAAAACACTTCTTGAGTTGAAGGGAATCCACATATTGATTTTCATATCGATTGGCTCATTAGACAACGATTCTCTTGTTGAAAACGAAGAGAGTAATGTTGCCCCTTTTGCATAACTGCAATCAGCATATTCTACAGTGATCAAGGTGGAATCATTTGGGTAATATATATATATATATATATATATATATATATATATATATATATATATATATGGTTGGAAAAAATTAACATGTTATTTTAGTTTAGTTTTATAATTTGAAGAAATTTATCTTTTAATATTTTAACTTGAGGAAATTACAGTGAACTAAGTTTGGCATATCATATCAATCAAATGCCCACCATTTTCAGCTTCACAGAACTTTACTTTTTTAATATGTTACTTTCTATATATTTGACCAGACCATTGGTCTAATGAGTAGAGTGTTTGCCAATGATTCAGGAGACCGGGGTTCGATCCCACGTCGAGTCAAACCAAAGACTAAAAAAATGGTAGTTGATGCCGCCTTGTTTAACACTAAGCATTATATGGTAAAGATCAAGGGTAAATCGAAGCAATCCAGGGAATGGAGTAGCACCCTTCCTTACAACTCGGTGTAGTAACAATTGAAAAAGCATATTTCGGGTTACCCTCGACTAAAGTCGCCAACTTTACTTTTTCTTATATATGTGTGTGTGTCTGTTAACGCGTTCCCTATACTTATGATGGCATCGCTTTCGGTATTGATTGTTTATCGGTCATGTGTAAAACAGATGTCTCTGAAAAGATAAAACGGGATATTTTTCAAGCTGTTGCTATGTCAGTACTACTGCATGAATGCACCAACTGGAAGCTAAGAAAACGCCTATAAAAAAAAGCTAGATGGTAACAGAATATGATGCATCACCTACAAAACAACTAGTCTTCGGCCACTTGCGTCCAATGCCACAAACCATTAAAGTAAGACGAACATGACGTGTTGGGCACTTCTGGAGAAGTACGAATGAACTCTATCTGCGACGTTATCCCAGGAACTCCTACACATGCACATCCCAGTGATGGCGACTAACAAAGACTTATTTATATCAGCTTTGTACAGACACTGGACGCACTCAGAGGATTTATCAGGGGCAATTGAAAATAGGGATGGTTGATAAGAGAGAGTCATAGAAATCCGTGCTCCCAACATGGCCAGGTGATATATCTTTCCACGAAAAAATAGTTTTGATCTTGGAATATGATTTTTAATTTTCATTCAAAAACGCAGCAAATTTTGCACACGTATTATCATAATTACCAACACCTCCGCTCGGTCAGGATATGACACAGGGTCAATTGTTAAGCGGAGTTTAACAGGTTTTGAATTCAGAGTTTTCTTTCTCCTAGACTAGTTGCCTCACCAAGGCTGAAGAACCTAGTCTGCCGTACTATTTACCCATAGCTGGAGGGAGAATATTTGGATTCATACCTTTCCTAAGGGAATTGCTGCTAAGTAAAATGCAATCATTCTCGTCCAGGATTTGAACTCGGGTCACCGAGTCCATTTCCTACGACGATAACCATTACACCACGGGCACCTCCTGCATACGTATAATAACTTCAAAATGAATTAGATGCATGTATCAATAAATCAGTTAAACTTTCATGAATTCTCTTAAAATGTTTGCCGAATGCTTACATATTGCTAAACTTGTGAAAGTTTTCTCTGAATTTACGACTGTTTACTATTATTCTTGGGTTTTTTTTTAACATTATGCCTGTTTTGTTTCCTGGGGTTCATATTTGTCTTGATGCAATTCAGATTCTAAGTGGTTCTGACAAACGTCAGTTGGAACGTGTCAGATGCATTTGATTTGTGACACAATCAAAAACTGGACGCGACAAGTGTATATATATACACACACACACACACATATATATATATATATATATATATATATATATATATATATATATATATATATATATATATCGCTTTTGCAGTTGCGTAAGCAACAATTTCAAGAATTTCTACAAAAAAGTTAAAAGGCAAAATTGCAGTATTAAGATAAGTGCCGAAAATACTGTATATATCTCTACAATTCGCGTAATTAGACCTACAAAAATATTTATATGCTGACAGAAATAGATGTAAATATGCGCATATTCTTACGCACGCACCCACTCATCCACGTAGATAATAGTAGACGTTGGATGCTTGCTTAGCGCTCCTCAATCTGATCTTGTGTCAGACCAAGCCACGATCAGTAGAATATTTGGGGGTATCAAGTCATGGACTAATGACTATCAAGCTAATTTCACGGAGTATTATAACTGTAGAAATTATCTACCCTACTGAATGAAACATTTTCACCTTGTGTCAGACTAGATGCATAGTTTGGGCTTTGATAATTAAGTGACAAAATAATATAGCATGTACATATGGGGGTGTTTCCGTGGTGGAATGGTTAATATGCCTGACAGCGATTTTCAATTATATTCACTTTCTGACAAATACCTTTCGAACCCCCATATTTTCAATGGTACAACTCCTGTTTTCCAAAAAAGATGGTTTTGATGTTAAATAACCCACCAAGGTTGATAAGCCATTAAACAAAGAAATTAAACCAATGAAGTTATGACCCAGTCGTTTGAGGCTGTAGAATATACGGACTGCACCGCTGCAGAGGGGTAAGACTTTCTCAATGGGTGTCCTTGATATGACACTAAACAATCAGATAATGAGGTTACAGTAATGCTGGAGATTTAGGGAATCGGGAGTACCCCTTCTCTCAGGTTCACTCTGGCACGGAGTGGTAGCACCTGATAGGGGCCTATCTATGGGTCAAATAGAGGTAAACTGTGAACTTTTGCTAAATTGAATTACTTGAAATAGAACCGTTTTGATATTTAACATGCATACTTATGCAAAATCGAATTTTTTGAATTATAACTGTTTTTGTATGCTGAACTGAATTGTTTGAAACTGAACTGTTTTTGACATTGAAACTGTACTTAGGTTAAACTGAATGGTTTTGATATTTAACTGTGAGTAAACAAAACGTATACTTAACTGAATTCGTTGAATTAGAACTGTTTGAATAAAGTGAATTGTTTGAAATAGAAATGTTTTGACAATTAAACTATGTACTCATGCTAAATGGAATTGTTTGAAATAGAACTGATTATTTGTATAAAAGTGAATTTGGCAAACCTCTAAAGGTTGATATACCATAAAATCCAACCAACCAATATAGTTATTGTGTAAGCTTTGACAAACAGCCGGCGGTAAAGGGCAACCATTGAGAATCATAATTACTACTCATTTAAAAACTTGATTGCCAACGTGAGATAATGTATTATATATTATTGCATCTATATAATATGATAAAATATGTTTATATATACAGACACGCATACATATATATATATATGTGTGTGTGTGTGTGTGTGTGTGCGTGCGTGCGTGTTTGTGATATATATATATATATATATATATATATATATATATATATACATATATATATATATATTAAAAATTATAAAAAAGAAGCTAGATTCGGTGGAGAGGTTCCAGTTCCGGAGCCTTGGATAGTGTGGAAACAATCCTAAGTTTTATGACAACCAAGTCAACTCTGATCTACATAGATAGTATCTTCTAGAGTATTCTTTATTTTTCTTTTTTTCTTTTTACTTTAGGGCTGTCTATTCACAGACCATTTCAGTCATAAGTATTTCATTTTTAACTGAAATATGCTTCATTAGACAATTTGACACCAAAGCAGACTGTCAATGCTTCACTCCAGAGTCTGTAAAATTGTTGGAATAAAAGGCCTTACTATACCACGTTGGTTCAAGTTGTGTTGATAGGAGGTTCGAATTTAGAATTATCCTTCCGTTCGACTAGTTGCCTGCTAAGTCTTGGGTTAAATCAGTTTTCCATAATGGTTTAACCATAGCTTGATTGGGAATGAAGCGAAGAAAAGGATCCATATCTTTCCACTGGGATTTTATACGAAGTCAACAAAACAATGTACTGTGGGAATTTGAATTCTGGTTTTTGATTCTATTTTCTACGCCAATAATCATGAAGCCACATAACCAATACCTTATTTTCCTGTTGCTTTTTTTTAGCGAGGAAGAAGTACGCGTACGTCCAAAAAATGGCCAAAATTTCCCAGTTTATTTGCCTATTCTATTTTGGGCCTTCATAAGAAATGGGAATTGAACCTGTCTTTTCTACTTTTGTGCAATGGGGAGGTGCTATCGAAAAAATGATTTTCTAAAGATAGTTATATACACGCACACACACACACACACAGAGACACACACACACACACACACACACATATATATATATATATATATATATATATATATATATATATATATATATATATCTCCCCATCGCACGAGCAGGAGGCAACACAGGGTCAATTTTTTAACGGAGATCAATAACTTTGAACTGAGCTTTTCTTCTTCTAGAACGGTTACCATGCCAAGGTTAAAAAGTCCAGTCTGCCCAACTATTTATCCATAGCTTTCAGTGAGAATGGTTGGATGGTTACCTTTTCCAAGGATATTAGCGCTATGTAAATTGTAACCATCCAGGATTGTAACTCTGGTTGGTTCGTCCGTTTCCACTACACTACTAGCGCCCAGGGTAGATACTGCATTTCAGGCAACGAATATCTAAGGACTATGATCCTTTCATTAGGTTTTTTTAAAGAATTCAGAGAAAAAAGCTCGAGATTTGTTTTTTTTAAATAATGTCCTGTTCTAAGTTCATATGATCCATCTCCTTAGGAACTTTTCGAATGCTGGTAGTCGGATTCTTCACTACTATATATTATATTATCAGAAGCAGTAACTGAAGAACACTCACCACTCTAAAAAAGCTTGGACCATTTAATATCAGTGCGGTCACATATCGTTTCATTTCTTTTCACCACTCACCCAAACTAAATCAATGAACCCCAGAATATGGCGATTGCATCCCCTACCAAAAATATGTTCAGGATATGGCACTAAGCGTTCAGAGTTAAGCACTGAAACTCTGGGTAATATTGGAATCCCTCAGACTTGGAATTGTAATACCTACAGGACATACTTGTTTAAAAGGATCTTAAAGATACGTTTTTTTTATTCTATAGGGACCATGATTTTTAAACTGACGTCAGCATAAAATAAGCCAAAAAATGTTAATATGCCAACAACCGACCATTAACCTTCTTTTTTCAAAAAGTTTCTGCTATGATCATTGCTCATTAGATTACTTTATTAGTAAATTGTGAATGGTGGTGTGGTTTCGTGTTTTCTTATTTACTGTATTTACTTACAGTTGCCGTTCTACCAATCTGGTTGTCACCAACCATAACTAGCAAATCCAATTAACTGATTTTAACGCATATCTCACTTAGTGGGGATAGAAGTGATAAACCAATGCACACAGCCTCGAACAGAATTTGCTCGGCTCACCGATTCTGATTTCTGTGTCAGTAAATACAGCGCCACATGATCTTCAAACTAAAAGAGAAATGTTGGCAGTGTTTTGCAACCTGGCGTGGAACATGAGCAATTTCTTCCTTTTAAGTGTGTGCGTTTGTTAGATGTCTTCTCGTTTTCCTGTAATGAGGATTATTAAAGAATATGTGCTCTACCTTCAAGGAAGAACTCTTGCGTTGAATCGTTTTCAATCGGATCAAGTGAAAAAAAATCTTGTAAATTTGCTGGAGTGCTAAAGAGTACAATAGAATTCCTTGCATCGGCATCGTCATATTTATTTTATTGGTTTTTTTTTTCAGTGAGTATTATCCTCAAATTTAGATATGACAAAGGCGCCTTTCATTACCAGAACAATAGTTACCTGATTAAAGAAAAACATTTTAATTCGTTTGCTTATATTTTACCTTTTTTTGTCTTCTTTTTCTCTTTCTCTCCCTAACACAATTTATTCTTCTTTGTTTCTTTTTCGCCTTTTCCTTTAATTTCTTTCTTTCCTTCTCCTTATTCCTTTTGTATCTTTTTTTTTCTCTTGTCTTATATTTTCTGGGTTGTTTCCTTCCTTGCATGAGTCTTTTGGCATCATATTTCGTTCTTGCTTTTATATTTACTTTACATTGGAGCAAAGATTTGGATTTATTTTAAGAAGGCTGTGACGTAGAATATTATTATTTACATGGGTAATTCATCGGGGGTGGGGACATTTCTATTCGAGGAGAAGCAAACTAACAAGCCTGGTTTATAGTAAAGAGTTAAATTTCAAATCTGATGTTTTGTTATCTTACTAGTCTTCTCTCTTTGACTGTCAGCATGATCCCTTTCCACTTCGTTTGAGTTTTGTTTGGTCTTTCTCTCTATATGGGGGTTGGTGTATTAGTCCGTTACTTCAAATTAAAAGTGTCGGTCCAACCTATATACATATCTCATGGTTGACACACTACCTGAGTTTTCATCATGACAAAATCGTCAGGGATCAATTTATATTTTCTAAAATTTGATTTGAGCTTTGATAATCCTTTTAAATATAAACATCGTTGTTTACAGTGTTATTTGCTATTCATATGGTACTAACATTCATTTAATTGATATACACCTTATAGTAAAGGCTCATAATGTCTGAGAATTTACGTGTCTTATTATTCTATCAAAAATATATGTAAATGTCTGAAACTATTTCTTCAAAAACTTGTACTAACCAATGTTAAATTTGTATTAAAACAGAACCAAGTCCATTAGATTATAGAATCCAAACCGCTTATTTGAGAAACATATTGCGTCCAAATATTATCATTTATTTACATTTTCGATTGCTTGAAAAAAAAAATTTTTCAACAAAATATGGCAACGCTGCAATGTAAAGAAATCTTTGTTTGTGCCACAGCATCCTTAGTTCTTACAACGATTAAAATGATTAATCATAAAGGCGTCGGGTTCTCCCACGGAAACCGATGACATGATGATCTTTCCTTTTAGAAAAAGAAGGTAAACAGAAGCAATGGCATCTTTTCTAGAAAAGAAACTATCTATGGTAATACAGGCTCCTTCAAGTCACTTAAAATAATGTGGTGGCCACGTTAAACAACATCTCGACAGAATCGAGTGATTCAAAGACTTATCATAGTGTAACGTATTGGCCCAGCCAATGGGTATTGTATGCCAAGTCGTCAAAGAATCAAAGTGTCTCAGCAAGTATAAATATACCAGTATTTATTTTTTATAAGAATAGTTGAAAATCGAAACGGATATTATTAGGTATCATTTATGAACAACCTCAACAATATTTGAACCTTAATAACCAAAAATAAAAATAAAACACCACTTTAGCCAAAAGTAAAATTGCATTAATGTATAAGGGCTGTAATTATGTTTGGACTGTTACCTAAAAGTAGGTTATTTTATCGTCCTCATCATCATCAAGTTGTGCAGACAGAACAGATTTCCTGACTCTATCTCCACCCGTCCCTATTATCCCCTGCTCCGAGTAAGTCTTCCAGACCACATCCTGTGTCCGCAAAGAGCTGATGTAAATATGTTCTTGCTGGTCGGCCGACACTGGCACGTCCATGTGTAGGAGTCCAAAGAAGAACCTCACTTATGAGTTCGTCCTCGCTTCTCCAGCCGTATCCTGCATGTCTTGTTCGTCTTACTTGGATGATTTCTGAGATGGGAGGTTATTTAGGCCATCGTATGTATGCGTAAAAAGTAAAAATCCTCGAACATATTGTGTTTTAGTTCTTATTTATTTATTCATTCATACTGTTTTACAAAAACATTTTTCAGTTATAAAGAGCCTCTTCAAGTTAACTGCTTGTTAAAGGCAAGTCATTCTTTTTTTCATTTTCTTTTTTCGACATGATTGGTCAACAACATTATTGCTAGTTGTCTTCTCAGTCGGTCCTTCAATTTTTTCTTTGTGATACTACCACCACTATGGACTGATTAAATGTTAGTCCGCCTGGGCTGACTCTTCTTAACATGTACGTCCATGTTTTCACATTTGTTGATATTATGGTTTGTTTTGTTTAATGGTATAACAACCTTCGTATGTTATTTAATGTCTAAGCCATGTTGTAGAAGATCAGCAGTGATACTATTTAACGTGTAAGGAATGAATGGGTTCATACCTTTCCCAAGTGTAATATTATTTGTCTAAATTTCTAAGATAAAGCCTGATAATTCTTTTCACTTACAATATTTGGTCTATTATCTTCATTTTCGTTGTAATAAAATAAAGTTAGCGACCTTTGTCAAAGCCAACCCGAAGGCTCCCTTTTCATTAGCTACGACACCGAGGTATAGAGGAGCGCGCTATTCATTTCTCTGGACTGATCCATTTTACTCTTGATCCGTAACTTATAATTCAGAGTGCTTAGCCGGGCGGCATCAAGTACCATTATTTGAGTCTTTGGTATAACTCAACTTGGGATTGAACACCGGTCATTGGCAAACAGTCTACCCGCCCAGGCCTATCCGAAAATGAATGTAACCAAAGTTCGAACTCGCTTACTTCGAGTTCACAGTTCAGCACTTTATACGTTATGGTATGGGGAATCCCTCGTCCCTGGTATTTTGGTCAGTTACTTTAACCAAACTAAGTTAGTTTTAACCCTGTAGTTATATGGAGTTTTCTTTTAAACCTGGGATAAATCTTTTGGTGTTTCTTCAAAAATTGTCAGTACTATTACATTCAATTATGTTAATTTATTTCTGTTAATGCATAATCCTCTATTTGGTTATTCGGCGTCATTTTAAAATGTTCATAACTGCATTAACTGAATGAATGATTAATTTTAACGTGACAATCTCTATAGTGATGATTATGTCAAGACGTTAGGAAATCTCGTTCATTGTACGTTCAGTCTTACATTTTTTCTGTAGTTGTTCCTTACAGCCTTTTTTCCTTTGCATGCAGCCCTATAAAATATTTCTCAAACATATCCGTTAGACTAAAAGATGGAAATCTAACAGTTACTAACATTCTAGGCCAGAGTGGGACTGGGAGTAATTGTAATGAAGAAGTACTCCACACCCAGCGGATTTTCAGAGGCTCACTATTAGATGCAATTAAGTGTCGTACCCTGGACAACTCTTTTTAGTGGGGAGTTTACCCTCTGCAAGAGATACAAGCAGCGTATTATAAGCACCACCCTCTCCCCTGAAATGGTGCTGCATTTTTGAAACATAGACAGTTCTATCTTAAGGACTCTGTATACATTACTTTTCTGAAGAGAAACTCTGATATTCGCTTTTCAGATTCCTTAGTTTAATGGTATATTAATGGTAGATCAACATTCGTGGGTTATTTAATACCAAAGCCATCCCTGAAGAAAAAGAGAAGTGATACGATCTGACTTATAGCTAGGGGAATCGGGAGTTCAAGCCTTTCCCAAAGCACCAGTCCGATTTTTGAACTCACTGACTTCGACGTCGCTGTACAGCACTTTAGACATTACTCCACAAAGAGTCTCTTTTCAATTTCTGCTTACAATCGATATAATTTTCCTTAGATTGTATTCATTCAATCCCAGAGATAACCTTTGATTGATTACATGTAAAGTTTCTATTTGTTTCGAAAGAGACCATGGAGTTTTTAAATGTGATTCTCCTTCCATGATTAAATTACAAGCGTAGTATTAATTGTTGCCACATTTCGAGATCCTGTCGTTAGTAAAATCTCCAAATCTTTTTCTTTTAATTTTCTTTTACTTGGTGATTTATGTAACGAGATTAAATTGCACGGAGGTTAAATTAAGGACGCATAACTGTCAAAATTTACTTGTTACCCTTATGACTTCGAAAAAAAATGTATACTTGAATAGTATTAATCATAATGTTAATATAATAAATCATGAATTAAAGATAATGTTCTTCCATAGATTTGATGGTGATCATTAAGTAAATTGGAGTGTAAAAAATAAACAATACAGGTGATTTGTTGAGTTGAAGGTTTGAGTAGTACCAGCTACACATTTTGCATGAACTGATAACAGAAGAAAGGTGCAGTAATGCAACACAGATTCTACGTGGAGTAATTTTCGGGTTCTGAATACAGATTATTTCCTTCTCTAATATTGGTTGTCTTTATATTTTATTAAACCTGGGCGTAGATAAGGTAAATTCATATCTTTCTCAAGAGTACTAGGAAAAAAGGAAACTCAAGAATCCTCATCATCCAGCGAGGACTTACATACAGCAGCTCTGTGCAGACACTAAATGCAATCTAGAGGAGCGTGTAAGGAGGGTGGTGAAATAGGGAGGGGTAGCTAAAGTGAGTTAGAGAACTCCGTGCTAATAGAACGATTTTATGAGGATGATGATGATTAAAATTCAATGTAGACAGAGCCTCTAAATCGTAAAATATTTATAGTGCTCAGCACATAAAAATGTAGAGCAATATCACAATATATTAACTGTTAGAAAAATAGATTACCAGCTCACCCGATGATCGTAGCCGAAAATTCGGAGTTGCGAGTTTTTACCCTATCTTCTATCATTTTTAAATCTATAATACACACACACACACGAAAATGCGCGGAGACCTTTATCAGGGTGCGTAAGTGATTAAATGAACCAAAAAGATCATGAAGTTTAATAATATTTTATTTCCGTTGGTAGCTTTCTGTTTCAAATTTGTGTGATATAATTAGCATTGCAAAATTTATCGAAAATATCAATCTCACATCTATCTATCTATTTATCTATCTATCTAATTTTTCCATATCCACTAAGTAAAAACATTCCATAACATATCTATCCTTTTTCATCAATGTTGGTCTTCTTTCCCTCGTTGTCTGTCGGATTTACTTCCAGTTTTCCCTAATATATATATATATATATATATATATATATATATATATATAGGATTGGTCATACATATGTATAATGTTCAATCCATAATGGGTGTGCCTCAGTTCTTGTGCAGTGCTCGAAAAAGATAAGTAAATGAAAAATAAATACTTATATATATATGTGTGTGTGTGTGTGTGTGTGTGTGTGTGTGTGTGTGTGTGTGTGGATGAGTTACTAGATATATAGCAATAGTGATGAGGAAAAGAAATGCAGTGGTATGTCGTTAGACAGGTTGATGGATAGATAATTTGTTGAGTATCGTAGCAATCAATCAATCGATTCTTAATGAGAAGCACTTGAGATATGTTAGCAGCAGGTTTTGCGATTTTACTTCTCGGCTTATCGATTAACTTCTGACGCCTGGGAATTGATTCCATTTCAATTACTCCAAAAGCGAACATATTTCTTTTTAATTTTCTTTCCTTGCAGATTTGAATATTTTACACAGTTCCAGGTAAGCAATTATGACAGAAATTACAACACTTGCGAGTGAGACTATCTACACTCGTACGCGAACAATTATCTTATGTCCACTGCGATTTTGATGTCGATGACATATATTTTATTCAAAAATTAAAGCTTCAGCATTTCGCCCACTGCCTTATCCAATGTCAATATTGCTTCTTTTCTTTACCTGTTTTAATAGTTCCTAACTTAGAGTGCCCGCCTCGCAAGACACCAATTTTATTTATTTATTTTTGCGGGTCGGAGTACAATTTGAAATTTCGTCGAGAAAGAGTGAAAAGCTTTTTATTTTAGATTAAACGTCCAAAATTTCGTTACTCTTTGCGAATTTTCAGCACCAGAATTCACTGAAGACAGAGTAATAGCAAGTTTTCGGTACATCGAATGGTTAAATTTCACTTTCTTACAAGTCGAGTTGGTTGGGGCTATAGATTACATCGACTGCTTCTCTGCAGAGGGGTAAGACCCCCCCCAACGAGTATCCTAGATATGAAACTAAAAAATCAGAGGGTGAGGTCCCAGTAACGCTGGATCTTTGGGAAATGTGGTGTACACCTTCTGCCATCGCTCCCAGGTCCACGGTGACTAGAGTGGTAGCACCTGATAGGGTCCTAACTAGGGGTCTAATAGAACTACATTGCGTACTAATTGTTTGAAAGAGAACTGTTTTTGACAATTAAACTGCACTTAGGCTAAACTGAATTGTTTGAATTAGAACATTTTGACTAAACTGAATAGCTTGAAATAGAAATGTTTTTGACAAACTGTGTATTCATGTTAAACTGAATTGTTTGAAATAGAACTAATTATTTGTATAAAAAAAAACAACTAATCAGTTTCTTGCGAAATTCCCAATGAATCACCTTCCCCACCCAGTTGTGTGTAGTCTTATACTCTTTTTGCGCTAGTTTGCTGCATTCGCTTATTATTAAATGATTTATTATTTCGTCTCTATTACCACATAACGTTCACTTTCTATTTTGCTGCATCTTATCTATTTTTGCTTTAAGATAGTTTGTCCGTACGGCGTTTTTTTTCCAGCTACTATTAAAGGAGATGGGGGTTTTCTCTCAAGGTTTCCTTTTTAGCCATGTTGAAGTCCTTTGCGGTGAAGTTTCACTTGTTTGTTACTTGAAATATCCATGCATTTTTTGTCTTCCCATTTTGCTTTTAGTTAGTGTTATTCTGTTTGTCCTTGCGTTTGTGTTCGATCTAACTTATCTTTCTTTGCTCTTTTTATGTATTCTTCGAGTCCTCGTATCGATGAATCAACGCTATCTCCAATGCTGGCGAGTCCTCTTCCGCATTTTCTTGACATATATTGTCTGTCTGTATCATCGCTTGGATGTAAAGCCTCAGGTATCATGAGTATTCTTGTTTTTTGGTCTATTGGTTGAAGTTATTCTCGTCCTCTTCAAGAATAGTCCCGAGTATCTTACAAGGCGCAACCACAAAGGTGTTTGTGCTTTTGATGAGAGTCCAACAATAGAATGTGGTTTCGATGAGATTTTTTGCTCACCTGAGATACACTTTTATATTTTTTTCTTTTATCGTCTCTTATTTGATGGTTTCCGCTATCAATATTCTTAACTACTTGTAAGTTTCTTTTTCTTCGAGCGTTCTGATTTTTTTGTTAATTTGGTAGTTGAATTCCTTCTGTTATTTGTCTTTTTCCGCTTATTATTATTTGCAAGATTTTTGCATCAGTATTAGCTGTTGGTCTTTAACTGGAATCGGAAACATAGCCTAAAAAAACTCCCCGGGTCTGCAGGTCACTTCTCCAGGATTCTTCTCTTGATTTTCACATCCCTCAGTCTCTTTTCCAGGATTCTTGGGGGCCTTTCTAAGGACTTCAATTACAATTAGCAGCAGCATCTTCTTCATGATCCACACCATGTTTTTAACTCTCGGACAAGATCCAAGTATTTATTAAGATTTTCGCTTTCTTCGAGTTAGTCTCGATGAACTGGAGCGCCAAAATTCACGATAAGTTTTTCTTTCTTAATAAGTACTAGGTCTGACCTTCAAGCCAGAATTGAGTGGTTCGTTTGTATTTCAACGTTTCTGTGAATGTTATGCTTTTTATTTTCTAGATAATTTTACGTCCCTCTTGCGATTTTTTTTTATTACATCTGTTTTAACTGGTGGTTTTCTACTGAAGTCTCAATAGCAGCAAGCTTCTCAGGTCATCACTCTACATCTAAGTACAGATTCTGAGTAATTCTATTATGAATAAGGTTTTAATACCAAAAACCTTTTTTGCCGATGTTCTGTAGTCTAGATTAATGTAATTCAATCTAAATAGTTTTAGAATTATTTTATTCAGTCAGTGTTCTGCAATTAAATAAAAAAAGTCTTGCATCTTATCTTCTATTAGATTATTTACTGGTAAATAAAATACCAAGGTGATTATCCTCAAGGTGTGCAATTACATAATATTTGTCAGGGAGAGTAATCATCTTCAGATGCATTCAGATGTATACTTCATTCACAAAATTTATTTTCCTACTAACAATACACTAATCACGGCAATGATCTTTGTATTTTTGTTAATATATGGAACATTTATGAATTTCTGTTTTCATAATATGAAACTTCTCTATTCTATCATTACTTAGATTGTAAAAACAAAAACCATTCTTGTCTCAACTTTAAATATTTAACTGCGAACTATGCGATAGTTTTTGTGCTAATCTACTGCCGCTTTTTCCGTTGTTAGGGA